>VWYP01033583.1:31793-86637 GCA_013400435.1 Pycnonotus jocosus
GTTTTTGCTTTTTTTTTTTTTTTTTTTTTTTTTTTCTTTTCTTTTCTATGTTCTCTGTATTCTTCACACCTGTATTTGTAACTCTGTCACCTATTGTATTAGCAGCTAGTTTTTCCAGTGGCTCCCATTTTTTCCAAGGCTTTTCCCTAGGCAAAAAGACAAAACAAATTGCAGAGCTCCAAGCCCCAGGAGGTTCAAGGCTCCTATCCTATCTTGGTTCTTCCTGGGAACCAAGATTGAGAACTCTTGGAGATCCAATCACATGGACAAAGCACAACTAAGTGCTGAAGTGGGGCTCCAGAGAAGGGGCTTGACCTGGAGGGGAATTGCATCACCACTTGTCCTCCTAATTGGTGCTTTTTATCAATTATGCTAATTTCCTAACACCTATAAAAATGTACTCACCCTTTGAGGGGGTGGGCTTTTGTGGACATCTTTCCATAACCGCTCCAGGATTTTGCACATAACTAAACCTCTCAATCCCTGTGAGACCTGTCCTCTCCTGCAGATCATTCATGTTGTTTGTGTGACCTTCTAGTCAAAGTCCTGACCAACCTGTTGTACCTCTGCTGTTCTCTGACTTTTGATTTCTATTCAAAGGCACCGGCAAGATGGGATAAACCCACCTGGCAAAGCCAAATCCCAGGCTCTCAAAAGAACATTCTCACCTCCACTGAGCACTCAGCAGCCACACTGGTAGAACAAAAGTGAAAAATTAAGCACTAATTAAGCCAATTTTCCTGATGTAGTACTTAAACCCTGCACTTAAGATGCGATGTGCCATTGGTACCAAGTGCTGGAAAGCTGCTCCAGGAGTGGTCCAGACTGTCTGGCTCAGACAGCATCACATTTCTCAGCACAAATACCATAGAGCTGCACACATCAACAGGAAAAATACAAGAGCAGAAAGCATTTATATAAACTTTCAAAAATTCTGCCATGTGCCACTGTCACTGCTTCTTTCTCAAGCAAAATATTTTCAGCAGCACTTCCTGAGCATAACTAAAAATCCATTTTTCATTTGCTAATAATGGCAACTGACTATACTTTTGCAGTGGATCTCTGTAACCTGGCTTTGATATTTTCACTGATATTTTCTTTATCAAAAAATATTACACTGTAACCATGGGAAAAAACCTAACTGATGTGTGTGGGGAGATGGTTTTCCCATTCCAAATCTGTAAGTGCAGGTAGAACAAACTACACAGGTGAGTTATTTCCTAAAAAATTATCTCCTGTTATTCCTTCCCACCAGAGTAAACAAACCGTGACTTTTCCTCCAGGCAGCTCAATACAGCAATGTCAGATGAGTTTCCCTGGTGTCTTCCCTCTCAACTATCATTTTACAAGCCCATTAGTGCCCGCTCGGTGTCAGTGCCATGCCCAGGGCACTGCACGAGGCTCCCAGTGTCACACTCACCCCTCTCTGCAGTGGGACACCACAGAACCCCTGGGCCTGGGAGCCAAACCAGAATGAGATTTAGCAATTATGTCCTGAGCTGCAATGTCCTAGATGAGGCAGTGGTGCTCCAGAGTCATCACAGCTGAGGGAGGAATGTCTCCTTTCTGGCACACATGGACACTCACACCTGGATCTGTTCTTAAACTGACTAACCAAATGGCAAAACATAAGCATCAATTATTTAAATTCCGAATTATTTCTCTTGCAGTGCCACTGCTTATTTAAACATAACACGAAACACTGGGCCACCTCTGCCAAGATCTGACACACTCCTGAAACAAAGTAACAGCCAAGCAAACTCGGGACAATGTCAGGGAAAAACCAACCAGTTAAGCCTTATTCTGTTCATTACTTGCTGCCCATTGTAATGATAGGTGTGACACAGGAGGGCTGCAACCAGGCGGCTGCTCCTCTCTACCTGTGATGGACAGAGAGAATACCTGCTATTATCACCATTGCTGCATTACCAACAGCCTCTGCAAAGATGGGAATCCATTCCTTAGACACTAAACAAACCAAACGTGGATGATATAAAGGAGTGGCAACGGCAGGAAGGAGGAGCTGATGCCCAAGATATTTAAAACAGCCCTGAGCTGTGAGAGGATGTGGAAAATAGGAACAGAATCCACGTACAGAAATGAAAGAACAGGTAGAAAGTGTAGAACAAAGTAAATGTATCAGGACAGCTTCTGTACCACGTTCTGCAAGAAAGGAAGGAGTTATTGAAAAAACCCCTCTCAGAACAAAAAATAAACAATCTTCTAATGAAGTTTCATTGCAACTCACCAGGAAAGAACAATGAGGCACAATGGAAGGGCTCAAGTTCCCAATGCAACAGTCAGTAAGCACCACTAAATTCTAAACATTCTGCACAAGAATCTGTTCTGTGGAGTAACAGAAAATCCTGCCCTCTGCAATGCCTGTAACTGCAGCCTGAGATACCCAAACATCACTCCCAGAGCAGCCCCAGAGCTGCAGCATGGGCAGGAGCACAGAGCTCAGGACCCAGCTGATGTGGCCAGAGCAGTTCATGTTTCTGAACCCATCCATGAAATAGTGACACCTCGAGAGTTCATGCACAGAGCTCTGCCCAACCTTCCCCTGCCCACTCCATGCACATCGTGTCAGGGCAGGGGAAGGGCACTGTACCAAGAACCAGAACTCTGCCTGAAACTCTTTGCTCAAAGCCCTCAGGCCACCTTCCTCACCCAAGTGTCCAACACCAAGTTACAGAGCCAGAAAATAATGGTAGAAACTAAGTCTCATACCAAGTTTGGGAAATGCTGCTCTTCAAAAGAGCAAAGAGATATGTTTCATGAAGGAGCACCAAAGTACATCGAGTACGTGCAGAGCTGTGGCACACAGTGTGTAACACAAACACCTGCATACCTTTGATAGCTGAGGAGTCAAAAGGCACAGAATTTCAAAAACAATGGCATTCCAAGCTGAGAAACTGTAGGTGTGAGGCCAGCTTGGTAAAGCCAGCGAGCAAAATGAAGGCAGGTTTACAGCAGGAGAATTGCTCCAAGGAACGGAGGCTGGTGGCTCCTCAAAGCACAAACAGCTGCATTTTCCTACTTGGAACTTGCACAGAGGCCCCCCAAATTCTTTACTTACTCAGCCTCATCCTTGGCACTGCTCCTGCCTGGGGAGGTGCCCAGAGCACACTGCAGCACTCCCTGCTCCTGCAGAGCCCCACAGCACCCCTGCCACCCAGGGATCCCATGAAAAGCTTTCCCAGAGGGAGGTGCCCAGAGCCCATGGCAGCACTCACTCCCTGCTCCTACAGCACCCCTGCCACCCAGGGATCCCAGCACAGGCATTCCCAGAGGGAGGGCACCTGGAGACTTCTCCTGCTGATCCTGGCAAGCAAGCGAGGGAGGCTGGGGCAGCTCTGCTGTGCTGTTCAGCACCGAGCAGAACAAAAAGAGTGTAATTAGCTGGCAAATTGTTAATTAATGTCTTGCTGCAGACACCGGGAACCATTCAAACAACAGACCTCTTAATGTCTCCACTACCATTTCTTCTGTCTCCTCTCCTCTGCACTCATCTATTTATCTACTTATCCTGCCTTTTCCTTCTGCTCAGGGAAGTGTCCTACTTTCTCTGTTTCTTTTTCTCATCAGCAGCAGTTCAGATTTTTGGATATATTCAGACTTTTGGATTCCACTATATATCTGTCATGACCAATTTTTCTGTGTAAGCCCTTTCTTGCCAGAAAGCAGTTCAGAAATACAGAAAAGCCAAGTACTGTAAGAGTAGAAATTCTCTCCTGTGCTAGGGGACTTTTATTCCTCCTGAAGCTATTCCAGTGCTTCTAATATAGCCTGGAGAACTGCAGCAACTGAGATCTGAAGGACCTGAGATTCAGAATGTTTGCAGCTCTTGCAAGCGTGCTGGAAGATGAGCAGCAGGATAGCTGGTTTTAACAGGAAAGGTAAAAATGGTCATCACCTTTTAAAACACTTTCACCTCCTCCTGCAACTTGAAGAAGGCAGCTGAGAAAAGAAAAAAGCTTAGACTGAGATTTCTGTGGGAATTTAAGAGAGACAAGACAGAAAAAATCCCTAGATTCTCTCTCAAAATTAGTCAAAAATGGACCTGCTATTTTAATAAATAGCTTGAAAAATAGAGGGATTAGGGGTGCATCACTTCCAGAGGCATAATGTGTACAGTATGTTCTGCACAGACATGCTGAGTAAGCAAAACCGTGCACTTTGGATTTTTTCTAACTAATGATCCTTCTCCCTGCAGCTCTTCCATGATTCTGGCCAAATTTACTGGCATTCTTCATACAAAGTAGAATAATTCTCAACTCAAGAACTCTGCAGCAAAGAACTGCTCTTTGAACAATGAAATTTTAGTCATCCATCACACCCATCACACTGACGTAACATCCTTCATTACTGAGCACTATTCCTGAATTTGCTCTCCTTGCTATGCGCACTGCTCATTGCAAAGCAGCGCTGAAATAATAGAAAATGACTCATGGCAAAGTAAAACCCCCCAGTTTTCCATTGAGCAGAGACACCCATTTCTGCCATTCTCCTCCCCTTACCCACCCCATGCATTGGGGCATCAGCCACTCCCAACAGTTCAGAGCAGCTTTACACCCACAGTAATCCGCCCTGTAACCTGAGCAGGACAAGCCAATGTTTATCATGAAGCCCCAATAAAGCCTTATGGGCACACACATTTATCCCAGCTGTGATTGCCATGCCAGTGCAGTGGCTGTGTCCAGTTCACAGTTACAGCTCCCTGTGTGTGAGCTGAACTCCCTCTCTGGGGAAGCTGAGGGTGCACATCTTTATTAGCAACACCCCGGAAAAGCGCAGCTGAGGTTGGCCTCAGTAATACTGCAGGACCAGGCCTTTGTTTAAAAATGACACCCTAAGACTGCAGCAGTGCTGTCAAAGTTCTGCCCTCCCCAGCAGTGTGTGAGTGCCCTAGAAAGTGCCAGGGATAACCGGGAGCAGCAGCCCCAGGCAGCACCTCTGCCAAGCATCCAGCTCTGTTACATCAGGAGCATCACCAGCCTTTTCTGGATCATGATGCACTGCTTTGGGTATGCGGGCTGAGGTTAAACAACAGAGAAGCGGTGGCAGGGAAATCAAAGTCGTGCAAGGCTTTGCAGGCAGGGAAATGAGATTGCTGGAATGGAATCAGGGAAGGCACGCTGACATTTATTCAGCCTGAATTTTCCAAAGGTACTAAGTACGTTCTTTCAACTGGCTGATCCCAGCAGCACTCACGCTCAAGAAGGCATTGGGCTTGGCAAGAGATGACATCATATTTTTGTTTTAATGTTTTTCCTAATGTCATGGGAAAAAGCAAGATCCACTGTAAGAGTTCTAAAGGCCACTTTTCTGTGACACGAGACTGCGTTCTAATAATCAGAATCCTGAGGGGAAACATGGCTGTGCACTCACCAGAGGGAACAGTGAGGTACTGCATGCTTAGGTCACCGACATGCTAATTAGTGGACATTAACTACTCCTAACTACTGTAAATTAATCATCATTTACACCTACACATGTTCAAGCACTTTTTCCTTGCTGAGATCAAGAACCTTCACACCTGCTCAATTTTCAGGGTTAGAAACAACACATTTGTTTGTAACAGAAAGGAGAGCCAAGATTATATTGACGAGTTCATGGGGATCAGTCACTAATATTTACCGCCAGATTTCTTATGGTGGGGAATTTAAATTGCAGTCAGTTGAAAATCCAGTGGGTAACTGGTAATATGAACTCTTTGGGTGAAAAATCAAGTACACAGGAAAAAGTTTGCACACTCTTTTTAAAATTTTGTTTGTATTCTGGAATTCTGCACAATGATTTGATTAGAGCAAAAACCAGAAAAACCAGAACTCCAGCACTGTCGGCTGCAAACGTCTGGTCAAAGCTGCCAATGCCCATTAAATCTAGGAGCAGAACAAAAGGCAAGGAAGAGCTCTGGCCAGCTCCAAGCTCCCAGGAACCCTCTGCAGGAGCCTGCCTGTGCTGGGAAGGGAACACACGGTGCCAACTCCCACATCAGCCCCGTGGAGAATGGAGCCTGCGCTGCCAACCGGCGGCTCCGCATTCCTTCCTCCCTCCTCTTCCCGCATCTGTTTTGGCTGCACCTGGCACCAGGAACCCAAGTGATGTCACCTGCCCGATCAGGCCCTCTGGAGCTCAGTGCTGGAGCCACAAACACTGCCCAGCACCGCCACCTTGGCACCTGGGGGGCACCGAGCCACCCACAGCAGCTGCCATCCCCTCCCAGCCTTCCTGAGCAGTGCCAGGGAACACCACCGAGACATTTCAGAGAGATCAGGGCCTGCAGGGGGATAGAGATGCATCTATTCCATGGAAGAAGAAAGGATTGCACATTCTTATAGCCTGGTGAAAGCTGGGCACTTGGTTAATTACACTGAACTCACAGCATTTACAGGCTTAGACAGCCAAGCGAGCAAAGCCCCCACAGAAACCCTTCTCTCCCTCCTCTTTTTAACTAAACCTCAGTTAAGGAACAATAAAATCCCCAAACCCAAGCAAAATGCAACGTTAGTTCCCTAAGGAGAAAACACTGAGGCTCACTGGGGGCATGGCAAAAGCAAGAGTAGATTGATCTCAGTTCTCTTACTCAATATAAAGCAGGTAAGGTTTGCTTTCCTTTAAGACATTTGCATTGGGGCGCTGCTGCAGGGCCAAAAAGATATTAAAAAATGGTGACATCAGACCAAAACAAATCTCTTAAGACCAGTTCCCACAGTGCAATGGTTCCTGGAAGGTTTTCCCTATTCAGCCAGCATGCCATTCCCCACATTTGCAAAAAACAAAAATAATTGTATTTCACTTGCTCAGTTAAAATAAGGCATTTTATTTACACAGTAAATAAAAAAAATTTAACAGACCTCAAATAGTGTCACCACAAATTAACTGATTACTGAAAACCTCTTTGTCATACTTCATGTGTAACTAAACTCTTTCAGAAATTGCTGGTATCCAGCCTCACATCAGAGCCAAGGCAACCGCTCAAAAATGGAAATATAATTTATTTCATTATGCAAATTCTATGCACAGAGCTGACTCACAAAAGTATATTTAGGTCCTGATAACATCCAAGCAAATAATTAATTATGTTTTCAACTACTTGCAATGTAATTCCTAATATTTCTCATTTTACCTGTTCGTTTTTGATGCTGTAGGTGTGATTGCACATGAGTGACTGGTGAGCAAAAGGGGCAGAAACAAAGAGAGACACTGACTATTGGACAGACACATGGTAAGAGACAGAAGCAAACAGAGTCAGCATCAGATTTGCTTTCTAAAATTACTGATCAGAAGATTAGTTGTAAAATAAAAATCTTTGAGGCGCTTGCTGAACAATAAGCCCATAGTACTGTTTATCCTGGAGTCAGGAGAAAATCCTCAGCACACTTCCCAGTCCAATTCCATAGAGTGAGAGATATTCAGTAACAAGTGTGTCAGTGCCACAGAACCAGCCAAGCCTTTGCAAAGGGGCAGCCCCAGGAAGGGCAGCAAAAGCAGATGGAGCTGCAGGTTCCCCTCCCCGATGGCTGCCACGCAAATAGCAGCAACCTTTTGGGAGCACAGCCTGTCCTTCCAGATGCACATCCCCTTCTCTTGGCAGCACTCCTGCACAGCTCTCCCACACAGCCACGGTCACACAGAGCTCAGCTTACAGCTCACAGGGGTTTGGGTCTTCCTTGCCCTGCTTCCACACGCATGAATGACTGCACTGGAGACAGAGCTGACAATCATGTCAGGCCATGGACATTCAGGGCTCAATCTCTCTCTCACTGGAGATTAAAATCCTACCTTACAACAAAGTTGTAAACGTTTTCTAGAATCCATAAAATACAACTTGAAAGTTGTTATTTCCAAGTCAGGCTGAAAGGGAAGCTGCAGCTTTCCACCAAAGCACCAACAGCTCTGGACACACACCGCAGAGCACAGTGCGATTTTTATTTTATTTGAACAACTCATCTCATTCCTTTGCCTCCAGCTCTGGAAGCTTCTCCCACACACCCTTTTAATTTTTTCATTCCTTTTGGAGACAAAAGTCTGGCTGGTCATCATGCTGGTTTCATTAATTTATTTTTCTGTATGTAACTGCTGACTTTTGGAAGTTCCCAATGCCATCCTGGTAAATGAAAAGATGGATAAAAGCATGGGACTTATATATTTTACAATGAGATTTAGTCTGAAAACTAACTGAACAGGGTACATTTGGCTTTAGAACAGGTGCTGAACTAAAAACTTCAGTTCATGTGCAGAACTGCTGTTTTCGTGTACAAAACATGCACACTCTGAAACTCCTCATTACTTGACAGCTTTTCTCAAACAGAAAAGCAGCAGAACAGCACAAAGAGCAATCAACACTCTCTGGTTTCTTATCTGTAATTTTCTGTGGCTAGATCTGCACCAAGGCAACTCTGGCTGGCACCTGCAGCGTTAAACCCGTGTCAGCATTTCCACGATCAATTCTCCACTTTGGAGATTGCTGTGTACCCAAACTCACATATGGATTTTCCAGGCAGGAGCAAAGAGTTTCTTACTGCTATTTAAAAAGTGACATTATTTCCATCTCTGCTGCTCGAAGTTTTATTCTGGTTTCTTCACAGAGAAATACCAGTAGATACAGATTTCAGGGAAAAAAATGCCTGACACAAAATTCAGAATCCCAGGGAGCTCTGGGAATGTGGAGGGATGAGCTAAAAAGACAGCACCGCCAACTCTTGACTCTCTGAAAACCTGACTAAAAATTACAGATGGGTTTTTTAACTCTGCAAGCTAATTTACACTACTTGCCATAAATTAGGTGTCCTATACCCACGGGGCGGAGGGGGGGAAGAAAAAAAGCAAAATTGATTCATGTCCTGGGTACTTCCTGCCTTGCAAACCAGCTCCTGCTCTGCCCAGCTTTGAGTGTGCCCACCTGCCCCCTCCCCAAGAGCCAGAGTGCTTCAGAACAGGCCTGCAAGCTGATGGACATCAGAATTAAGGACAGAATCAGAAGAACTGCTTCTGTCCTTAACAGAAAAGCTAAAGAGACCCAAGGAATGGAATTCATCATCCTCTACCTGCAGCTGCCAACAAAGCCCTTATCTGCAGAGAGCAGACGCTTTCCAGATGGCCATCTGCACTCCTTGCAGAGCAAGTGGAGAGCCAGGAAAATTCACAGCACTATTCATTTGAACCATTTAAACCTCCAGCTAAGGCCACATGAATCATTTTCTAGAAACGCCTGTCAGAGTCCAGGGAGCAACCCCTGAAGTAGGACAGCAAACTCCGACATGTGCAATGCAGAAGGAAAAGCCCTTGAGCTGTGTCAATCCTGGGCAGCTCAGAGGAGAAAGCAGCCTCTGGAGGGGACCTGGCACACACTTGCCTCCCAAAATGCCAGAGTGCAGGTGAGCTGGACCAATCCAGCTGGCCTGAAAGGGACACGCTGACAGAGTGAAGACGTGCAGTATTGCATCCAGGTTAGAGTTCTCAGCCAGAGAAAGATGTGCACCTGTTGGAGTACATGGACACAGACAGAGAATGTTGCCCCCCAAGGCTTCCATAGCCTAGACTATCAATCTCCTGGAGCACAGCACATCAGAAGGCTTTGATCCAAACTCAGCTAACACTAAACACCAACGCATAAGGTGAGTTATTGGGCATGTCTGCCCTTTTATTGGCTAATATTGTCATGATCACATCCCTTTCCTGACAGTTCCCAACTGCATAGCTGATGGGTCAGCTACAGAGCCTTTTCTGCAGGAAAAAAAAAAAAAAAAAATCTGTATGAATTCCTGAATAGAACTTCCTGTAGTGCCAATGTCAATCACAGTCCAACCAAGGTAGAAATCCTGCAGGAGGCTTTCCTTGTGCAAGAAAGGTCTATAGAAGTGCTGAGTTCTATAGACAGACATTTCTAATCCGGGCTAGAGCAGAAACATGCACCTTTTATATACATGATTTAACATGAGCTCTATTGTGTGGGTAACACCATATACACAAGCAAACTGGCCCCAGCAGCTCCTCTGAAGTCCACCAGCAAACCCACTGACCTGCTTTCTCTCAAGTCAGACTCACAAATAAACAAACCCCAATATGAACAAATTGATTCAACTCACAGGTCTCACAATGAGGTAGAAAAGAGGATGGTTCCATGTTTTAAACTTGCCTTGTAGTAGTGATTTTCTGCATGGATTGCTATCTGTTCTTTCCAAAGTTTTGCCCTGGTAAAAAATCTTTTCCAAATCACAGAATGTCACAAAGGTACAAAGGGGTTACCAGCAACCTTTTTGTGCTGAAGGGGTGTCACTGAAACCAAGAAAAATGGGGAGTGGAATGAAAGGACTAAGGAAGCATCCATCCCCTCTAGAAAAATAAACTGTCAAAAGCCACTGTGCATTAGGACACATTATGATAGGACCGAAAAAGAGTAAATGTTTTTGCTCATCTCCATTGCAGTCATGTAATTGTCAGTGGCTAATTACCAATTTTAGAGAAAGACCCCAGCAAACCCAGCCTTTCCCCTGCACAGCTTTGTTAACACAGTTGGCTCTGCTATGGGTGATAAAAATGACCCCCGAGCACCACTGGCACAAGTCAAGCAAGGCATGTCTGGGGATGTCACAGCCCTTGGGAGTGGCAGAGCCTGGCAGCAGAACTTGCAGTACCTTAATTCCACTGAATGCCACATTCCTCAGATGAATTTTTTTTTACCATTTCTATGGGGTCTGTATGAAAGGCATCGTGTGCATTGCACATGTTCACCCAACCCTGCTTCCCCCTGGACAGAAAGGAAATGCTGCCAGAGCAGTGTTTCAGCCAGAGCTCAGGCACTCAGTCCCTGGTTTGGTGCCCCCATGCCAGTCTGCCAGGCACCCTGCAATGCAGCACTCTGGCCTTTGTGACTGCTGAACTGCTTTTAGCAGAGGATCCCAGCATGGGATCTGATGGGATTCTTGGGTTGCAAGGGATCATCTTGTTCCAACCCTCTCCATGGGCAGGGTTACCATCCACCAGAGGAAGACTCCCTTCCCCTTATCCAAACTCGCTCTTTTTAATTTATGCATCCCAATCCCAGCTGGCATCTTCAGAGCATGAACAGATTCTCTGTACTTTCATAACAATATTTATTATAAAATGATTTCTAAGAAAGAAAGAGCTGAGCTGTGAGAAATGCAGGCTTGCAGAACCCAGAGGTGCTGCTTTTGTTTGTTTACTAAATATAATTCAGTCCTACTCCTGCAACACTTTGTTAGGGCACATTGTATTTTGCTCACGAGGATACCTTTGTCAGCTCTCTCCCAACAGTTGTCCAGTACATTTTTGAAGTGTTTCCCACAAATCCAGCTCTGCACTCACAGCCCCCAGTGATAAACAACAGCAGTATGTGGGATATGCACAGTGCCCAGACATTCTATTGCATGGCATATAAAATATCAGAGCAGGCAAAAGAATTTGCAACAAGCCTTCCAAATAAAAATTTTCACAGTTTGACATGAGCTCAGCCTTTACTTCATATTTTACTCTGTCTGGTAATGAAAGACATCCTGCCTGCCCCAAAGCACTTGTCTAAAAGAGCAGATATTTGAAAGGTCACAACCACTCGGAGCAGCAGGACTGCAGACGCCCGCTCGGATGTTTGCTGGGAGATAAATCAGGCTGCAGCAGCTGCTGCTCCCAGCCCCAGCCCGGGCCCTATATCAATCACATACACACCAACTTCTTGCACTGGGACACACCACAATTTTTTTTTTTTTCACACTATCAGCTATAAACCATGGCAATCTCTCCCCTCAGCTTAAGAGATCAGATATTTCAGGCACTCCCTTTACTCGCATGATAGAACTTTCAAACAAACTTCTGTGGGACAGATTTAAAATGGCACCTTAATAAGCAATGTTCTGTGGTCAAAAAATGCAACAAAACTTGCACCAAAACACTCCATTTCCCACATTTCCTATGGCATCCTGCCCAGTCTGTCATCTCTACCCACAGATTTCCGGATTTACTCCACGATGAGAAGCACCACAAAAAAAGGTTCAAGTTTCAATTGGTTCTTTTCCTTTTGAGTTTCTGCCCTGCAGGATGCACTGCCACAGGCTGAGCGCCTCTGTGCCTGCCACGCTGCACAGCTGCCTCAATCCATTCCTCATGGTCACTCAAACCAAGAGCACACAGGAACAGATTTCCTCATTCTCCTCTGGGAACACTGAAGCGTGTCTTTGGGATGGGAATTGTTACAACAGGGGGGATGAAAGCAGGGACTTTGAGGGGGAGATCCTTTAGCAAGATGAGAACTGCTGCACAGACCCCAGGACACATCTCTGCAAACCTCTGCTGCCTCTGTGCTGGCTCTGACATCCCACAGCCACTTATAGAACTGGCTGTGGTGGGTCTCCATGAACAGCTGATTGAGAAAGCAGCAAGGGATAATAAAGAGGAAAGGGAAAACCAGACATAGTCTTTTCCACTCCCTTATGTGCCCTGGAATCAAACCTGTACCAGCAAGGGATTCCTTTTATTTTACTCTTTGAAGAGCTCCAAAGAAGTTTGGAAAAACACAGAGCCCACAAGCTTTTGCAGGGGAAAGCTGCAGAGTCACCCCTGGCCTTGCTGCTGTGTCCCTGTGTTGCATTTCAGTGCCTGGGAGCACAGGAACCCTGGAGCCTGAAAGCTCCTCAGCGACCACGCCACAGCTGGAGCCAGAGCTGGCTCTGCTAAATACAGCATCCCTGAGCTGGGAACTCGAGTGGGCCGTGTTGGATTGCACAGCAAAGCAATTTAAGCAAATGACTAATCTAAACCCTTCAGTTCGTTCCTACTTTGGGCTTTGAAAAAGTGGCTGAAAAACCCTCAGCGCTCATCCGCTGTAACAAAGCAAAGCCAGAGGATGAATTTTGCCTTCCCTAATGCCAAATCAAGGCAAATCCAAACAACAGGACTCTTTACCGAGCTGTGCCGAGCCACTCGCACTTGGGGCATACAAAAAGCATGACATGTTTTTAACTTCCAGAAAGTGGAAATAAAAATTACTATATCAAAGATTTTTTTTTCCCCAGACTTCTTGGTACCTTAACTAAGTCAGCATTTTGATTGAAATTACTCTAAGATTCCCACAGTCTTAAAAACAATTTCATTACAATACACATCTTTCAAGTGTGTAGAGGTACATGTGTGCCCATTACACTTAGAAAGTGCCAAAGTGTTTGTTTTTAAAAGCAGAGTGCATGAAGAATGCTTCATGCAGCAAGGTCTCAGCCAACTAAACTAACAGGAACATTTAACTTGCTATTCGAATGCTCTGATTTTAAAAAATCTTTCCAGCTGACGTAACAGTGAATTAAGGAACATGTGACAGTACAATCTGAAAACGTTACGCTGGATGCAATCATAAGTGAGAGCAAAGTTACATTAGCTCAGAAATAAAGATGACTCGTGCCTTGGTCCCCAGAAAGGCAGAACATTCCAGCACTAGCAATGGCAGTGCTGCAGCTGGCTCCAGCGTGGCAGCCTTTGTCAGGCAGTCAGTGTTTTACCAGCACAGCACACTCATACTTACTGCGGTGCCGGCTGCCGTGGGAGCAGGGGTGCCACGACCCTCCTTACCAACAGCCTGGCTTTGTTCTTCAGCCCCACGCGTGACAAGAATCCTGAAGTGCTGCTGCCTCAAGTTTTGATCTGGTCTGATTTTAAACAAGCATCCCTGCCCTTGGGGCATCCGCTCTACTGAATTGCTTCTCGGTATTTCTGCCCTGTTCCTGCTGTTTCCAGACAGTTCCGAATTCAGCCCATCACCTGTGGGGTTAATTCCTTCTGCTGGTGGCTGGACAGGGTAGGAAGTACTCCTTTCCAGCCGTATCCGAGGGTACCTGACCAATCTGTCCCCTTTTGTGCCAGTAAAGCCGAAGTTCCCTCCACCTCCTGCGCCTGTGCCACTTGTCTGCGGCTGCTGTAACTGGAGAACAAAGAACTTTTTCCCTGAATTTGCTGACAGATCTGGCACATGCTGCAAGGACCAGCGCCGGGGTTCAGGGCTGGGAGCATTATTTGGAGCCTCAGGACCGAAGGGAAGTAGAGTAACTTGAGGCACATCTGCACTTGAGGCCCGATGCTGAATCCTCACCCCACTGATGTTTAAAGCCGAAGCCGCTTCACTTGTTTCTTCTCGTTGGGCAGTCAGCAGAGCCTCCTCGCTCTGGGTACTCGCAGGAACACTACAAAATATCCTACGGTTACAGCAAACAGTTGCATCTGTCTGCTGCCCTGACTCCTCTGAAGAGCATTCAGGAGTCACCTGTGGAGTGCTCACAGAGGAGTGGTTTTCCACAGAGGGTGCATGACGCTCCCTGGAGTCTGAGAACTGACAGGGAGGTGTCTCCTCTGGAGACTCCAGGGCCGCGCTCTCATCCGCAGCTTTGCGCTGGAGCGAGATCTGCATGGAGGAGCTCCTGGTGGGGCGCGTGTCGAGGCCGTTCAGCAGCTGTGGGATAAACATGGATGTGCTCCTTTTCAAGGAGCCCGCTTCGTGCACATCTTCCTCGCCGCCACAATCCGCTCCGTGCCGCGAGAAGGCGTGAGGGCTGCTCCTCCTCGGCAAGGTGTGGAATGCCATGAAAAAGTCATCTTCTCTCTCCCGGGCAAGGATCTCCGATTCGGGGGCCGTGTTGCTTCTCCCAGAGCCAAAATGAAACCGCAGCCGATGGGCCATGGTTTTACAGAGAGGAGAAAAGGAGAGGGAGAACAGCGACAATTCAGGCACTGCCAGAAGTTAAAAACCAAAGACATAAACTCCGAGAAAAAGTGTCTCATCTGCCAAACGGTTAGCACTGCAGCCCTGGGAGCAACAGATAGCAGAAATAGCCCAAGTGGCAAGCAGCATTCCAGGCATGATTGGGCAGGAGCAGTCAGCGCTCCTACACACATGGTGACATAGGGTAGGATGGTGGGAGTCACGTGGCCTGCTTCCCCCTCTCCAATGTAAGTGTGTGAGGAGTTTGTTTTTTCCTTTTTTTTTTTTAATGCCAGCAAGAGCCTGAAACAGCACCTTCCCAGCTGCTCCTTTTCCATCAGGGAGGAGCGGCCCCAGCGGGAGAGCTCTCGCAGCTGACTGAGGCAGCGAATACACTCAGCACTGCCATAAATCTACACCACATCAGATTCACAGGGCACACTTACAGAAAGCACTCACAGAAAAATGTAACTACAACAAATACACTTCCATTTTGTGTTAAAAGTTTAAGTCAACACCACATGCAAATGAGGAAAATTCTTTCAAGCATAACATTTTGGTTTGTTACAGCTCCGGGCTGTCATGGCAGAACAGGAATAAATACAACATGGTTGTGCTGTCAATTTTAACCTTGCTCGTAACACAATTAAGCAACAAACTTCTGCCCTTAAAAAGGCAGCATATATATATGTTGCAGCAATATAAGAGCAATATGACCTGCACTCCTCTCTGAGTAACGACAAACTATAGACAAAGCAATCATACACATGGCAAAGATTTCTCACACAGTCAAACCAGCAGAAACGTGCAGGACACAGCAGGACACAAAGCTCCTTTTCCAGATTTACCAGGCAGTACAGGTGAGGGAAGAGCAGAGCTGGGTGCTGCATGTCCGTTTGCACTGGTTTGTCTCAGACCCTGCACAGAGCTGCCTGCTCCTGGCTGGCCTCCAGCGAGGCAGTCAGCAGTGCCAGCACGCGTGGCACTGCCAGCACCGAGTACAGTTACACCCTCTGAGAGCCTGAGCGGCTCAGGAGAAGGACAGGATACCTCCGAATGTGAACCGACCACCCTAACTCGGCTCTGCTACAACAAAGATACTCAGTGCCCTGAGGGCACTCACACTTCTCAGCACATACCAGAAAAGAAACTCTGGTTAACCAGAAGTGCAGCTCCATCTCAGGGCTGGACAGCTGTTCCCTGGGAGAACTAGAAAGCTGAAATCTTGTCAACAGCTCTGAAAACCTGTATGTATGTGGCAGGTCAGTCCTCTGCCTAGACATCTGAACTCTGCTTGCAGGCAGCTTGCTTCCAAAAGCCAGAAAATTGCCAAGCCCAAGAGCAATGGCAGCTCAAACTGATCAAATTGCCAGCAGCCAGCACAATCCCACATTGTTTTATGTGGATTATGAGACACAACAAAAATGTGAACAGCTTCCACACAGCAATAGTCCTGCAGATTGCCTTGTAAAAGCACAGGTGTTGGTAGTATTTTCTCTTATTTTTCAGCTAAAACATATTACTCAAGAACATGGACTCCGCACCCAAAATGAAGCAGTATCACTCTGTTGAGACTGGGGAATAGAAAGGCAAAGACACCTGCAGAGACAGAGTGTGCTTTGGTAATTTGGGAACAACAAGAAAGAACAGAGTCCTTCCAAGAAAAGCCATTTAAGTATTGACAATAGGTACGTGAGAGTAAAGTCGAAATAATCAGTTTGGTGTCTCATTCTATAAACATGACCTGATGGACACCTGCTACTACAAACCCCCCAAAACAGTCACCTTGCCACAGACCTCCTGCAAGGAAAGCCACGGCTCCTAACCCCAGGTGCTGCCTTGGCCAGGAGGTTCCAAGCCCAAGGACAGACTGACTTTGGAGGCAGGACCACAAGGAGAACACACACAAATCAGTTCAACAATAAAAAGTGCTGAAACTGCCAGGATAAGGTCAGTACTGTACACACAGACTTGAAAATCCAAAGCAATATGTCTGAAATGAGTATGCCAAATTTGTCATTTCCCAGCTGTCACTGCATACGAGTTTTTTCTCTAACCCACCTCCCTGCTCCTTCTTGTGGCACATTGAACAGTGCAAGTGGTCATTATGATCATTATATACAAATAAATATGCTCCTGGTCAGCCCACTGTAGAGGTACAGTGCCACTGGTTCACCAATTTACTTCCTCCTGAGGAAAGATCCAGTCATTTGGCTGGCAAATCATCTTTCTCCCCAGATTACAGCTTGTGTAGTTTCTTTTGCTCTTTATTTATAAGGAAGAAAGAAGGAAAACCTATTTGTTGAAGAGAGATGCTTCTACACTGTCTTTTTTAATGAAAGTATCTTTGCAACTCTGATCTTAATTCTGAGAAAGTAAACAAGTTCAGTAAAGGTTATACTGCCCCCAGGGATTCCTGATCTGATGAGCTGTGAAATGGTGTTACAATGTTCAAAAGGCAAACCCCTACGCACTGGCACGTTTAACCCCGGATGTACAAAGGGACATTCACCTTTCCCATGGATCATAGCTATAACAGAAGCTGGCAGCAATCAGATGGTGAAAGCCTCCTCCAAAAGAGCTTCTGCATCAGCCAAATGCAGGCAAAGACTAAAGCCCCTGACACCATGTGAGCACTGTGAGGCAGAGACCTGAAACCCACCAGAGCATCACTCTGCCATGACCTCAAACCTTCCCATGTGTTGTGTGCACAAGGTGCAGCTCTGGTAAGCACCTCCCAGCACAGGATGCAGAAGCATTAAAGGACTGCAAAGGGACACTAAAATGAGCAGGGACCGAAGCAGCTGCTTTAGCAGTGACTAAAAAGGTCATGACTTCATTGGTTTGAAGTGCAGAGCCTAGAGAAGGACAGAGTGAGGGGTTTCCTGCTCTGTCATAGGGCTGGCTGAAGAGGACCATTTTGGTCTGACCCAGAAGGGTACTACTTTGGCACCCTTTTAGTCCCAAACTCAAACGGTTTTTACACATCTCTTTGTGTTTCTTGGCACGCTCACTGAAAGAACAGACCAAAGACACCTTGAAGCTGTGTTTTATCTCCATCAGCTTGTGATCAGTGTAACACAACCATGACAAGCACTCACCAGTCTGTTTTCATCAAAGACCTCGAACAGCAGCCGATGGTTGGTTGGGTTTACCTGGGAGAAAATCCAAATGTCACTGGAAACTCAGTAGCTGGACTGTAACAATATTTGGGTACTAGCTCAGGCAGCAATCACACCAAGAGAAAGAGGACAGGACTCATAGGTCTGATGTAAATCTTTATTTGAACTGGAGCACCAGAACCTACCTGCAACTGGGAAGAGCCTGGCAGTTGACATGAAAGCTTTTATTTGCTGTGCTCAGCTACTGCATCTCCCTGGCAGGAGCCCAGTCCCAGGCTGGACAGACTATCAGGACCCCCCAACTGACTGACTGATTTATGAGCAGAGGTTTTGCTGCATTTCTTTCAGAATTTCACATTCGGGTGTTTCTGACTGTCCATGGCTCACCATCTCTAGCCCATTTAGCCCACACACCCTTGGAACACCCAAGAGAAGTCTCCCCAACATCAGAAAACAGCAAATATACCTCCAGAAAATTATTTACTTAAATTGAAGCAGAAAGACTGCCAACATTTAAAAGGACAAAACAAACAAAATAAAAAGAACTCTGTCAGGAAGACAAAACAGCTGCTATTAATCAATAAATGTTATAGCGTTTGATCCAGTTGATATATTTTTTCAGAAAAGCTTTGCAAGCCAGGTTACTATGACCAGCACGTTTAGCGAAGAAAATCTAGAAATAATATACCACAATGCACTGATAATTCTGTGGGCTGGAGATGGACTTCCCAGTTTTGAGAAAATCAGAGAACTGGGATGCACAAAATAGGGTCTAGATTACTTTACAGGTCCCATTATTGCTGAGGACTTTCAAGATGTTTGAACAGAGCATCTATGAAGTATAGCAGAGGTTTTGCAGCAGTGTTGTGCATTCCCTTTTACTGAGATTTTAGATCTCTATTACTCAGCTGCAAAGCCCAGAAAAGCTGTTTGGAGCATTGAACATTCCACTGGTGGCAGTGCTCTCCCATCCCAGAGGAACAATCTGCCACATCTGCCCTCAGGCTCTGCTCGAGATTAATGTTTGAAACGCCCTGAAAATCTACCTGAGCTGCTTTTGCCGAAGCTACAGCTACACTAAAAGTCAACAGTTGCTCTTCGGAAAAATACTGTCTGCAACTGAGTAGCAAAGTTACTCCCTTCAGATTTCTATAATGGCAGGTTGGGAAACAGTTTCTAAGTAACTCAGAGCCAATTCCTGCTGAGCATTCATTCCATCCCCACAAAAACACAACAACATCAAGGCAAGCCGGTCCTTGAAGTAAATATATCAACAACAAATAGAAAATAACATCAGCTGTGCATGTTCTAAGAATGACCACAAATAATGAGAAACTTACTCGGAAGTAAAACTCTTCATTCCATTTAGGGTTCAGTGTCTGTAAAAGAAGTAACAATATTTACATATTGACATTTCTTTAAGTTTTCTGGTGTGCAGTTATAAAAACATACATGCAAGTGACAGCTTCCTAGGGAAATAAAAGAGAAAGAAATGTAATAAAATCAATTGAAAAATATATTGTCATCTGAAAAATCTCTATTGAGTAAACCAGATGTGGGAGGATATTTGAGTCAGATGATCCTAAAATAGACACTAAATATAAATAGAATTTGATGATTAAAAGGCACATCATTGAGAACCTATAGAAATAAAACCTGAAGACATGTCATTCTCAAGATTCATTTAAATCCAGATGAAAAAAAAAAAGGTATTTTTTAAACACAAAGGTAACTTTAGGGCTACAAAAATATGCTCAGATTTATACAGTGAAATAAACAGAAAAATAATAATAAAAAAACAACCCAAAAGAAAAGGTTATTCCTTGGGATAGGTAAGATACTCTTCCAACCTCCTCCCAGCCCAAGGATTTTAATTTTAACAATCGGACTAAAATGCACAGAATAAATGCATATAGATTGCAAGCTGAAGTGAACTCAAGCATGACATAACAAATTGATAAAAAAGAGATGAGAACTACAAACAGTAATCTGGGGAATTCAAGCTTGGGTAAGTATAAAAACAATTGGACAATCTGTCCAATGTTTTTGTGCTCATGCCAAATCATTCCCTCATGCTCTCACACAGCAGAGATTTACGGGCAGAGCTGACAGGAAAAATTGGCTTTACACCCACGACAATTCTGTGCTGGTAGAGAAGGGGAATCTTGGCTGTTTATCTTACTCCTTGCTCTAGATCCAATAGATTCCTCATGTGGAGGACATGGGGGCTGACTCTACTGCATCTCTCTACAAATTGGGAATACAGGGCCTCATGGCAGAGCAGGAAATACCTCCTCCCAGAAAAGCCCATTGTAAAGGGCAGGTGAATCAATGAGGGGAAGGGTAGGGATGGGTTGTGGGCACAGAGAAACTTTCAGCTTCTTTGCCTGAAGGAGCACAATGTATTCTGCATACGGCACATCTTCTGCCATCCGGTGGGTTTAAATTCCCACATCAGGAAAATATTTTGAAAAGAGAAATTTTGAACAGAATGATCATTTTTTGCTAGAAGTCAGATAAATGATAATTAAAGCAGAATTCCTCAGTCCTTTATTTCAGCCATGTCTTTCAACGAAATATGAATTTGCAAAAAGCACCTGTGAATGGTGCAGTGGGATTTGATAAACCAAGCTTTAGGGAACATTGTGCAGCATTAGGTGCTGTCTCCAGGCCAGACACACTGAGCTGCAGGCACTTGTTCTCTGATTTTGGTTTGGACAAAACCACATGATCCAGCTGCCATAAACATGTATGTAACGATTTCAATCAGTGCTGCATTATGTTACACATGTATGTTCCAGTGTTGTTAATCCTTCCAAAGCCATGGAACTGAAAAGAGTATCTACATACCTTTTTGATAGTTTTTGTCTGCACAAGAGCAAGTTCTCTGTTCTCATCTGCTACATACAAGGAAAGTTTCACATACGGGTCACTGCAAAAGAAGAAATCAGATTTAACAGCCTAAAATTGTACAGCCAAAGAGCACTGCAGAAGGAATTTGTCATTTAACTGGGTAACAACAGCACCTCCAAAAGCTTCTAGTGGAAATGTCTTCAGTGAATGCTCAGAACTCTAATAAGCTACTGACACCCTGAAAACGAGCGCCTGAATGTGCTCAGTTAAACTCTGCCCATAAGAGCAGAGATCATTCCCTGCAGCTCTGTCCCTGTCTGCTCCCACACAGCTCCTGCCCACAATCACGCCCGTGGCACTCCATTAAACCAGGCAGGGAAAACTGGGAGCCGTGGGCTTTGGAAGAGACTGCCTGCAGCTCAGCCCTGGGGGCAACAGGAAGCATTTTGAAGCAGTGCTTACAATGGTTTTGAACCATAAAACCGAGCTGCACGGTACCAGCAGTGATTCAGAGAGGGCAGAGAGCAACCTGCTCTCGTGGAAGCTGCTCCTGCCCACGGCACAGGGTGGAACGGGATGGTCTTTAGGCCAAATGCAAACCATTCCATGATTCTGTGCTCTAAACCGGAGAAGGAGCATCCTGCAGGAGCAGACCAGCCTCACCCAGGTACAATGTCAGGAAGTGGAACCGCAGCAGAGCCTCTGCTTGAAGGGAGGAAATGGGTGCCTGAGTAAAACCAGGACCCTGAGCTGCTCTGGTGCTTCCCTCTCAAGGCTGCAGCACACTCAGCTGGATGATGATCCACGGCTTTTTGAGAGCATCAACACGAGACACTCACAAGACCCCCAGACACTCAGATTTTCCAACCAAGTCACTCAAATGCTGATATTTTCTGAATTTAAGGAACTATTTTGTGACAGTGTCACTACAGAACAACTAGCACTTGCATGATCATTATACTGGATGCTCCATGTATTGAATATAAAATTCCACAAAGGTGGAAACAAGAATAAACAAGACATCTTGTTGGATTGATTATTTTTATGCACATAAATGCATCAACTTAAACTGCAGTTAAGTTCAGCATTAAGCACCAAGGCTCAGAAGA
Source organism: Pycnonotus jocosus (assembly GCA_013400435.1). NCBI lineage: Eukaryota > Metazoa > Chordata > Aves > Passeriformes > Pycnonotidae > Pycnonotus > Pycnonotus jocosus. The sequence goes on from VWYP01033583.1 coordinate 53,582, forward strand.
AAGCAAAGCATTATTATGATTATAAAGAAATGCTGATGCTGCTTTGAATTGCTTGATGTACCGTGCTAATATTTACAGATATCCTCCCAGATTTAGGTTATCCATACTTGGGCAATGTTGTTTTCAGGAACCTTAAAAATGCTACAATTTTTTTACTGCTAAAATACCCTGGATGAATCTTCTGCCTACAGAAAATGAAAACTGTGAAACGTGGCACAGATTATTTTAAAAATCTCTTTCTATTTTTAAAAAACTAGAGAATAATCAAGTTTATTATAAATTTCAGTAAGGAAATTCTGCCTTTACTGACATCTCTGTCTGCTCTAAAAGCAGGGACAGAGTGAGTCAGACTGAGCTGTGCAGCCAAGCCCCTGGTCCTGAAGGTGAAGCTGGAGTTTACCCAAATGACTGGATATTTGAGACTGTTTACTTCCATGCATTTGTTTACTTAAAACAAACGGAGACTGGAGACCAAGGAAAGCTGACACTGCCTGGAGTGAAGCTGTCTCACACAGCCCTGCACTGCTGCCCACCCCCAGGGACACAACAGCTCTTGTGGCAGCACAGAAGGGGCTCCAGCTGAAGGCAATGGGCCACTGGAACACAGAGGTCCCTTCCCAGCCCCACCAGCCCATGGGGAACCCCACAGAGCTCACACACCATAGAGGTCACCCATCCAGTCAGCCAGTTCTTCACTGCACTTACAGGAGCTCTCAGTGACTACAATGCACACGATTAACAGGAAAATTCTTATCTTTGGAAGTCAATAAATAAAAAGCATTGTATTCCTTAGAATCAGGCTCAGATTCCAACAACCAAATCAGCAGTCTGATTTGCAAGTGCCAGGAACGGAGCAGCTCCAGGTGAGATCCAGGGGTCTGCACAGCTCCAGCTGTTTGGATCCTGCTCTGCAGGTAACACAAGCAGTGCTCCTGGGATCCATACAGACACTGGGAAAATGAAACGAGCTACAGGGGAAAAAACACACTCCAGCTGAGACTGCCTGGGGAGCAGACAGTGTAAAAGAACAAACTGGGGAAGCAAACAGAGAATGGGCAAAGAAGGGAAGAAGGCAGAACCCCAATTAAGAACATAACTACAGCAGCAAAACAAAATAACTGGGATCCCAGAGAACAGACACTACATGTCAAAGCAGCAGTAGAAACACCGAGGGAACTTTACAGTGGTTAATTGCACCCTGAAAACCCAGCTAATAGCAAGTGTTCCAGATAAATGTGGCATCTTTGCACGGGAAAATCAGCACCAACATGGAAGAACTATTCAACCAAACCATGAAAATCAGTAAAACTGAGGAAAACTTGCAAAAGAATGAAACACTGCATCTGGTCTGTTAAAAGTCACCGGAAATCCACAAACTGGAATGAAATAGATGCGAAGACAAGCAGTAAAACACCAGATTCCTGTCTCACAGCAGTGTCAGCAGATGTGTTAAAGGAAGGAAATCCTGATGATTCAGGTGACAGAAGACAATAATAAATGAGACACCTGCTGAGAGCACAAAAAACCCAACAGATCAATCAGGAGAGTTTGGACAATGCTCTCAGGCACATGGAGATTCTTGGGATTGTCTGAGGAAAAGGAGGGGAGATGGGGATTAAAATGAAACTGTGCTTGCTTGACTTTTCCTCAGGCAGCCGCCCAATGCCCAAGAGGTGACCTGACTGTAGCCACATGCCACAGTAAACCCACCTTTAGGTTTACATTTACATTTAGAGAAATTTCAAAGGACCAAGTAGTGTTTAAAAGAGAAATGGGCACAGCCATCATCATACCAGTGACTGGAGATGAAGGGGAGTTGATTGGTGAACACCTATCTAAAATGCCTCTCGCTACAAAATCAAAAATCATTAAAAGCACTAAATCTCATCTATCCAAACATGATCAGCCCTAACCTAAAGAGAACATCAGCACCTGCCAAGACCAGGAGAACCCTGAAGCTAACAGTTCTTTGGAGAATAAAAGGGAATCCTAAGAAAATGATGCTAATAATGAGAGTTACGTTAATCATAATCACAAGTCAGTACAAAGAGAGTTTGGCAGAACAACAGCCATCAAAACAATCTGAGGTCTTAGGAAATCCTTCTCCTGACCTCTGGAATCCCTCAGTCATCCAGAATTAGCTATTTGCCATGGTTCTGCCAACCTGCAGTATTTGGCATTTTCCTAAAGCTCAAGCAAATGTAGATGTGTGTAATTATCATCTTTCATTTGAATCTCAGCGTAAGAAGGCAAGCTTCCAGCTCTTCTCCTGGAGGACAACAAAAGCATTGATGACTTAAAAAGTCCAGCAAAAAACCTGGAAGATCAGCCTCCTTTAAAAATCACATGGCTTTGGAGCAGTGTGAAACTGGGGCCCATGAACAGCGTCCCATTTGCTCAATACTTTTGAAACAGTTTTGAAAGCAAGTCGCAAACTACCTTCTGCCAGTGACATGATGTATTATTTACTTATTTTAAGCTCCAAAAGAAGGGGGTGGAGAGCACAGGCACATGTGAAAGAACAATAGAACTACTAAGGCCTACATGGCTCTATTTTTATTTTAAAAGCTGAAACCGCCTCCCCACATATAAAATTTAGTAACACTTGTTATGCAAGTGCGTGAATGCCAGGCTTGTCACATGCAGGCAAACTTTGCATTTCAAAATAGCCCGGCTCCCTTCCTCTGGAACAGTCTTGCACAAGACAATTTTGCTTCTGTAAGAAACACAGAACCATTCCCTTTGTGCTGCCCCTCTTCTGCCTCACATATGTGAAAGAACTGATCGACAGTTCCCATAATTTTGGCTACAGAAATCCCAGCACACTCCAACATGAAGGCAGAGAAGCCTCTTGCTCAAAGCCACGTCCCAATCTCATTGTTTCCCTGGTCTGGAGGGGATTACTATCTGGCTGTCAGTAATCTTCATCCATCCTCTTTTCCCAGCCCTCACTCCACCCAACCCACCTGCACTCTCCTCAGTGCAGGTATCCACAGAACCAGCTCCTGATGGAGCCCTCAAGGCACGTGCCTCCCTCTGCTCCTGAGTCCCAACAACCCCCAAATGACCACCTTCACATTTCTGTCAGGAGTAGCACAAGACCTCAGGCCACCTCCTCCCCACGGGACTGGGATGGCTGAGGGCTCTGGGGATCCCTCCACCTGCGGGCAGGTACAGACGCAGATGTGCCCAGGTACTCGGCACTGAGGGAACCCCCCTGCTCTGCATGGACACTGGGAAATCTGCAGACTGTGCTAGTGGAAACCTGCTTTTACAGACAACATGCCTTCAAGACCACCACTTACAGATGCAGATCAGTAACATACACCATCTTCAAAAACATCCATCTCCAGGAGTCTCCACAAAGTTACGGAGCCCCTTGGATAGCAGTTAACATCAGGACTGAAAAGCAGGTTATGCTCGGCAAGAAGAAATTCCATGAACATCAAAATGTTTTTCAGAATCATTTAAACACGCTTAGAGAAACTCTGTCTGTGCATGCACTTAGTGGAGCTTAAAAAGTTCCAAGATTTTTTTAAAATCCCAATGTTTTGCTTAGTCACTTTTAGATTCAAAGAGATGAGAGAACCAAGCCCCCAAAACATGCATCAATAAAGAAGATTTCAATTATAATGAGATACTTCTAACCAAGTTTTATGGAGAGCAGTAAAAGCAATGTTTTAAGGCAGAACCCCCTAGAGTCACTATCATTTCACCCCAATAACCATTCCCCTGGTGACTTTCCCCATTCCTGCACAGTAAGAAGGGAGAAGCACAATAAGAATACACAGCAATTACTACAAGGAACAGAGCACACTGGCTGTGATTGCTCCCTGGTTTTATTTCAGCACAAGCTTCCCAGGTTTCACCTTTCTGCCTGTACTAACATCCATTAAGAGTTTTTCTCAAAGAGAAAGAAGATTTTGACCTCACTGTCATACAAGTCTTATGTCCTGTGACTAAAGCAAAGCACAAAGTGTCCAATCACACAAAGATAAAGGAACATCAGCTTCTGAGAAGAAAATAAAACCTTACCTTATCCTTCACCGCAAAGCCAAACTTGCAATCCATTGTGCCTAAGCATCCCAAAATTTCACTCCTCCATACCAAATCCCAGAGTCATTTACAGACCTCCCATTTCCCTTCTAGTGTTTTATTTTGCAAATAAATGCTCACACTTCTTCTGACTCTACAAGAAATGTAGCAAGGCTTTACCGAAGAGCTGCTAGAGATAATGACTCACATCACAGACAACTGAGAAGTGCCCGTGGGTGAAAAAAGGAGTTAAAAATTATACCTCAAACCCCACCTCCGGTGTCTCCACCTTCCCTTACCATGTTATGTTCTAATAAAGGGTAATGAGATGGATTCCTTTTGTATTCTTGCTCTCTTGGAAGTCTCCCAGAGCATATAGAATATTTTAAGCTTCCAAAACAGATGGAAGTGTAAATATGGGCTTTTTTCGTCCCTGAGGCCATTTCTTTCGCAAAGGTTAAATGAATGCTCTAACAGAATATGCATACATCAGCCCCTGGAGCTGAGGGGCTGATATATGCATAGATCTTCCTATACCATTTCACACTCCCAAAATATCTTAACAAGTTCCAAAATCCAGCGGGGGCGGGAAGGAGAGAGAGAACTCCATGACACCTGGCTTTTGGAAGAGAAAAGCTCAGCACAGTAGTTCTGCCTTAAATATTTAAGACCAAAAGGTTTTTCTTAGATGACTTTATTGACATGCCCCCTTTTTCTTTTAAAGACCCCAGATTCAGGTAAACTCACAGATCACAGTAGACAGCAGGCAGGTGAGAAAGCTAAGGAGCTGAACACAGAAGCTTCCTTTCTTCAAGTAACAAGAAACATTTTGCGTTTCTGTATTTGTACAAAGAATTTTTTCCACTGAGTAATTATCTGATGAGAATTAATTTTTACTATGACATTATAACGGTCAGCAATAATTACCAAGTCCTCTTGTTGTTAAACAGCAAGACTACATCCTCGAATAAGCAGCATTTCTCCATTTACAGCTCCTGAAATATATACCCAGTGCATCCTAGAGAACACAGCGTGTAGAAATGGTAAAAACCTGCTGATCCAGCCTCCTTCGCTCGGTGGAAGCTGAGGAAACTCTCTGGTGCCCCCTGCTGGCAGGCGCGGCCCCGGGCGAGATCGAACACCGGCCCCACGGAATGATGCCCCGTGCCCACACCCGGCAGCGCAATATTCATCTCACACACCTGGACCAGCAGCAACACTAAGGTTTCACAAAGAAAACTATCCATTAGCCAGCATATTTCTGCTGAGTAGCCTTTCATCTCTTCCTATCCCAGCACCCTCTCCTACACCGGCCACACACTTCAGACAAGTCCTTGTCTCGCTGTCCCATCGAGAGCTTCTTTCAGGTAAGCCCAGAGCATTTTCCCTGGGGGAAGCAGACAGCTCTGCCCGGTGCCATTCCCGAGATGCACTGCCACAGACAAGAGCTGCTTTTGGGAAAGCACCAGCTCTGCTTTTCCTAAATTCCTCTCCTTTCCAGGTGTGCACACGCACCTGACTCTGCAGCCAGCACTGACTGTGCTCATCTCAACACCTGCCCACAGCTGCTCCCTGCACCCCACAGCTTTCATGGGAGCACCCTTCATTGCACAGCAAAAGCACCAGCCATGGGTGCTCGCTGAGCAGGGCAGAGGCTGCTTTGGCACTCCCAAGTCCAGCTAGGGCTGGATCAGAGGATGCTCTCAGCTGCCTTCTTTCCCTTCCCACACTGTTAGTAACATTTCATTGACACTACACTGGAAAAACTTCCATGGCAAATCAGCTAGAAAAAGGAAAAAGCAACGACAGAGTATGAACTCTCTCCTACTTGAGCAACTGCCCTCCAGTCAGGTGGCTCTGGGAATTCTGTCACAGCTCTGCTCCACCTCCAGGGCCTCCCTCAGCCAGGATGCACACAGCACTCTCCCTCTGGCACATATGCAAGTGCTGAAGAGGCAGGTCATTTGGAGAGGCATTCAGGAGACAGATTCTTTTTTTAAATGGTTTGATTAATTTATGAAAGCAGCTCCCTTCAATGGATTTGCCTCTGCTCATCAGGGGAGCCAGTCCAGTTCCAAGGCAGTACACTGCTGGAGGACATAGCTCCAGGGGTACAGCTAGCGCCACAGTTTTTCCAGTAGTTAAAACCAGATATACTGTAACTCAAAGTGGATTAGAAGCAGTGATAGCAGTCTTAAAAGAATAGGTACAAGGTAAACATCTGCCATCTTTGTTATCTGCAAAGCCACAGCTACATGTGCTCTCCTCCCATCACAAATCACAGTGATGGGACACACGTGAATTAAAGATTTCAGCCACATTTCAAGCAGCCTTGCTCACAACAGGAGTATACAGCTCGACTCACAATCCTACCAGCAGCCTGGAGCCTACCTTCCCCAGCTCCACCACGGATCCTGGACACAGGCAACCAAACCAGGAAAAGGGCTTTGCAGAAAAAAACACTGGTAAAAGCAATCCAGAGACAATGCAGAACAAACTGTTATGCCATTAGAAGCACAGCTCCCTGACATCTGAAACTTTTACTGAAAAGCACTTCACATTTTCAACTTTTAAACAGCTACAATTTTCACTTACTTCACGACTTAGAAGGCAAAATACAGCAGCTAAGGCCCCCCATCAGCTGTACCTTTATGAGATACACACAGCCTCAGTCCAGCCACTGCTTGGATTCTTGTACAAAATTTATCAAAACACTTCAAATAAGAAGTTGGAAGGAAATGAAAAGAAAATAAACCTCAAACATTCACACACACAAGCAGATACTAAATATACAAAATCCCAATCTGCAGTACCTGTTCACCATCAGTACATATCACAGACTTGTAATTTTACAGGGCAAAATACGGAGCAGGTTACAGATGCCCACTTCCACCCACACTACCCAGCCTCTTATGCTCACCTCCACTGCACCTCTGTGGATGAAATGCCCCACACTTAGCCAGCACCTCGGGGTGCTCACGGTTACTAATCCACCACATTCTAGTTACCTTGTGTCATTGCTACCCTAATGCCATACATTTCTGAGCTGTCCGGAGAATCACAGGAAGCTATGGGGTTGGAAAACCCTTCTAGGATCACTGAGTCCAGCACAAATCCGTGTTCCCAAGTGCTACATCTAAACGGCTTTTAAACCCCTCCAGGGATGGGGACTCCACTGGTGCCCTGGGCAGCCCTTTTGGAAAGACATTTTCCCTAACACCCACCCGAATCCTCTCCCGGCACAGCCTGAGGCTCTTTCCTCTCGTCCTGCCCCTCACTCCCTGGAAGCAGAGCCCGACCCCCACCTGGCCACAGTTTCCTGTCAGGGTGTTCTGGAGAGCAAGGTGAGTGTCCTAAGACAGCCTTCCTTGCTATTGAAATGATTTCCTAAGTCAAAAAGAAGCCCAGAAAGCAAACTCAAAAGCACTGAGGTTTCATTACTGTTACAATCTTTAGAAGGAAAGTACAAGTTTCTGCAGTGCTCTACACCGGTAAGAGACTTTCCTTAGATTTAATCAAGAAGGAAAAGGCTTTCAGACTCTGCAAGCCCACAGGCAGTGTGTTATAATGGTAAAGTTGATTAAAAACGGTCAGGACATCCCCCTGAGATGCAAAACACAATGTATGCCTTGTAGTTAATCTTTCACAGCTAGGCAGGAACACGGGAACTGTTTGAAGCCTTGCACAGCTCCACCACAGAAGCACAGGAGCTGTGGGGCCAGAGCTCTGCAGTACCAACGTGGTTTCAAATGACTCTGCATTAACTCATTGGAAAGATTAAAACAAATTCAAAAACACATAGAGGGAATATGTTTTTAATTCTCCACTTTTACAGAAATCCTACTGACTCGACACCAATTTCCTTAAAATATGTTAAGGGCCACATCAATAGGATTCAGTACAAACTACACCTGGATTAAGCTTCATGCATTTTGAAAGATAAAAGTTATGTTGCTTATGGTCAGCATCAAAAACTGTTCTTCAAAACAACACATTTAGAGAGAGAAAATGAAAAGGCTTTGGCATACCATATTCTGCACACAGCTACCAAAGGAACGCTTGTTGCAAATTTCACCCAAAATACTGAAGTTGATTAAACTTTTAATTGCTGCTTTCATGTAGTTTGAAGTTAGATACATAAGTTAATGAACAATTTGTAAGCATCATTAAAGAAATACAGGAAAACCCACAGGGAAGCTCATTTATACATTAAGGAATTAGTCATTTCAATAAAAGGTATAATTGGATACCACTAATTTCAAACTGATAAAACCCTTCTAAGTAAATTGGAACATTTGCAGCAGAGCATTTTGTCATGCTTAGGCTTAAGAGAGCAGGAATGCCAAGCCCGAGTTAACCTTCAGAAAAAGAAAATTATCGGCTTTGGGTTCACTTTAGCTTCAGAACCAGCTTCTCCCCCAGCTATTACCCGGCTGGGCTCTGCAAGCCTGGGCTTTCAGCCGCTCCCTGTGCTGGCAGAGCAGAGGGAAGGAGAAGCCAGAGCTGCGTGAGCAGCGGTGCCAAGGCACACGCAGCACCTGCAGGGACTGCAGCCCGTGCAGGGCCCTGGCCCTGCCGAGCCGATCGTGTTCCCAGGATCACAGGAGCTGCACAACACCCACCTGGCTCCAAAGATGTCCTTCTTGGCCAGATCAATGCCAGAAACCACCTTCACCCTGAGGATGCGAGACTCCTCCTGCAGCAAAAAAGAAAGTGGGTTAAATGTTTATTCTGTGAGTCATTTGGAAGATCAACACGAGGTTAGAAGATAGCAGGAATCTCTCCTAGGCAGGATTTGGAAAAGAACTGCCTCCTGGAATCCAACCAGGAGGAGTATTCGACTCCAGTCAGAGCTGTTAATAGTTCAATAAAGGCAGAGTAAGAGTTGATAACAGTAATAACATCATAGCAATAACCCTGTAACAATAATAGCAATAAAAGTAGAAGAGTATTTGCTGAACTGGGCCATTTCACATCCTAAGTGACCCATATGCCACAAATTCATTCTGCATTGACACTAAAGCTCTTCAAACACATGGAAAATTATTCACAACATCTTAGCAATGAGAGATGTCAGTGATGCAAAAATCGAGGACGCAAAATAAATTCTTAAAACGCAAAATTTTAAGCCTGCCTCACCACCTTGGTGAACGTGGAGAGGTCAAAATCAGCGTCCACTGACAGATGGCAAGTCCTGCAGATGTACATCAGCCTGATGCTCAGTTCGTCACTTCACTACATGAAGCGCCTGAGGAACATCAGTAAAAATGGCCTTTTTTCACTTTGTTTTCACCCTGTTTGAGCAACACAAAGAGGCCCCCAAAAGGAAACCTGGAAAGCCTTCTACAGAAACAGGTTCTGCAGTCCCCCATATCAGTGATACCTCCTCTGCTCTGATAAGCCTCCCAGAGCTGCAAGATAGTGGATTCAATTACAGTAACTTGAGACTCCGTTCCTTGAAACCTGTTCACAAAACAATTCCACTTTCCCACAGGCTTCTCCGGGTCTGTTTGCTTTAGGCAGCTGAAAGCCAGACACAGCTTTGTCAGCTGTCTTGGCACAGTTTTCCAGCTGTGAGGAAGGTCAGGACGAGCCCCAAAGTAAAGCCATACCTGGAAGGAGGCACGGCCAGGGGATCAGAAAACAACAGTCCCGTTGAACCTGTCTGCAGGGCAAGTTCCACCCTGGCAGGTCCTGCCCCAGGAACTGGGCTGCACTAAAACAACACTGAGACACCAATCCTTCCTGTAAACCTGGTGTTTGGTGCTCCCCCCAGCAGCACTTAACACTGCAAGGCAGTTTTTAGTTAGGACCAAAAGAGCCCAAAGCTTACCCGAGAGGTGAAAAAGAACAATTCAATGGACTCACATTAGCGGAAATTGAAGTTTTTCCTATGTACCATAGGCTTGGTTTTCTAGAGCACTTTTAATACACAAAAGGCAATGAACTTGCAAATTGCGATCAAGAGAATTCTTTCAGTAAAAGAAGACGGCCTAGAAAATGCCAAGCAGAAACTCAGACTGTTCAGACCTCACTGAAGCAGAACTAGAAGCTGCAATAGCTGTTTCTATATTAAAGTGCTACTCAGATTCCCTCTAGCAAAGTCCAGTATTAACTTTGCTAGAGTGGCATCTCCTTCCTGCACTGAGGGCAGCTCTGCATATTAACTGATTCAAAAGAAATCAAAGAAAAACACAAACAATCAAACAATCCCCCCCACCATCTTTAAAAGAGAAAACAAGGCAAGACGAGGTCCCACTGCTGGAGGATCCCTCATGCAGTTTTGAAGATACAGAAGATGATGCTCCAGAGGACCTAAATAGATTCTTAAAAATGTACCTGAAGGGTCACATCCACTTTAAGCATCCCAGAAGCTTTGACCCTGTTCCCTCCTGCAACAAGGTTCTCAACCTTTCCTTAATATTCCAATTTAACAAGCACTTTTGCTAATGTTTGTACTAATTTTCGTATGTATACATATATATGTAATGTTTCAAAAATAATATTAAACTATCTTCTCAAGTAGTCATGAGGTCTACCATATGCACCATGTGTATTAATTTTTGCTGACTCCTTGCATTGCAATTTCTTCCTTTATCTCCACTGTGCTGTGCCTAGGTAAAAAAGGAGTTAAACCATTACAGCAACAGTGAGGTGATCTCAGCTCATTGTCCACCCAAAATCAGATAAAGGATTGCTTGGCTGGGCACAGCCTGAGACTCACAGAGCACCAATTACCTGATGCAGGTTTCCACCCAGCCCTCTCTGAAAAGGCAAAATTAGGATTTTGGCTGGTTTTTGTTGTAAACCCAGGGCACAGTGACAAAGATCACTAACCACAGAAAAATTCTATGAGAAGACCCAGGATCCAAAGCCCGAATCATAAATGATCCCCAGCACAAGCAGAGAATGGGATAAGGAGACAGACCAGGAAGATTAAGGAGAAGTGGGGATCCGATGGCAGACGGTGAGGCTGAAGGATAACAAACAGCTGGAGTCCTAATTTGCACGTAAACAAACAAGAGCAAGCAAGGCAGGGTAAGCAGGCTGATCAGAGACACAGCACAGCTCTGCAGGACTCAGTCAGGTACCAGGCAGCCCCTGCAGCAGCAAGGCTCCCTGGGGAGGGGCTGCACCGGGGGAAACCAGGGCTCCTCCAGCACCGTGGCTGAACCACCACCAACACCCTGCCCCTGGCATCAGCTGCAAAGTGGAACTGGGTGAGGGACAGGGCCCTGGCTGGAGCAGGATGGTTCCTCTGTTGGACTCTAAAAAAGCACTTGCTTCATTAGCCTGGCCACATCTCAAAATGGAAAGAGATGCCAGAAGCAGTTGGTGTAACTGGGTGCTCTCAGCAGAACAGCTTCAGCTCCCACATGAACTGACACTGCCGAGCACAGGCTCAGACCCAAACTGTCCAGAGCACGGCCTGATCCCCACAAAAGCTGCGCAGCACAATCTACTGGCACTCAAGTATCCTGGCTGAAAGACTTCCATCAGTGATCAATCATCTAACACAGCCTTAAAGAGCAATTTCCCAACACAAACTCCCATTCTCTGGCAGGAGTATCCAATATCGCTTTGAGTCAGGCAAGCAGTGGAGGCACCTGCACGCTGCAGGATACAATCCTGGGATACTCCTTCCCTCCCCCTGCACCCAAGAGGCCAGCACCCACCCTCATCTGCTTATCATCCCACCCCATCCTTCCACGAGCAGCCAAATTTTCCTCCTTGCAACATCACAGAGATCAGGAGGCAGGAGCTGGCAAGCTGGGAACAGTTAAGGGGAGACAAGGCTTCAGAAGTCACTTGCCCCTTGAGCTGCCATTTGCCAAGGAACAATCTTTGCTTCTGCTCAGAGTTGAAATTACACAGCAGAAAAAAATGCTTGTGTGGTGGTGAGATTAAACCGTATTCACCTTCCGTGCAGGAAGCGAACACCTGACTCTGCAATTCTGGTATTCCACTGAATTCCCCGTGTTTTGTAAAGCACACATCCCAAGCTGCTTTTTGAAGCACAGTTTGAAAGAGAAGTTGAGCTCATGCCACAGACATTTTTCTCTCCTATTTCAGCCTTACCTGGAGCACAATGAGCCCGCAAGGGGCTCCAGGTGCTGCCACTCCCTACCCCGGGTGGCTCCTGCTTCCAGAGGCCGGGCTGTGCTGCGTGCAGCCCCAGAGCTGATGCTGCAGTTCCACTCCTACCCTGCTCGGGTTTGGCACCCGCAGTGCAGAACACTACCAGGAACTCCAAGCAGTGCTGTCCTGGGAATGCGAGGATGGCTGTGGGGCTGTGTCCCTGCCCACACTCCTGTCCTGTCCCCAAACACAGCCTCCCCAGCTGCTGCAGCAGCCTGCCCTGAAGGGCCTGGTTACCCATTACTGCTGAGCTCCCCTGCGCCTCACGTCCACACCGCCTTCTGCTCTGCCCAATCATTAACAGGAAGTTTACATTTTCCTGCCTTCCCGAAACATGCCAAAGGTTACAGAGTTCTCCTCTTTGCTGAAGGATAACTTTTACACAGGTTGCTCCCTTAGCTGCAGTTCACAGTGCCATTTCAGAGCACTTGGCTTATTTAGGTGGATCCAAGCTGTGGAACTGGAAGCCTATCACAGATCAAACCCCAGACTTCATCAACAGTGAACAAACCTCAATTCACCTCAGAAAAGATGAAGGAAAACAGATGCATTTCCAGATTTAGGAGGCTTTTGTATGTATATTTATCTGTATGATTCACATTGTGTTAATTCTTTGTCAAACACACACCACATTCACTTTCTGCAGTTATTCTGGAAAGCCAAGTAATTTCTAAGACCCATTAACGCACTCACATAACGAAAACTTATTAAGTCCTGCCCTTGGATTAGTAAAACTCCCTGGAGCTGGGGAGTTTAGACAAGAGTTGTGACAGCAGAAGAGAAGGAACGTGGGCCGCTCCTCACCGTGTCCCGAGCTGCCTTCTCCCCCCACAGGCAGGGCAAAATGCTGCCCATTCAAAGGGTGATCCAGGAGAGGCAGCTCAGCCAGCACCAGCTACGCCCACACACCAACCTGAACAAGCTGTGGGATTCACATCTGTATGTTCTGAATGCGCACTGAAAGAAAGCCACAGCAACGCAGCCTGGGGTAAGAAGGAAAGCTGCAGATGGCAGCTTCCAACAGGACAGACAATCCCGTGACACAAGTAACGTCTGCATTAAGAGAACGGCCTGAAATAACAATCGATGGGGGTATAAAATTAGAAGGCTGGCTCGTTTAAATGAACAGACAAGTGTGAAAGGCACAACGGCTGGATCGATGCAAACCAATATTTGAACAGCTGCCGCGCAGCCCAGGAAGATTAAACATTTAGCGTGTTTTTCCACAGGTATATAAAGCACGTCCGCGCCCCACAGCCCGCGCTGCGCAGGTTCACTCTCCCCTTTCCCGAGCAGCACACAGCCGCAGCCGGGCCCCGTGGGATGCCGGGCTGTCACCGGCAGCCCCAGCACAGCCCGCGGTGGCCCCGCGCCGGCCCCAGAGCCGCACTTACCGCGGGAGCCGGGCAGGAGCTGCGCCCGGCACCGCCGCTCGCCGCCGCCTCCGCACGCACACGCGGAAGTTCAGCACCGAGCAATAAATGATCATCGCCAAGGCAACCAGGGGAAAGGCCAGCGAGCCTGGCTTTCACCTGCAGAGAGCTTCACCCCAGCCACGCTGGGGGAGTGCTGCTTGGGTTCTGTTTGGGGTTTTTTCCCTTCTCTCTGTAGAGCCATTTTTGATTCCAACCCATGATAGGCGCCAGCGAGGTAAATTTCCACTGACTGCCAGGAGAGAAACCAGATCCCACTGGAATGTTACCTGCACGTAGAGACTCCGTGAATCCGGTTTCATCCACTGAGCACCTCATCTCTAGATTTATTAAATCTGAAAGTTTGCAAAACATAACACACTAAAAAAGATAACAGATCTTTAACTCAGTGTTTTGGTGGCAAAACAAATCCAAATGGAAAAGAAAACAAACCTTTAATTCAGTGTTTTAACTGTGGCACTTCTGGTTTCCTGAATGAAAACTCACACACAGTCACCCAAACACACACTGCTCTTAGTTCTCTCCATTTGCGGGGTAAAATCAACCAGGATCTGCAGTTCCAAAGCAAAATCAAGTATGTGTCATCTACTTAAGGGCCAGTGCTGGCCACAGCAGCCCTAATAACCATGTCAGGCTTCTCCTGAATCTCCCAGCAACTGACACCAAATTCATTGGCGGAAGAGTTGAGCTGATTCTTACTTTCCCTTGGTGGATTAAACCAATCCACGTATGGCTGAGTGAAAAAAATGTGCTTTAGGAAGCTATTCCACATCACCATCCTGCAGAGAGTGTTCCCAAATTGGCTTATCCTGTTCCGACCGGCACCCTCCTACCATCAAATGCTGCTGGGCAGCCCAAGAGGGAGAATCCAAGGGGGTGCCCTGTCTGGTGGGCTGCCACCATCACCCCCAGGGAAGGCAGCTGAGAGCACCCCAAGGAAACAGCTCAATCCTTCAGGACAGCACAGTGACTTTCTGAAGGCCATAGCAACAGAATGTGGTAAGTCTCACTATAATTCTTGCAATATCTTACTAATCTTAAAATCATCAGTGGAAATTTTGCCAACAGTGTTTGATAAAATCTCAGTTGTGCAATGCAAACAAAATCCTGCACGAGGGCTATGACCCAAATCTCCACTCTCCTCTGCAAGTTCAGCACAGAAAACAAACTCAAAGTGTCACTTGGTTAACAACTCATCTGGCTCAAGCAGGGACATTGGAATCTCCTTCCAGCTTCACCACAAGCAGCCTGGGAAGCCAGCTCAGAACTCTGTCCTTGCACCTGTTCATCACACTCCTCCCTCACCAAATCCAAGAGTAAATGAAATTGTGCCTTTTCTTACCCACAGAGTTCTCAACCCTCACTGCAGGATGCAATGCATTTGTTAAAACCCCATTATTTTCTCTGCAGATCACAAAATCAGAGCAACTAAACCTAAAAGCTTTGGGAGAAAAGAAGGCTGTGCAGTTTGGATCATAAAGACCCTCCTGGCTACAGTGCGTTGGTCACTCCATGGAGCATACCTGGTCCTCCAGAGTGCTCCTGGCCCAGCAGGGATTCGCACACAGCAGGAACCGCAGGATGAAGCAAACACCAGCAAGCACTGAAAGAGCTGCAGAGTTTGGAGAGCTACGGTATTCATAAGCTCACACAACAGAAAAATATGACATGTTTTACAATAGTGATTCAGAGCTCTGAAGAAGAGGGACCATATTCATGTTTTCCTTGGCTGGAATGACACACTCAGCAGAAAAACACCAGGCAGAATTTCACCAAGGCACAGTTTGTTTTACAGGGACCCTATAATGATGCTGCTCTTCCATGGGGACAAACCAGCAGAAAAGAGCACACAAAGCCGGAATGAGCAAGCGAGAACACGGACACCAGGAGTGGTGCAGGGGATCAAAGGCACCCGTGCACCAGCAGCAGTGCATGGGACCAGGAGTCCAGCGCCCAGCCCAGTGCTGAAAGCACACCATTAACAAACAGGCTCAAACCACAGGGCTGCCCTCATTAAAATCTGCTTACGGGGTGTTTTTACTACCTGTTTTCAAAAACTAACTGTTCCCAGTGAGTTGTCATCTCTTTTTATAGAAACCCATTGAGCTCCATGCAGTTAGATATACTTGAGCAATTCTAGCAAGCATGTTGAACCAGGCCGCCCGTGAGCTTTGGAAATACCTAAGAGGATGCAAAAGAACTTGCATTTAATGGACCTTGTGCTGTACTGCACAAGGCTTTTTATCTCCTTATTTAACTTTCTGACCTGTTTATATTTTATAAAAGAATTCTTATAAAAGAATTCATGTAAGCAAACCATTGTTTTCTGCACACCCTGATTGCCTGAGCTCACCAGTGTCTCATGCAGCAATCACAGCATCATTACAGCTGGGTGAGCCCGCCCAGTCACCACGGCCAACCCTCAAGATACCACAGTGCCCCCGAACACCCTGAGGGCAGGAGGGTGTATTTGCCGAACAAGCTGTACATGCCACGGGAATTCTCTTTCCAAAGGAAACCTTCAGCTGCTTTTCTCCGGACAAGACAAGAGAAGTGTTTAATCTTTGGTGGGATTGGAGAAAAAGAAAAGCATTTTGTACACGTTGCTATCAAAACCTGAGCAAAGCTTTGACTGGGAGTAACTGGTGCATTTGCAGCAATGTGTGACCTGACAATGACTCTCCTTTATGGACTTAGCTTTAAAAATGAAAAAAACCCCAATGAAAGCAGCCCAAAACCCCACACCCAATCTCGATATTGTGTGACAGACCAGCACCAAGACCATCTGCACCCAAACTGAACATTTACTGAGAATTTCAACAGAACATTCCTACAGAGAAGTCTGACAGAACTTCCTTTCCTTCCCTCTGGGGACACAGAAACCAAAGGGATTAATTAAAACATTGAGGTTTTATTGAAACAAGTACCCCACTTTCTGACATGCACAAACTACTATAAAAGAAAGGAATGACGATTCTCTGTGTAGGATTTTGCCAGTGCCAGGACACTGGCCCTGACGCCGGCAAAAGAACAAGGCAGGGTGGTTTAATTTCAAATCCTCATTATCCTCAGGTCAGGGCCCACACGGATCCATTACTTTCCAGCAGTACTTCAAAACCTACCTGGCAAAAGAGAACCACAAAAATCCATGTCCCCAGTGGATGCCTGACAGCTCCGGCCAGTAACAAGAAAGGGTCTGAATTCCCAATGAGCAGCCTGCAGTAAGGACTCACACAAGGACCTCACAGATCTTGCTTTCAAAGCAGCTCTCTAGCACAACACAAAGGTTTTTACCTTCCACTAAATCAACCTCTGATACACTTGTATTTTAATTCTTTTTTAAACATTAATCATCTTGTACTGGTGTTTTTTGATCTCATGAAATGCACTAGGCCCTTAACATTCCAAGTTTTCAAAAGTGCAAAATTATGCCTCACACCTAATACCATCACCTTCATTTTTCCTGTGTGGAAAATGTGGAACGGTACACCAATCTGGTGTAATGCTATATTTGAGATTATCAGTTCCCACAAAAATCCAGCGATTTATGCAAAAGCCTCCATCCGTACACAGCAGACACACCCACTCCTCGCCCAAATTCAGCAGCGATGTCACTCTGGTTAATGATACTCTCAGCTCAGGGCCAGGCTGGGCCCTGGAGCAACCTGGGCCAGTGGAAGGTGCTGCAGAGCAAGCAAAGGTCTCGTATCACACAGGGGAGGTTGAGCTGCACTCACTCCAGTAGCCCAGCTAGTTGCCAACAGGTCACACAAACATGTTTATGTAACCACAATCTATATTCTTGTTAGATATTTAATGATTCCAGACCATAAACCATCAGCGGCTGCACTGTTTAATGACAAAACACACATTCAATAAAACCGTAATCCAACAATAAACTGTGATTGGAGGCTCATTTCTAACCCAGATAACTCCAGGATCGATTCCACGGCACACACCCACAGCCCCGAGCTGCACTGCTGCTGTTCCACCTGGAGGAAGATGGGACAGGGAGCTGCTCAAACAGGCCTAGGACAGAACCCTGGCGAGCAGGAAAACGACACCAACCCACAAGAAAATGCCAGTGCGACTCTGAAAACGTGAAATACCTCTGAACTTCTTCAGTGCCACAAAGACACAAGGCTCAGGTACCCTGGGCGATGGACACTGACACACCAGACTGGGAGAAGCGCTCACCAGAGCCAAGAGCTGGTTACGCTTCAGTTCCTTTGGGACACCAGAAGGCACAAGTCACCTCTCTTAGCAGCCCAAGGAGTGCCTGATGTGAGGCAGTGCTCCAGTTACTGCTCCACAGAGGCTGGGAAATGGATTTATTTGTGTGAGAGGCTGCCTCAGGGGGCACAGGGTGCTGGGGGCAGAGGCTGAGGGTTTGCTCCGACTGGAGAAGGCAGTAACTCCCAATTCCTATGGATCACAGCCTGACACCTGCAGGGAATCCAGCCTGTACTCTTCACTTTTCAGCTGCTGTAACAGCTTACCTGCGGTAGCTTTAGCCCAGAGCAGAAGTTGGGAATGTTAATTTTCACAGAAACACTTCATTTTCTGACACAGTTTGTTTTGTTACATGAATCATCCTATTATCCAACCAGAAATTAAATTAGATCTTCCAGCTCTTGGCTGCAGTTAATAATTAATGTTACTGCATGAGTTTCCAACCTCCCCTGGTGAAAAAATTCTTCCAAACACATTAACATTTCAGAGAGTGGTGCTGTCAGTCACTCCAGTAGTTCACTCCTTTGGCTTCTCCCTTTCATCTTGATCAAGTTTCTTTTTTCAAAATAACGAGTCGTAGCCTCTGGCAGTACCTCCTGTCCGTTAAAGCTTTGCTCCCCAACAATTTCTCATTTGGGGGAAGAATCACTCCATTACAGCCTCTGCCCAGATTAGGGGAGAAAACCCAGCCCCTCAAACCAGTGCAAAGGCCAAGTCAACGGGGAAGGGATCTGCTCCCACCAGAAACATCTCGTGCCAGGCTTTTGGACCCTGGCTGCGTCCTGCTGTTTCCAACCTACTTGCACACCATGTTCTACCTCCTCCCCCTTCCTCTCCTGCTCACTTTACAAACACAGCAGCCCTTGACAAAGATTTGACTCTTTTTGTTCATGATGAGTATTTATTTGTCCCATAAATGGATAGCCGAGGGCTAGCAGGCACTTGCACTCAAGAACTGTGGTGTCTGCAAAGTGCTCAGTTACTAATCCAGGCTAGAGGCTGACTAGACTCGGGCAATTGAGCAGGAGCAAACACAGCCCCTCCTGGCTGAAGGACAAATCCCACAGGGGAAATCCTCCCTTCTGCAGCGCATCCACTGACACACAGGGATGTGTTATCAACAGCCAAAGAGAACAGAATTTAAGGTGGTGTGAAAAATAACTGGAGTAAAAAAAATATTAACAAGAATATGCCCAATGCAGGAGACTGAGTAATTCAGCTGCAGGTCTCTCCTATGCACACATGCACTGAAGGTCCTTTTGAAGAGGAAGAAAAGTAAGTATTACTTTAATTTAAAGGCATTTTTTTTCTTTTAATGGAATTTGCTTGTCTTTTACACACTGTAAAAGAACAGACTCGAAAGAAACACAAATACAGTGACAGTGTTACGGAGTGCTTTTTTGGTTTGCATCAGTAATTTCTGCATACGTGTTGATGGTGGAAGGCTTAGAAGGGTTTTGGGGGGGTGGAGTGTGCTTGCATTGGGTTTTAGATTTGAGGTGGCTGTTTGTTTTGGTTTCTAGATGCACTAATTGTTTATGTGGAATTCCTTCAGAATTTGTGACATTCTATCAATACATGGATTGTTGCCTGACCAAGCCCAGAGGTTAGCTCAGTCACTTGTTCCCAGAATGGTACTTGACACTGACTAGACTAAGAAACACTCATTAAAATATTCACCACTCATTATCTAAAACAAAGGCGGTACTTTGTGTCCTGCCAGGCATCCTGGCTGCAACCCGGGGCTCGGTGCCCCAAACAAGAGGCACATTCAGAATCGCTGTTTTGCAGCAGCTCTGCAGTAGGGTCAGTCATTCAGCACCCCAGAGCAGGACCTTGTCCCGGGGAAGCACAGATGCACGCTCCCCAAAGAGGCAGAAAAGGGCGGGAGCAGAGGGCACAGCAATGCTGAATTCCTCGGGCAAGTTGCAGGTAGCGGATCAGCTTCCACAGCAACGAGCTGCGTAAAGAAATTATTGCCTCTACCTGCTTATCCTTGACCCTGTATCCCATTGCTGCCTGCAGAGATGATGAGGTACACGCAGGGCTGGTTGCTCCTGACACCACAAGGACTTTCAGAGAGCTCAGTCAACAACCTTGGGAATAAAGAACGGAATTTTTCTCCCAAGAACACAAATGCATATTACAGCGACTGAAGTACAGCACTGAAAAGCTCTTGGGATCACACAAATTACCACAAGTCTGAAGCACAAACTCATTTTCCTCCAGGCAGGTTTAAATGAAGTCACATCCCCTTCCAGAAATAACAAGATGATCTACACAAAGCCCAATTTTGCTGCTAACCCAAGGAATCAGCCCGGCACGCAGGACCAGCTAATATCTGCTGAATCCCAGCTCGCTTTCCAACGGGCCACAGGGACAACAGGAGCAGCTCCAGCCCTGGGCAAGGAAAAGGCAGCAACCTGTGCGGCACAAATCACAGCCTGCTTTGTCAGAAGGAAGCCTGGAAGCCACAGGCCTCGAGAAACAGCCTGCCAAGGAACACCTCTATGGAACAGGTGCCTGCAGAGGGATTTATTCTCTCTTCCCAAGCATTTCCATAACGAGGGAAAAAAAACAGCTCAAAACTCCAATATGCAGACAAAGGAACTCAGAGGGATGCTAGAGGAAAAGCACCAGTTCCCCCCATGTAACCAACAACCACTGAGAGGTGGGAACACGTCTAAAGCAGAAAGAGGTCCCAGCACAACAGGTAAGCTGCCAAAGATGCAGGGCAGCAATGAGAAAGAAATTAATATTATTTACTGTCCCTTCAACTCTTTGCAACAACTTTGCCCTGTTTTGCTTTGACCATCTCAGAGGCAGCATTTCAGCTTAGTCACTTCACAACTTGCCCACAGTCCATCCCCACAGCAGCCAGGCCAGAGCTACCACTAGACTGGAGTAAGCTGGAATAATGAAAGATTCTCGCAATTAGTCTTTCCCAAGTCATTGCTTGAATGCCAAAGGGTAACTTTTGTTTAATAATGAGAGTGCTGGCCAGCCCAGCAGACACCTTCACTGGCACACAAAGCCTACTGTGTAATTTGGTACTATCTTCTGATAGCAATAGCCAACATTTCTGCACCCAGAGCAGCAAAGTGCTCTCTCTTCCAACACTCCCAGTCTCAAACAGTGATCTGGACATCTTCTTTCTTTGTCCAGCCTTCCCTAAAAGCTACAAGTGAGGCTAGAAAACTGTAAAAACCAGTAAATCAATGTACTCCCTGTCCTGTGCTGTCAGGTACCTTCTGCCTCTAAGGCACCTTGCAAGCACTGGAAGCATTTATGGACTATTAGGAAGAAGAAGGGCAAGGGGAGTTTCTCCAAGAAAAAGCTTTTCAGAGGTGATTGCACAGTGCAGCTTGTCCTCTGTCTCAATTACCCACAATCCTTCTTTCCATCTGACTGCGAGACTCGAGATTTCTCACAAAGAAAAATCTCCTTAGCAGCACTGAAACAGCAAAGATGTTCCAGTGTGAGCAGTGTCACTCCAAGGACTGACACAACCTTAATGGCCACTCTGACAGTGGAGAAGGGCTTAAGCCTCTCCTCAAAACTGCAGGGAGTGCCACCTGTATCTGAGCAGACAGAAAGAGCACAGACTGCAACCAGAGATCAGAGACAAAACCCAAAGGTCAGGAACTGCCCCCAGTGCTGGGCACAAGCCCCTCACAGCAAAACCCACCACACGGACCCTTCAGGCTCTGAGCCGCAGGGATGAGTGAGGAGACAACGGGCAGCAGAACTGAGACCACCGACCACATCCACGGGAAACACACGACTCAGGTGAATGCCAGAGCAAGAGGAACACAGGAAGCCCCGGTAGGAGCTGTGAACAGCTTTCATCACAAAGAGGGCCTGGATTTTAGGACACAGCACACTCGGAGCACAAACACACCCAACGTGTTCCTCCTCATACAACCTGTCCGCACCAAAGGCCAGCTGTGGCAGGTATGGAGCTCCTGCAGCTCTGGCCTCAGCACAGGGACAGCGCCCCAGCCCTGGGGTCAGCCCATCCCCATGAGACAAGGCAGCAGGAGATGCCTTGGGGCGCCAGGCCAGCGCCAGGACGCAAGCAGAGCCTGTGTGACCTCCTGACGGCAGCTACCCCAGGTCACACAGCAACACAGCAACGCCTGCACGACAACCCTGGTGTCCACCAGCCCCGGCCATCAGCTACAGCACTGCCTCACCTTCCCAATGAACACCAAAACCAGCCCGTTTCCACAGCAACAGCAATCAGTGACACACAGAGCTCCTGTAGCACATTCCAGCCTTATCAAGGGCCATCCATCAGCGTGTGTGCTGCAGCCTGCAGTGACACCGGGCTGGGGTCCCCAGCTTCAGCTCCCAAATGCCGTAGTTGTGGTGTGCAAAAGTGCTGAGTGCTTAGTGATTGCCCTCACCAGGTACAGGCTGCAGCAGCCATTTCGGCACTCATCTCTGACCTCCCTCTCACACACGATCTACTTCCTGTCCAAGTTTCGGGAATTTGAGGCAACAACTTCACCCCCTGTAAGGCACAGACAGTCGAGAGCTGCTGGGAGCCATGCAGCATGCACTGGCCCAGGGTACGGGTACCTGCACCAAATTACAGCTGAACATCTCTCACTGGAGTGAAATGAACACAAATGCAGGTACGAGTAGCTCAGAACTGAACTGACCAGACCCAAAATAAAATGACAGCAGCACAAGGGATTAAAGGTAAATTCTCATTATGTCAGCAGGCTGAAAAAACCACTCAGGGTTTTGCTAAATCAATTCAAGCAGTGTTAAGAGGCATTTCTTTAATAACAATGTCAATCAAAACAGTGACTAAAGCTGTGCCTGAAATGTTTTAAAATATGCACCAGTTCCAAGCCAAATTTTGGACAACATTCTAAGGCAAAAAGTGACACAAGTAGGCACACGACACAAGATGGTCACCGTAAGACTTGAAAACAGATGAGCTACAAACTGCAGCATCTTAACTGTGCAGACCTTGAGGCCAGTCACTAACAGTTGTGAAGGGCCCCTGGTTTCAACAGCTTGCAAAGGGGCTCTGTCAGGATCTTGCACCAGGGGCGTGCAGGAACATGGTGACAAATGACCCGGCAGGTAACCCACACCCAGCCTGTAACCACACAGCACGGTCTGGTTTACAATGTTTGACTTTCAAACTACAACAGAAACTCGTCAAGACAAAACCAAAACCTGACTGTGGGACTTGATTTGGCACAACCTCTAGCACAGCTGCAGGGTATCCCTGGAGAAAACAACTCTGACCTTGCTCCCAGCCTGGCCAGACGTGCCCAGCACAGCAGGACAGGGGCATCTGCCGGCCTTCTCTGGGGTTCCACCTCTCCCATTCTGGGGGTCCAGAGTGGCACAGCCACCATGCCTGGGATGCAGACGGCCCCTAAACAGGGATAAGTGAAATCTCAGCTCCAACACGTTCTTTATCATGCTAATTAGAACACAGAATGAGAAAGTAGCTTCCGGATAAGAGAAGCAACAGAAGCATCAGGATAATCCACTTTGCACAAAAAAGACAATTTGGGAAAAAATATTTATAGTGCTACCTTAAGAAAAGAACAATCCGTTCAGGTTCGGTGCCCGTTATCGCTCCTAAAGCCCCACATCCAGCTCTGGTTTCCAGACCTTCATCCCGCCTCCCTGGGGGCCAGGGGATGCCTGTCCCTCTTCCTGCCCAGCTCTCAGGTCGCTGCGCCTCCAGTGAGCACCCAGCGGCACTGCTGGAGTCCCGATGTCACGGCCACAACCAGAGAGCTGCTTTTATGAGGAAGGAAAAATCCCCTGCGGTACTCTCAGGCTAGCAATACCCTGGGAATAGCTCCTTTTTAATGAGAATGCTCTCACTCGTCTCCTACAATCCTCTCAGCAAGCATGGCTGGTAGGAGAGGATCAGCCCCAGAGCTGTGGGCGAGAAGCAGCACCGGAGCCAGCCGAGGCCAGGACAGCACAGGAGAAGGCAGCGCTCCTGTGGGGTGCAGAGGCCAGCGGGCACTGCCCACAGACAAGGCACGAAGCGAGACTGACCCACTCACGGCATCCCCAGCACAGCCCTGCTCCAACAGCACGGACAGGGAGTCACGGACAGGGAGTCACGGGCACGGCCACCGGCAGGACCCGGGTGTGTCACACTGTTGCTGGGACCAGCCTGCCCTGCCAGGGAAAACCACACGGCAAGGCTCCCTCCCACAGGGAATGCAAAGGAGAAGCGCCTCCTCGGGCCATGGCAGCAGGAGTGGTTATTCACACACAAGCCAGGCCAGGCATGCACAGGAATTTACCTGACCCTGAGGACTGAACGTTTTTCTATGGACACTGTAAATAAGGAACAAAACAGTACGTGACCCTTCAGTAAGGGACTGCAACAAACCAAAGAGGATAACTCCAGAGGTCTCTCTGGCACCCACCCAAACACGTGCCTCCAGCCACCTACCCGAAACAAGCACAGGATGTGCAAAGGAACGTGCCCCTCACTGTGGCACACAGCACCTAAACTGCACAACTCACCACTCCTTGGATCTGGCAGCTCTCCACCCATCCACTGGGATGGGGTAAACTTTAGCACTGAGACTGCATTTTGACAAACAGGGGCAGAAAAGGGACATATGAAGCGAGGCAGGGAGGTGATGCTGCAACCCTGACACCTTTCCCACAGCTATAAAGCGCAGTTGCGTGTACGCCCCTGCCATATGCTCTCACTCAGTTCACTAAAGCAACACCTGTCCAAGACAGCATTTTCAAGTTCTTTCACCTCAACTGTTACAAACAATGGCCAGGCCAATATTTTATAACACATCAAACATCACTGTACCAAAAGCAGAGGTTAAAGAAGCAAGTCCATTGCTCACCACTGCACAGCAAAGCTGGTGCTTTGTTAATGAGGCTGAATCAGCACAAGCACAAAGCCCAGACTCAGTTTTGTCCACGCACCACTTCTCCCTCTTACCACTCCCTTCACCACAGTCAACTCAAGAAATCTTTAAAGAAAGGTTAAAAACTCCACCTGTTTGTCCGAGAATCATTCATTTCACATTCCCATATGACTGCAGATGAGCTGCTTTGAGACAAACTTGCCACACACTTCATCAGGGTCAGGATTGCAGCCAAAGCTCTGGATTCATGAAACCCACACAGCCAACTTCACAGCTCACAGCCAGCAGGTGCCTCACCCTCCCTGCACACACACCCTCCACCACCCCCCCAGCAGCTCCTGACACATACCTGAGACTTCCATCACCTTTCCAGAAGCTGCTGCAATTCAACAGCCCCACCAAGACCTGGGACACTCTGCAGATTTGTACTGGACCACGGCTGGTCCCAGGGTGTATAAAAGAAAGCAAGATCGCTCTTTCAGCAGCACAAATTCACTGGACGGCTCCAGAAGCCATCAGCCTCCACTCGCTCTGTCAAGCACAGGGTGGAGGTGCAAGGGAACTGTCCTGGGATCAATCACTGAAACCAGCACCAGCTGAAGGCCCTCAGCACAGACCACATCAGCACCAGGTGAAGGTCCTTAGGACACATCAAACACCAGCACCAGCTGAAGGTCCTTAGGACACATCAAACACCAGCACCAGCTGAAGGCCCTCAGCACAGACCACAGCAGCACCAGCTGAAGGTCCTTAGGACACATCAAACACCAGCACCAGGTGAAGGCCCTCAGCACAGATCACACGGGCACCAGGTGAAGGCCCTCAGCACAGATCACACGGGCACCAGGTGAAGGCCCTCAGCACATCACACACACCCAGCTCTGCCACCAGGGCCCAGTGCTAAGGGACAGTCACAAGAGGCAGCCCTGTAGTACATCCAACCCAAACATCCACATTTGGTTCATTTGAATAAATCAGGCTAAAGTCCCTCTATAGGAGCAGCCAGCACAGCCTTGTTTCCAGGCGCCTGGGCTGTCTCCCATGGTGTCACCCATGGTCTCAGCTTGGCCTCCTCTTTCCCACCCCAAAACCCAACACTTCTGTGGGTGTTTCATTTTTGTCCACATGGCTTCCAGAGCAGCACACTCCAAACCTGACATCCAGTGCCACTAGAGAGAGGCCAAAAGCAGATTTTCCCCGCCACATTAATTTCCAAACAGACCATCCATGGGGCAGTCATCCCAGGACTCCTTCTCCTGCACACTACTCCTCACTCTCATCTGTACAAAATCTCGCCATGAATTCGGTGTGATCATCTACATCACACAGAGATGCTTAAAGAGAGTCAGACTTTGAACTGCTTCAATTAAAACCAACACAGATTACAGGGACATACTTCCACCCTCAAGCCAGGATTACTCAGCACTAGGATGTGCCAAAGGAGAGTGGACAGTATGGCTGTGCTCCCTGCTCCGAATCGTTCTGCTCCTCTCCAGCAGATAAACTACACGGAGACAGGAAAACCTGACTGGAGCTGGCAGGACACCGATACGGCCCCACTGATCTGTGCAGCAAGGCACAAAAATAAGGTGCTCTGGCTTAATGGCAAAGCTCAACCCATCCATGGAGTGACTCCTCACATGTACAGCCTGCCAGTGCACAGCAGTTATGGGCAAATGGAGGGAGGACAAAAAATGAGCCATTACCAATGTACACACCAAGTCTGTTACCCAGTCAAGGTATCGCCTGGCAGATATAATACATCTCAACACATTCCATATTCCATCTTAGAAATCAAGTTTCTGGATTTGTTTTGTTGGAGCTTTTAGTCGATTTTATAGGTTGGTTCATTTTTAACTATTTTAACTGCAAATAGCTTCCAGGCCTATGCAATTTAGCCACATCTCTTATTTTAAAATTAATTACTAGCTCTCTACAGAAAACAATCCCTTTCCTAAGGATTTGGATTTCTTCCTTCCTTCTGGCAGGGGAGAGGAAAAGACAGTGGGAGCAGGGGAAGGGAGCGCTCCAGCCCTAGAAACTGGGCAGCCTAAGAACCCCACGCTGGACAAAGTTGGCGTGACAGTGTGTAAATACTGCTGCCAGCCCCAGTTCCAGTCGCAGGTAAACCCTGTCAGGTGCTAGCCCTGACCTGGCAGCAGCTCCAGTCCGGAGCTGAGCATGGCAGCAGTAAAACCACATTCCTTCCTCCCAGGGCTGGAGGTAGGAGTCACCCGACCCGCGCCACATTCCTGCCCAGCTTACCCAAAATAACAGTGTACACAAGATTACACTGCACTTCTTCCCACAAGGGGACAGAGCTGCCCAGCAGCACCTCTACTGCCACAGTAAAACCCTCCTCTGCAACACAATCAAACATTCAAGAGGAAGTAGCAGTGAAAGCAAAAGATGGAGAAATGTATGGAAGTTAATGAGATTTCTCTGTTCACCAACACCAAAATTTAATTGTAATTAAATCAAGCTACTTCTGCTCATTGTTATTACATCTGCAACTTTCTGCTGACTGAAGCCGTTGGATAATCCAGCCCTCACTGCTACTACAAGGCCTGCAAGTTTCCAGCTTGCCCAGAAAGCCTCAGTTTATATTGCACAGAGTTCAACTAAGCCAAGGTCTTGGCCCCATCCCATCTTCTGGGACAGAGTCAGTCTGCTGCCAAGAGGCTGCACCCCCAGCACCAGCTCCGATGTGGCCCCTGGATCCCAGAGCAGCTGTGCAGGCAGCCCAGCTGGCACCGGGAGCTGTGTTTGGGCCAGAAAGGAAAAGGATTTTCTCTCACAGAACCTTTCACTGGCTGGAGACACAACTCCAGCCTAGAAGCTGCAGGGGTGAATTCCTCCCACAACATCCTAAGACCGACTCCCTCGTGACAGATAAGCTCAATCGGCACTCCTGCCATGCCTGGTGATATTTTCAAAACAAAACACAAAAAATCCCGTCACAGATCTGTTCACTCCAACTCCCAGCTCGAGCTGTGCCCCGGGCTGAGATGCCTGCACAGCAACAGGTGTGGGGCTCACAGTCCATGCCTGCTTCCCAGGAAAATGGCCTCTGTGCAGGAGGAGAGGAAAACCTCGAGTTCCCATTTCCCATTACACAGTGCCCTCCAACGGCCAGCCCTTCACACGGAGCCCAAGGAATGCTTTATCCCTCCTTCCCAAAGGCAGCAAAGGAACAACCATGGTTGCACTACCTGCAAACCTCAGAGGACAGGACAACAGCCAGGGAGACAGAGCCATCTCTGAATGGGGATATTCAGCTAAAACCAAATGGGGATGTTTAGCTAAAATGGGGATATTTAGCTAAAACCAACACTCCTTGTCTCCCTCAGACCCTCATAATAATAATAATACAAGCCTCCTTAAAATGTCTTTACATTCACTTTATAGTAAAACTAGAATTTACTTAGTGTCAGCAGTAGTGACCAAAGCATGCCGATAACTCATCAAAAGCTGGTTTAAAATGCAGGCTGTTATAAAAATCTATTGACCTCCTGAGAACCACAGCCTATTTTGATATTCTGCCACACAAGTAGATATGCAAGCCCTGTCATTTATGAAATGCCTCCTCACCTGGACTTTTTAATGATCATTCAAGCTTTACATGCTACCCCTGAAGCCAGTGCACTTAGAGTCTATAAAAACAATTCAGGGTCAATAAAACAGTCGCTATTCTGAATTGCTTATTGCTAAGACACTCTCGGTGCTGTGACCAGGGGAGGCCCCTCTCACACTCAGGCGGCAGAGAGAGGCTTTTATGTAACCGGAATTTTCAGAGCAGAAACAACAGAGCTCTCATTTAAAGAGTCTGTGTACAGTGATGGTGACAAAGGAGCATCTTCTCAAGGAACTCAAGGTTTTTTCATGTAAAGCCTCCAGGTTCAGGGAGCTCATGGGGCCAGGGGTGCATGGCTGGGCAGACTGGCCCCCTCACACTGGCCCTTTCCACCCCACAGCCGAGGAGCCACAGCTGCCCACGAGCTGCTTCCCAGCAC
This sequence comes from Pycnonotus jocosus, assembly GCA_013400435.1. NCBI lineage: Eukaryota > Metazoa > Chordata > Aves > Passeriformes > Pycnonotidae > Pycnonotus > Pycnonotus jocosus. The sequence continues at coordinate 82,322 of VWYP01033583.1, forward strand.
ACCCCAGTGCCCCTCATGCAGCCCCCATCCAGTGCCACAGCGCCCGGCGCTCCAGGGCTGTGCCAGGAGCTGTGCTGGGAACCAGCACCACGAAGGGACATGGCTCTGGAGCCCCTCCCCAGCCAGTCCTGGCAGGGGCTCCGTGGGGACAGCCTGGGCTCAGGGAGCATCTCTGGCTGTGCCAGCACAGCAGCAAGGTACAGCCTCACCACTGGGCCCACACAACAGGAATCGTCACCTGAAATCCAACTGCAGCCATCTACAACACTGACACTGCCCCAACAACTCAGCATTGCCGTTCCTTCCTAAGCTTACGGCTGCTTCAAATGCAGAGCAGAGAAATCCAGCCCTGAACTCCCACAGGTCACTGCTGTCACCAAGTCCAGCGAGGGAGGCAAAGTTGCAGCCCTTTTCCTCCCCAATAAATCCTGCTGATCCTGAGCAATAACATCTCCTCCTTGAGGCCTCTGCAGCCCCATCTCATGGATCTGTTAACATGACACTCGAGTTCTGGGAAGGAGACACCCTCAAGGGAGATCATTCCAGAGCAACAAATCCGTCAGGAACAAGTAAACACGAGGCACAAAAGCCAACCTCCCATATGCCTCAGTCTGAAACAGTTTGCACAGACAGACAGTTTATCCACCACAGCACGAGCTGCACTTCACCACTGCACCACGGTGGCAAATCTTGGCTTATTCCTTACCCTGGTGTCAGATCCTGTACAGGTGAGCCTGCGCTTCACAGGAATCCATCCTACCCATAGGAACCCTTTCCATCATACCCAGAACTGGGTTTGTTTCCCTTTGCACAAAGCGTGTCGCAGTCAAGCCAAGCACCACGCAGCCTCCTGAGGTCCTGAAATCCTTCAGGATTCACTCCTCAGGCACAAGGCTTTGCCCAGCACAGCACACAAGAACCAAGATGAAAGGTTAGGCTGCAGTGACTACATGCAGAATTATTTATCTTGAGGCATATGGGCTTGTATCTCACACATCGAGACATTTTCGGGAACATAAGATCCTTTTGACAATTTCTAAGGCATGACAAAATGTCATCCCAGTAGGAAGCCTCTAATTCCAATTGACTCAATCACAAGTCACAGAAGTTGAATAGAACTTGAGAAGAGAAGAATGCTGGAACTGCAGAGAGCAGTTTCACATATGAACCTCTTTGCCCCCTAATATTTTCAAGTATAAGCAGGCACTCTTCAAGGATCTTTTTTCTGAAGTTCCATTTTTTATTCAAGCAAACAAGATCGAAGGAGCTGTAAGTTTTGCTTCCATCCAAGGACACTGAGAAAGCAAAATATTTGTGGATTTGTGTGGGCAACATTTGACTCTCAAGAAACCCAGACTGAAGCAAACAAGAGGTGCACCTCATTCACAAATATTTTCTGCTACAAAAAGCTGTGAGTTTTTATAAACACTGATATTTAGAGATTGCATGAAAGCGCCTAAGCTTCCAGGAGCCTGGATCAATATTATTTCACAGAATGGCAAAGAGGCTGAGGTTGGCACAAGCCTCTGGAGGTCACCTGGCCCACCCCCGCTTAAGCCAGAGCTGGCTGCCCAGGCTGTGTCCCAAGGGTCCCAAAGAGCCCCAAGGATGCAGCTCCAGCACCCTCGGGGCAGCCTGGCCCAGTGCTGAGCTCACCCCAACAGTGAAAAACTGGCAGGATACGAATCTGAATTACAACTAATCTCAACTAATTAATCTAAAACACTTTACAGTTCAGGTTTACAAGCAGGCTGATCTGTGAACACAACGTGGTCTGCCATAACAAACTGCAATGGTTGGCTCATCCCCTGTGACTCAGTGATCCTCAAATCCCCAAACTGCCCAGAGTTCCAACACCTGTCAGAGTCCTCGGGCAAAACAGAACAATGTCGCCACGGAGGGGGAAGGTGTGGAGCAGCACAGCTCCCCCAGGGATGAGTGCAGGCCCATACCCTGCGGACACGGGGGCACAAGCGCGGCCCAGCCTGCCCCACGCCCACCACACACATCGGCTGTGCAGGCAGGAGGGAAGCTGTGCCTCCGCGCTGCAGGAGAGGCTGCTGCTTCTCTCTCTGGAGAGCCACTCAGCAAGTCCAGCCCGCATGTAAATCACCGCATTTTCCAATCAGCAAATGTGCCAGGAGTGGAAGCACTGCACAAGGCCAACTCAAAGCCCTCCAAAACACATCTACAGCAGATCTGCAAACTGCATTTCAAACCCAGGCAGGAACAAAGGAAATGAATAGGCTGAATATGTCCACATAGCAACTCAGCCCCTCACAGCTCTCTCACAGCTAATAGAGCTCTGCTTCCCAAAAAACGATGAGCCAAGTCCAAGCCAATGCTAGCAGGAAGTCATAACCCACACAAGCCAGCATGCAGAGAACTGTCAGCACACCTTCCTCAGCCCTCTTGTGCTTCACCTTTACTGGAGCTTTCTTACAGCCTCCTTCCTGAGAGAGACCAGCCTCTCCTCTACCCATTGCTACAGACTCAACAGCAGCTCAGGCTCTCAGGGTCATGAACCTACAGCTCACCAGGCTGTATCACCTGCACCCTCCTCCATGACACCCTCCCTCAATCTCTTTTCCCTCTTTCTTCCATCCTATTTCCATTTGTGGGCTCCCACTGTAGTTTTAGACGGTCACTGCTCTTCCTGAGAGGTGTCCAGCCTCAGCAGATGCACAGCAAAGCAGGAAACAAAGCACAGTCTCCCGTCCCTCAGGCAGTGTGGCTGTGGTCATCACTGCAGCTCTGACGGCTCACAGACCAGAGCCTTTCTTTCCCCAGCAGCTCCTTTTCCATCAGCTTGGTTTTACCTCGGGAGATGAGTGACAAACACATCCCCTTGCCCACTGCTCCACAGAGCAGGTCCCCAGCACCAGCTGGGGCTCAGCATCATGGCAGGAACAGCCCCTGCTCTCCCAAGATCCCTCCACCCCCAAGCCAAGGTGAGAGCAGCCAGCAGATCTCTCCCTGTACCCATTTCTCTTTAGCATTCTGTGCAAGTACCAGCATATGTCGAGGCAGGAGGCAGGGACAAAAGACACAGCAAGCGCACGCACAACAGAAAAGGCAGCAGCCAAGCTCCAGTGTGCTGTTCTCAGCCTCCTCGCTGGGACCTGGCAGGGTGGCTCCAGGTTTCCCCTTTCCTCACAAGATCACGCTTGCTAATACGAGCACAAAAGCACCTCCAATCAAACGTTTTGAGATGCCCACGGTGGGACAGCAAACCCCACCGCCTTGAGCTGTTCCCTAAGCCCGTGCAAACCCCGGCACAGCCCAGGAGCGGGCAGGGTTACCGCAGGCCCTCCGGCAGCCCAGGAGCAAGCAGGGCCCTGCAGATGGCTCGGCAGCGGGCCCAGCTACCTGCAGGGTCGGGCAATGCACCGGAGCTGCCCCAAAGCTGCCTGGGGACTGCTGCCAGCCACCGCTGCGCTCACACCAAGGCTCACGGAAACAGCCCAGGGAGGAGAAGGTTCTCTGCTGTTGTGCTCGCTATCTACATCACCCAACGCTCCTGCAACGCCCTCTCCTCTCCCCTACCTTCACACACACGCAGAGCATTTGCAATCGCTCCTCTCTCAGCTTTATAATTTAACAACAACAGAACGGCACCCCCCCTTTACCAAAACACCCACTCCTGCCCAGGAATCTTCTTCCCAATGAGAATTAAACGTTAGAGTCATCCAGACTCGGTGCTGCTCAAATACACCAGGTAACAAACACTGTCTGTCAGCTCACAAGGCAGAAGATGCTTTTAAGGTTAGATTCTTCTACACCACAAACAGACTGACACATCACCCGTTGTGTTCAGCCCCACAAAACCGGAAACAATGCTGTTGTAATTACTATTCACTCCTGTAAAAATAAAAGCAATACGTGTGCTCCTCACAGCCGATACTCTGAAACCACAGCCCAGTAATGCAGCCTTGCCCATTGCTGATGCTCTATGAGACTGGCTCCTAAGAAAAGGAGCACCTGACCAAGGCAATGAAACAAAAGGGCATTAAATAAGATTTTTAACATTGACCTAACGTACACTGGACTGTTCTCCTCATTGCGCGTATGATTTGTTTGGTTCTGCGAAAGACATCGGCTGATAAAGCCGGCACACGGCAATTAGTTATCGCGGGTCCGACCCTGCTTATCAGCTCCATCTGCATTGGGGCCAGGCTGTGTCTGACACCGTCCCCAGCGCACCGGCCCGGCCGCCGCTCCGCTCCGGCCCCGCGACCGCTCCCTGGGGACAGCGGCAGCGCTGCGGGGAGGAGGCGGAGAGGGGCGGCCGCCCCCGCCCGCAGCACCGCCGGCCG
>VWYP01033583.1:87396-132700 GCA_013400435.1 Pycnonotus jocosus
TGGAGTGCGAGAGCGCTCCGCGCTCGGGACCGGGCCCTGTCCCGGGATGTGTCCCCGCTCGGGACCGGGCCCTGTCCCGCCATGTGTCCCCGCTCGGGACCGGGCCCTGTCCCGCCATGTGTCCCCGCTCGGGACCGGGGTGGGCAGGAGCGAAGCGCTGCTGCCTGCGGCTCTCCGGAGCAGTCGGAGGTGGTTGTTCACCGTGGCATTTCTCTCGCCATCACGGGTTTTAGAGAAACAAAACACTGTGGACACTTCGTGTGCAGGCACTTGTGGGCAAAATCAAGTCTCGCTTTAGCTCTAAATGAGCTCTTGATTTGTTTAGTGCCCCTGAGCTGGCTCTGCCCCCAGCCGAGCCCTCGCTGTGCTGCTCTCCCGGTTGTGATCTCTCGGTATCTCCTGGCAGTACGGTGGTGCTTGAGCAGAGGCTGTTTGGGGAGTTCCAGGGCAGCGGTGCCCGGACACGTTTATGCCCTGTTACATTTACCTTTGAGCACAGGGTGTGTTACCAAAGGCACGTGGGGCTGCTGGCACGGGACAGATGTGTCACCACAGCCCAACACAAGGCTGTTCTGGACACTTCAGACTCCTGCCACCGGCTCCAGCCTCAGCAGCCCACCTCTGTGTGCTCAGATACTGTGTACCTGTTTCTGTTCCGTGCGGCCCAGCAGAAAGGGAAAAAGGAGATCCCTTTTTCCGGAGAGATTCCGCAGCGGTCTGTAGGCCAGAAAGTGTTTTTCCAGCCTTTCCAAAGCCCTTTCTGGGGCAGGAAGGATGTGACCTCTGCCCAGACAGCAGTGCCTCGGGGCTGAGCATGAACTGTTAAAGTCCAGCCTGGGGAGACCTCAGCCTTTGCACTGCCACGGGTCCCTCCTGGCCATAAAGTGCACGTGGTGCTGGCAGTGCTGGGCAGGGCCAGGCACAGCCACATTGCTCCTCTTGGCCTGGCCAAGGCCAACCCTCGGGTGGTCGAGTCCACAGGAGCACCTGGCACCAGGCTCATTCCACAGGCCTCTTGCCAAGGTAGATTCACCTTTATTCCTCTTTGTTCTGAGCTCAGCAGATCATTCCCAACTCTGGGTGTAGCTTTGCTCCCCTGCTTTTCGCTCACCTGCTTGGTTGCCTTAACAGAAGTATCTCCATCCACCACCACCTCCCATCCCATAGATACCACAAAAGAGCAGGATTTCAGGACTCCTTTCATTCAGCCCATAAACACATCTCAGCTCTTTGCCTCCCATATCTTGCTGTGCTGACACCAAGAGTTGGAAACCTTGGTGTCAGCACAGAACCTGGCACATCAGGAACCTGGCACGTTTCTATTCAAGAATGTTTCTGTTTCTGTGGTGCAGAATGAAAAAGAAAGAGTTGGTGTGATTCAGCAGCTGTAAGTGGTCTGTAATCTCAGCACAGTAAAGATACATGGAAATGTCAGAATCCAGATCTTTTCTGCAGCACATGTTCGTGTCCCTCTGGAATCACATCCATGGCTTTTTCCTTGCACCTCACAGCACCTGGGCTGCTGGTGGTGTACAGTCAGCCAGCATTCCCACCAACAGGTGCTCCCCAGGGAAAAATCCACCTGTAAAGGAGCAGGATGAAAGGATCTCTGAGGCCAGGGCAGAAAATCAGTGCCACTAACAACTCGGTTGGATTGCAAAGCTTTAGTATCACATCCAGGCTGAAGATTACTTGTTAGTTTGCCTGTGCATGTTACATGCATAATTCCTCTTTGGAATTGTGTTTACAATAATAGATGGCCCTGGAGAGATGTAATTCATGTGATAATGCTGACATCAGAAATCTCCAGGTGCAGCTCAGATGATTTATAACTGGCCTCTTTATAGAAGCAAGCCCCATGAATTATTTACCATTTTCTGAGAAAAATAGATTTAGTGTGTCTTCTGGCTGGCAGTTCTCCCCGAGAGCTGACACTCCATCCACCTGTGCAGGACGGGCAGCAGTGGGGAGTGGGGCATGCAGGGGGAGCAGCTGCCCTGCACAGCACGGGGCTGGATGGCACCTGGGCATGGGCACAGAGGGACAACATGGAGCAATGCCTTGCTGGGCCACATCTCCAGTGACTGCTTCACTGCTTCCCTAGGAATTCCAGCCACTCTGGTAACAAAAATGTTACCTTGCTGTGTGTTTCACAAGGAATCTTCAGAAAGTGCCAGTAAAACACCTGGTGGAAACACTGAAAGCCCAGCTATCCCCGCTCCTTGCAGCCATTCTATGCTGCCAAAGCTCAGCCATTTCCAGGGTTTGTGGCTGTTCTTTGTTTCCCTGCTGGACTCAACTGTACCAGCTGTTACCCAAATATTGAAAGAGGTGCTGCTCAGAAGCATTACCCAAATATTGGGAGATGCTACTTAGAAGGTCACTGTAACATGCCAGTAGAGAGACTTTACACTGTAAATCCCTTGTGCTTTTAATCATCTACTGACAGCAGACACAAAGAGAATCCAAATAAACCATGATCTTCCCAAATACAGATGGTTTGGATTTTAGAGAATTGGCTTGAACAGATTAATAGAGCCCAAACCTAAGCAGAAAATGCTCTTTAGGAAATGAGCTGGATGCTTCCAGCTCACCAAACAGCATTAGGAGAGCAAACTGCTGCCAGAGGCTGCCCAGAATGACTTGCTTTTTGCTCTTCAATTTATTATTTATTTATTCTCAACAGCTCTTGTGAAATACAAAATGAGAGTGCAGAGGTGAAAATCACCCAGACAAGGCTCCCTTTGGTTTGATGTGGCACCAGCTGCACATGCAGTTTGGTAATTCCTGTGTCTTTTAAATGATTATTGTACTTCAGTGACTGCCAAGGGGTATTTAAAAGATTCTGTTCACGCTGTATTACTCATTCCAGTGAACTTAACAAATCATAAAAGTAGTAATGGCAAGGTATAGATTTGATCCGATTGGCCCTTCCATCGTGGTTTGGAACAGGATTTCATGGTTTCTGCAGAGGAGGAAATAAAATCTGCATCACACTGGGCTGAAATGAGGCTGTGCACAGACACACCTCAGCATCATTCAATATTTAATGGTGTTACTTAACAACCTTTTGCTGAAAAAAGGCTTTTCCCACTGCAAAGCCTCTCACTGGTGATGATTTTTCTCCTTCCTTCTGGAAAAATTTCATAAGAAATGTTAATATTTTATCAGGTTGCTGTTGGACTAACATAATTGCCTCTGTGTTCTCAGTATATACCTTCCTTGAAGCATTATTGAGATGGCTGGGGGCTGAGCATGGCTCAGAACACAAAAAACTAGTAAAAGATTAACTGTTTAAAAACATGTCAGTATTTTATAATGTATTGTTGAGAATGTCGTAGAAAACTCATCAAAGCTCTAAGCCAAGTTGAATCAAGCTCCCACAAAACATAAATTGTTAATTGTTGCTCAGTTCCCGGTGACAATATGACACTGCAGGCATGAGCAAGAAAAACAAGATTAACCCTGGAGAAGTCAAGAGAAGCCCTGTGTTTCTGTCAGTAATCATAGTTTGCAGGAAAGGAAAAACCCAACATATTGGGGCTATTTAAAGAGTAGTAATAGAATTGCATGAGGTGTGGTGCCACAACTCTTTGGGCAGGGGTTGCTGATTGTTCTGGAAGGCCTTTGATACAGTCAGTGGCCTGTTTTCCAGACAATTCCTACCAGCTCACCATCTCTCACAGCATGGAAGTGTTCTGGGTGGTGTGGGAGTGGAGGGGCCAGCTCCCCAGGAAGCAGTGCCACTGGCAGAGGCCAGCTGGGCAGTGCTGTCACTGGCCAGGGGCTTTTCTTCTGGCTCAGGACTTAGCCTGAGCATGTTTTACCTTGCTTAGCCCATGAGCAATCCAAATACCATGAGATTTGTTCCATGGACCTTTCCTTTCACTTGGATTTCACATTCTGTCTGTGCTAATACACCTTGGGTTTGGTGGGATGTGTGTGGCACTGAGAATCACAGGCAGACACCCCCAGGGAGGACAGCAAAAGAGAGAAAGAGGAGAAATAAAATGAAACCTGCAGCATTTCTGGAAGTGAAGTTGCTCAGATTTACGTAGTGTCAGTGTGTGAGTCCCAGCTGCGTGTGACACTCACCTGCCTGAGTGGGTGGCAGGGAAGGACCCTGGGTTGGGAGCTGGGGATAGAATCAGCCACAGGAGCTCTCCACACCTTCCATGGGAAAAGGGGTGTTCAGGTGAGTCACACGGGCCTGAGTCAGGCCCAGAGCCTCTAATCTCTGGGGCATCTCCCAAGCAATGCTGTCCCTCCTGTTCCACCACAGCACAGGCCACTGCAGGGCCAGGAGCTCTCCCTAGTGCTCCCTGGGCTGCTCACCCCTTGGGGGAGGAAAAAAACCCAGACCCACGAGACTGGGGTCATTAACATTCAGGCTCATCTTGCTTGAGGTCTTGTCTCTGGAACTGGCCACAATGGAAAATTACCTCCTTCTGTTGGCCTGTCTGTAATTCTATGCAGTTTGGTTTCTCCTGGTTCTTATATTATGGTGCATAGGGAGTATCAGCTGCCCATCTTCTCCACAGATTTGTGTTTTTACAGGCCCATAACCCTCTCCTTCAGTCCCTTTTCTGCTGTGAATCAGACGCACACCCAGTCCCTCCAAGATCCCCAGCTTTCCTTAACCTGTGAGACCTTTCAAACAATCCATTTCAGTTCAAAGCAGTGCCTTTGCAATCCTCACTCTTTTTTCCTCCCCTCCCAGCCCATTCCAGGATGGCTCTTTGGGAGTAAGAGCCATGACAAACACAGCCCTGGGACAACAGACCTGCACTTCCTGTAAAGAACTTTTTGTCTGTGGATTTGGTACTTGCAAACCCACCAAACGAGGCTTTTCTTAGCTCATGTCCTGCTAAAGCTGCTGTGCCACCTGAAGATATGTCACCACACCACCCCAACACACAGCCATGGTGGCATGCTCTGTGGCAGCTTGAAATGTGTTTGCTGAGGGCACAATTCCTTGTCCTGCAAGCCTGGTTTTGGCTGGCATAGCCCCAGTGAAAGTCCTGCACCAATGCTTTCTGGAAGGAAGGGGGAAGGAAGGGAGAGGTCAGTTCAAGCTCTGCAGCCCTGCCCCTGGGAAGAGGGACACAGGAATTTGGGTCTCCTGGAAGTTTCCAGGTTGTTGCCTGTATTGCTCATTCTGTGCGGGATTTCAATAGGGAATTTGCACTAAAATCCCTCTCTGCAGACCTTTCAGGAGACATTGGCTGAGTTCAAGCTGGAGAGCTCTGGGAAGGAGCCCAGCTTTTGTAAATCCTCCATCATTCCTGCCCCAAATTGTAATCAGCACACACACCCCACCCGCCCCATTGGAATTCCAAATCAAGCATGCATATCTCCTTTCAGGGTGGAGATTTCTCCTGCACTTTGGGTTTTGTAACCCCGGTATTTGGGTTGCAGCTGACAATCATTTCTCCTGTGTCTGCAGGGCATGGAATGGCTTCTCCCATTCCAAAAGCCAAGCGCAGCACAGGAGCTTTGTGGAGGTTTATCCAAGTCAGGACAAGTCCTCCTCCTCCAGGGAGATTCTGGAAGCACGAGGGCAGATTTCTCACAATGGCCTATCCCTACTTTTAATGTCATCTTTCTGAAGGAGAATTCGTTCACTTACCTCATTTTAATGTCACCTTTGTAAAGGAGAATTCATTCACTTACCTCAAATCCAGCAAGCCTCAGGATTTTGCTTCTTGTAGGCTTGAAGGCAGGTCAAAGTCACAGTCCCACCTGACCATGTCTGAAGGAGAAACGGGAGTGATCCCTAAGACATGACCTTTAGACCCCTTGAAGTGTATCAAGCATACAATTAATAACAGACAAACTGCTTCAGTGGGGTTTAGCAAGAAATCTCAGCCCCCCATGTTTGTTCCTGTCCAAAGGAGAGAGGTTTGTTATCCCTTTCTCAAAAGCACCAATGAGCTTTACCATTTCTGTGCCTTCATTTCAGTTGTGTGAATTCAGACAACACAGACAGGTGCTCCTGAAAGCATGTGTAAGAACCTTTCAACGTTTTTCATACGGGGCTATAAAGATTTGGGAGAAAAGTGACAATTTGTGGTTTCCTTCAGGTGATGTCCCCAAGTCAAATCTTTTAGGAAATACCTGCTCTTTAATAAAAAATGCTCATTAGAAGAAGGATAATAATAACCTGGAGACCCTGGCAGATCCTCAGGCACAAAAAACAACAGCATCCCTCTTAAAGGGGTGGAAGATTGAGCTCCAACCACACAAAGTTCTTGCCAGGATGTGGCACCCATCCCATCAGCTCACTCTGAGGCATTTGGATATTCCTGTTCCATGAGCTGTTTGGTTCAATTTGGGTTTGTATTGTTTTTTAAACTTCTGTCCATTCAACCAAAGCAAACTGTCATGGCACAAGTTATTGACTGAACTCCCCAAGGAGCTTTGACCCACAGGAATACTGCAGCAATATGAAATTGCAGAATGTGAATGTGTGAGTGTCTCACTGGGATTTCTGTGAGTGTGACTGCAGTAGGGAGATGAATAAGTTGTCTGTTCTTAGTGGAATTATCTTTATGAACAGTTCCCTTGCAGGCTGAGGGGCATACCATGAAATCAGCCATGTGCAAAACAGCCAGAATATTTCCCCTCTATTCTCTTATGCTGTTTGTCTAACTTCAACTCAAGCTGCCCAACATTTCCCCAGACTGGGATGGTTTGGGAAATGCAGGGTCTCTCTCCAAGATTCCGAATGGTCTAATAATTAATTGCTTAGGACTAACAGCACAAAAGAGTTCTGGTATAGGATAAGGAATGCCAGGTAAGAAAATCCATATTCCAAAATCTTCCTGGAAGAACTCAGTGTCAGTCTGTTGAGGAGCCCAGCAAGGCACTTCCCCGTTGTCCGTAAGGCCCACACTGCACCACAAAGGAGGGAGACGAAAAAGAGGGAACAAACAAAACAGAGCAGAGGGAAACAAGAGGGATTAGTTAGAGGAGAACTGGGAGGAAAGTAGTGAGCAAAAGGGTGAGTAGGAGGAAAATCAATCTGAGCTGTAGGCGGCTAAGAGGTACATAAAGCCATGAAGATGGTACCAGATTAGAGTCATGAGTCAAACACTGAAGCATGAAACAAGTCTACAAAGGGTATCCCAGATTCTTCTAATTCACACAAAGACTTGGGGAAATAACCCTTTTACCAGAGATCTGTTACACAAACCCAATATTCATCATGTGCAGTAATGTTCAAAGGTGACTCATGGAGCTGATGCATATATGTGGGGTCAAGTGGTGGCACAGGTTCCAAATGTGCCCAAAATACAAGGAAAGAATAGAATGGGGTTAAGAATTGTGCAAAAAAAAAGTGAAAACTGAGATTGCTTTGAAAGGCCTTACCCTGAAAAAGGAGGAATTTTTATGGTTTATACCTAGAGAGCCAGCTTAGGCTCTGAGGAGGAATCAGTTCAATCCACCCAGCCTCTGAATTACACTCCTGGACATTTTTCCTCAATCAGCCACACAGAGAGTAGAGACACTTGCCCTGCCAAACCAAAAATGGCCAGTGCCAGATTATACAAAACCTGTGCTGTCTTCTCTTGCTGTAAAACTTTATCTGCCTTACTATTTATTTCTGTAAGGTTACATTTCTTTATAGCAGCCTCTATACTTCTAGTGGCCATTAGGTGAAATTCAGTCCTGGACTGGCTGAACATCACGTGGAGACTGTTCTCCTGGAGGTTCCATGTTCATTTCCATCTGGTGTGCTGGGAAGAAGAGCCAGGAGGATGCAGTGAGTGACACCTCTTGCCAGAAGAGCCTCCAGGTAGCAGCTCATGCCAATGGCAGAACGTGCTCTCCAGGGATGGGATCACGTACCTCATGTACCCAAACCACCCTCAAAAGAGCAAACTCCTTCTCTGACACAGAAAGATCCAGAGGTAAATCTTCATCAGCAAGGAAGAGGTACAGATCTGTCAAAAACACCATCTGAGGCTACCTGAGGTTCAGATGGTTGGTATTTCTGTACCAGACAAACATGGTTGGCATTTCTGTTCATAAATTCTGAGCACAGCCGTTTCTGCTGACACTCACGAGGATGGCAACACATGGCAGAGGGAAGCTGGGGACAGCACAGCTCCATCCACCCAAGTGAGACTCCTCGAAGCTTCTCCGGCAATACAACAATTTGCAGGAATTCTGAGTGCAAGAATAGGAAATAGTAATCAACCAGAGCCTAAATGTGTTGCTTATCTGAGGGTACAGGCTGAACACTGCAAGGAACCCAATTCCCAGCCTCCCTAAGCAAGAGTCAGGAACAATTCTCCAGAGATGTGTTAAATTATTCTAGAGTAAGGCTGATAGCGTGGCATCTGTGTGAGCCTGTGCAGCCACTTTCCTTGCTGAGTGGGAGGAGGATTAGTGGAGAGAGAAACAAGACATCAGGGAAGGTATTCTGTGTTGTCAAAAGCTGCATCACGTGTAACTCTGTGGGTGGCTGCACATCCTCACGGAGTCCCCACGGATTGTGGTGGGGCTCTGCCTCTGCTCTCATCAGCCAGGGCTGGATGCAGCCTCCTGTGGGCACACATCTAGCACAGGAATATATTGGGGATTTGTTTTGGTCCAAAAAGCAGCACTTTTGGAGAAGCTGCACAAATTTAATGCAGATGTGCCTACACACATTAAGATTGCTGAGATTTTTATAGACCAACGCAGACAAAGCATAAGTCACATTTACCAGCAATCCAGTGCTGAGGCATTTCCACTCTGCTTACTTTGGGAGCTTAATCAAGTGAATGCTATCACCATCTAACATCATTAATCAGCCATTTTAAGCAGTAATGGAGGCTTCAAGCAGGATGAGTGAGTGAATTTCTAGTTAGCTCATGCTTCTCTGCATATTCATTTTAAGTCTTGAATCATAAAATATCCTGAGCTGGAAGGGACCCACAGGGATCAGCAGAGTCCAACTCCCAGCCGGCCACTACAACCTCTCCTTGCCCTTGTTCTGTTTCAAATCAATCTTTGCCACAGCTCCACATGAGCTCTGCTCAGTGATTCCTTTTCTGGAATACTTTCCCCTTAATTTCAGGCTTCAAGCCACATCTAGAGGGACCAGCATTTCAACTTCCATAATGCACCTTCCTTGGTGCAAAGGCCAAAAGAATTTCTTTGTCCTGTGTATATGGACCCTGCAAAAGAACCATGTGAGCTCTAAGCCAGGAAAAGAAGAAAAAGATGCTGTGACAAGTTATATATATATACACACACATAAATATGGCCACTTTATTGTAATGCCTCTATTATATATATATACATACATATGTATATATATACATCCATGGCTCTTGGTACAGGCCCACTCATGAACATGTTACATAAAATGACATTGTGAGGTGGCTAAAAGCAGCGACTTCCCTGCAAAACAAACAAAGTGAGTCACTTTCACGTGTCTCTGGTAAAACGGAGGGATGCTGCTGCACGCTGGATAAACCCTGTGGATCCCTGGGGACAGCTGCCTCCCCAGTCCCAGCAGAACTGTGTGGTCCCAAGGCAGGACCTGGCTGCTCCCAGGTGGCTCCTCACCTGTCCTTGTGTGCAGGGAACCACCACTGGAAGCCTGTGCACAGAGCTGGGTGTCCTCCTTGCCAACTGCTCCTGCACTAGACAAAAAATAACAACCCCCATAACCTGTAGTTCCTTTTTTGTCTCAAGCCTCTTCTTCCCTGCCCAGACAGGCTGCCCGTGTGGCAAGAGAGCAATTGGAGGGCCGAAGAATCCATTAGGAGCATCTGGATGCATACCCTGCAGCCACAATTTGTCCTTGGTGTTCTTTCCTGTCCTTAATTGTATTCCCTGCCTGCTGGTGTGTGAGCAGCGTTTCAGTCTCTAGAACCACTTCACTAGGACATATCTCTTGGAGCTGCTTAAGAGATGATTTAATCTTTGTACAGTGTTTTGAATTTGTAAGTTATATTATTGCTATAGTACCTTGCTCTGTCCTGGAGGATTCCCTGCTGCTGTGAGTTTTCATGGAAAATACCACTGGAATTGCCTGGCAGACGGGTTTCTCCCATCTCTTTTTGCATGCCAGCCAGTCAGGAGAACAGCAATGTGCATTCTCTGGGATAACATCCCAAAGTAAACGCCTGCACAAAGGGCTCTGAGTAATGTTGTAGTAATTCCTGATCACAGAAGTGCCTCCAGGGAAACAGGAGATGGATTCCCTTTTTAAACCACATAAAATAATAGCAGGGTTTTGTTGCTGCTTTAGTCAAGCCAACATCATTCCCTTCCCTCAGAAAGTATGAAAGCAGCAAATTACTCCAAATGGGCCTGGTTTTGTGCAGACAACAATGCAAGTCATAAAATCAATAATATCCCAAAACAATTGCCCAGAGCTGAACAATGGGATACACTGGGTGAAAGCTAAGCAGGAATAATGCTCCCTTAAGGAAAGACTCATCACAAATCACAGAAGACAGGAGGCAGCAAGGAAGAGTGACAGCCAGAAAAGCCTGAATTTTGATTTGTGGCAACACAGACTCATAGGAAGAGAAAAAAAACCCCAAAAAACAAAACAAAACAAAAAAAACCCCAAAAAACCCCAACCAAAAACCAAAACCCTTCTACTGTTAAAAACCCAAACAAAACCCCTAACAGAACAACCCAAACAAAACAAAACAAAAAAAAAAAGAAAAACAAACAAAAAAAATCCCAAACAAGCAAGAAAAAAAACTTCCTAAGTGGGAACATTTCCATGTTCAAAAGGGTCCAGAGACCAACCTGTGAGCAAAACTCGCCCTCCCACCTAAATTCCAAGTGGGAACCTGAGAAGGAATGAAGTGCTTGGACACTGCACAGCTCCAGGACTAAATCAGTTCAGCTCTTCTGGGGAAAGGAAATTCAGAAGGGAAATGCAGTGGAAACAGGCACAGAACTGGGGGCAGTGATTTTTAGTTCCTCAGTCTCATCCTTCATTTCCAAATAGCCCTGCAGGATCATGTGTCTGTTCTACTACTCTGAATGTATCACTGTACCAGCAGCACGAGTCGTTTCCCAGATCCCAGGAACTCCATTCCCTTCTGCCTCCCAAACTAATCCGGAGTGACAACATGTAGATCTAACGCTTTCAAAGCGTTCTTTTAAAGCCAAATGTGCTCCGTCAGGACCCGCAGCGAAGCTGGAAGCAGCAGGGCAGTCCGTGCTGGTCCGCAGAGCTCACGCCGGGAATTCGGCGGTGTGGTTCCCCATCTGTTGGCAGAAGCAAGAAGTAACACCGGAGCTCCTCAGGAAAACGCATTTGGATTCAGATGGAGTCAAGGGCCCCAGTCTGTGTTCCTGAGGAACGTCAGCCCCTGATTTCACAACTTGGGGGAAACAGCTGTTCTCCACATGGGGAACGTCCCTGCCAGGCTTGGTGGAGAGGTTTTCCAGAAACATGGACTTGTGTAAAATCCATGGATTTGATGGATCACAGCCAGACAGAGGAATGCACAGAAAACATTTTTTGAATAGCTGGAGTAGGGAAAATCTCCACACCTCCATGTCCTTGCCATGAAATTTGCATTAGGGTTTGTGCATGTCTGTAAGCATGGGAGGATCCCTTATCCAGGGAATAATAGCCAGGGAATCCCTTATCCAGGGAGCAGTTTAGCAGTCACTGCCCCATCTTTGTGGAATTCTCTGCTGGGCTGCACTAACCCCGACTATGGTAATTAACAATTTGGTTGGAATGGAGCCTGATTTAAAGCTGAGCTCTCTCCAGCAAGTGCCAAACGTGAGACAGGAAAGTACCTGGGCAGAGAAAAGCTCCCTGGAGAAACCCGTACACAGACACACGAGCCTCCTGCAAACGTGTTCTTAGGAGAACTTCTAAGGTTCTGGCTCATATGAACCCACCCCTTTTATTGATTTAGTGACCAGTATTCCATCTGAGATCACAGTGCTGTGTGAGGAAGCAGAGCGTGCAGCTATCCCTCTGCCAAGGCTTATCTCTGGAGCTGTGGCTGCCATTGATTTGTTGGTTCCTTCTCTTTTAGACATCGATGTCAGGAAAATGAAACTTCCAAAAGATCTGGGCTCAGCCTTCTTAACACTGAAACAGGGCTTTAGCCTAGGAAGACCTCTAATCCATCAATTTTGTCTGAAAGTTTTTAATTTAAATGGGGGAGAAAAAAAGGAAAAAGGGGAAACCCTCCATGTTTTAACATAGAAAGGCACAATTCTTTCAGCATGCAGAATTGCCCCCATTTATTGTCTGCCTACAAACTATAAAAGTTGTAGCATCTGCCCTTTCCTCAAATTAATAATTTTCAAAATTACCATCTAAATTACTTTGATTCTGGATTGGCTGAAAGGTATAGAGAACTAAACCCCGTTTGGATCAACTGATAGAGAAAACAATGGGAAGATGAACAGGGAGAGGGTTGCTTAGAAAGACAATCTGCATTATCCTCTGGTTTCTGCATATTAGGAAATGGGTCAAACAAGAATGTGAATAAATAGGTGTGTTCAGGACTGCTTAAATACAGAATTACTGATATGTATAATCCTTTCTACACAGTTGTGTCCCAAACCCTGATGAAAGAAGACAAACAGGAACAGAGGTTGGGAAGGAGAGAAGGAGCAGTGAGACAGAAAGGAATGTAGTTTTGACTGGGGCATGTTGCTATTTTGGGGTGAAGGGACAGAGTGAAAGATGAAACTGAGGGATTAACTCGAAGCAGAATTGGAAATACCTGCTGGAACTGACCAAGGGCAGGGCCTGAGAGGAGCAGCTCTAGATGCTCCTCCTCATGGCCCCAGCGTGGGGAACAGCTGCTGTTTCCCTCAGACATGGATCTGCACTATGTAAGTGTAAAACTAATATTTGGGCTGGGCCATTAGTCACTGTTAAGGCCCTTTTATCTCCAGTAATCTCCTTCCTGACAGTGCGTCCCACAAACCAGACTTTGCATGCAGCCACCTTGTGAATGCTGAAGCCAAAGCCAAATGTTCAGCCCTGGACCGGAATTAAACGGGAATTGTCAAAGGCACAAGTAACCTCTGCTGCTTTGTTAAGCCCAAATGTTCTTATTTTAATTAGCTTTACTTTTATTCTGGTGTCAGGAATTTGAGGCAGGCAGTAAAACAGAAAAGTGCTGAAAGACACAGCTCTGGAACTCAGCATCACATTTTTGGTCTAGGAAAAATAAGTCTGTTTGAACAAGACTTTTGTGGCACAGGAAAATTTAGTATTGTTGCTGCTGAAAAAGAAACCAAGTGATCTCTCTGATACCTGCCAGGCCAAAACCAAGATCACTTTTAGTACAGAGCAGCAGCCCATCATCACTCTAAGAGACAGAATTTCCCAGGTTTTTATATTTAATCAGATCAGTAACCATATCTGCATTCCGCTTGCCCTAAACTGCATCATTTGTGAACAAATGTGCATATGGCAGAACAGCCCTACTGTCATCCCTAAATATGGCCGCTTTATCTGGTAATTAATTTATCTGCTTATTAATGAGCAAAACCATCGGTTAACAATATCCTCTGCATTCCCCAACTCTCCAGTCCTTCCTCAAAAGGATTTGGGAGTCGTTCTGAGTTTTTACAAGCTCAGGTTAAAATCCTGTAGCCTTTCCAAAGATCTGTGTACTGCTGGACAGTGCAGTGAATGAGGAGCGATAAAGCAATGCCGGCATTTATAACAACGCCAGGAGGGAGGTCCCAGCTATCGCCAGCGCTTCACCGCATCCTTCTCCCAGGCTGGCTCTGAGCAGGGACCTCCGGAGCAGCCTGGAGCCGCAGGGCAGCATCTCCCGCGGGTACCAACAGCGGCCGGAGGGTCCCCGAGCGGGGAGGAGGCGGCGGAGCGGCCGCGCTGTGTCGGGCCCGGCCCCTCCCCTGCTCCCCGCCCGGAGAACCGGGGGAACCCGTCCGGCCGGTCTGGCGGCGGCTCCAGGGAGCCGGGGCGGGCTCGGGGCTGGCGGGGCGAGGGNATCACCACCGGGGACGTCCAGTGCCACCTCCACAGGTGCCAGGCCCGGGGGTCGGGGGTCGAGGCAGGGCTCTGGCCCGGCCCGCCGCACGGCACAGGAGGGGCCGGAGGTGACCCCGGGCGTACCCGGAACGCCTTCCCTTTTTTTCTCTTTCCTTCCCAGAACATCACCTGCTGGCAGCGGGGACCCCGACGCGTTGTTTTGGAGGATTTAAAGCCCGGCGTCTGGCGGCGCCGATCCGAACCCTGCGGGAATCAGGGTCCCCCTCGCTCCCACCGGTGCTCGTGGAACCTAGCGCAGAGTCTCTCCAGGCTGGAAGTTTAAGGAAAGCGCAGGAGTTTGCTGGGAGGTGAGGTAAGGCACGGGCAACCAGCGCAGCCCCCCGGGCACTGACTCGAGCTCGTGGCCCTGGGCTGGTTGCCCCGCTCTCGGCTTTCCCCCCTCCACCTCATACCTATAAATGATGAAAACAGCCTTCAGGGCTGCGCGCTGATTACTCATTAGTCCGTGTTTATATAGCCATCAGAGGTTTCTGCATTGAGGAACAGTAATTCTGAAACAGAAAATACTGGACAAGTCACCAGTGAGGTCAGTGACTTGCCTGAAGAACAAAATAAACCAAAAAATCGGTGTCTTGGTCCTGTTACCTACAGTGCTTCGTGCCTGTAGCTTAAATAGCATCCTTTCCTCGGATTGGGGATGGAGCTGTGCTAAATGGAGCAGCTAATGGAGCATTTCACCGCGGGCTCGGGTGTCAGCAGGAGCGGCTGGAAACCGAAGAGGCCAAACAGCACAGGGAGCTCTGCAGGGAGCGGTGCTGGTAACGAGTAACAGCGCGGGGGGTTTGGACCCCGGGTCAGGGGTGTTTGGCTCTGGAGAGCTGCTGGGACTTGGGGTCCCGCCTGGCCTTTGAGCTGTCCCCACCTGGAGTCCCTGCATTAATTCCCTGTGAGTGTCTGTGCTGGATCAGGCTTGCTCGGGTTTCTGTTTGGTTGTGGGGTTTGATTTGTCTTTCTCCTCAAAGCCTGGTTTAGAAGTTGAGCAGTAGCTGGCCATTTTTGAAGTTTTCCTTGTCAGCTTCTGCACTGGTGGTCACCTTAGAGTCTGGTTGTTTTCCTACCTGTCCCAGGCCTCTGTGTTAACTTGTAGCTATCAGAGAGATTATTTTCAGTCACTTCTAAACTGTTCTCACTTAATTCTGCCATCTAAGACAGCTTGTGAAAGTTCTGGACCTTTGCTTTGGAGTTTGAGGTGGCGAATTCCAAAAGCCACTTGCACTGAAATTTTTTTAAAATGAGCTGCAGTTTATTTCCCTGGTCTCTTGTCGATGTGACTGCTGTTTGAGGGCCGAGAGCGTGAAGCGCTGCCTGCTCTTAAATGTGGAAGGGGGGCTTGGTTGGTGTTGTTTCAGATCCGAGAGGTTTTGATGTTCTTCCTGGCCCTGGGCTTTGTCAGGCCTCTGTTAAATGAGATGCTTTGTGCACCTGTAATTGAATGCGGAACGTTGGCCAGGAGCTTCTGAAACCCAACCCTGGCTCTGTCAGTGACTTACCCAATGGCCTTGGGCAAATCACTTAACCTCTCTGTTTCTGTGCTTGTCAGGTGAAGGGCACGATTCTCATCCGAGACTCTCTGAGCTCTTCTCAGCAGGTGACAGGAGCTCTGGGACAGCACTGCTTTTTGACAAGCTTACCGAATCCCTCTGGAACGTGTGTCGGGGTTTCCCCTGTGTGTTCTGATATAAACGTGAAATATATTTTTCATTTGACAATTTGACAATTGATGGTGATGGGAAAGACGTGCACTAATGTCTTTACAAACAGGGTGTGGGTGTTGATGTCTTTGAAATGTCTGTACCAACCTCAAGCCACAAGTTTTTCACGGAGCCCAGACAGGTAATAGGACAAATGGCTCCACACAAAGCCTCCTGCAGAACCCAGACAGCCTGAGCTTCTGACCTTTGGGTAAAATGCCGGGTTCAAGGGGGGATATATGGTAAGCAGTTCAGGAGGGCTGCACCCAAGGGTTTAGGATAAAAGGTGGCTGCACCCTCCAAAACCTCGAGAGAGAAACTCCGCAGGGATGTACCCCAGAGGACTCTCTCCCTTTATTTCAATAAAGTTTCAGGACTCCTCTGTCTCCTTGGTGGACACTGGCTTTTCATAGCATGCTTTTTCCTCACAATGGGCAATTTCTGCGAGTTCACAGCTGCTCTTGGGTACAAAATGCTGCACAGTGATGCACTGGGAGATGTAGAACAGTGCACTAAAAGAAAAAAGGGGGTGAGGAGAAGCACTGTAAGGGAAAACAGGAAACAAATCAAGGAAAGAACCATTTGCTGAAGTGACTGTCCCTGAGAGGAGGGAGAGGAGCAGCATGGAAAGGTCTGGAGAACTAAGCAGAAATCTCTCTTTTTCTTAAGAAATTTTGCAAGGCAAATTAATTTTGCCATTTTTCTAATGATTAGTTTTTTGTTACTGCGTGCACACAAGGTGGAATCAGCCAATAATCCATTTTCTACATTGTTTCATTGCAGAGGGAGCCTGATTTGAAGCTGAACACAGGGGATTCTCTGTGAGTGGCCAGTGCCAGCGTCTGTGATGCAGTCTGGGCTTCAGTCACACACTCCACTGGATAAAGGTCAGTTTAGGAAAATAGCTTCAGTGTCCATTGCAGATGCTGCCACAAGAGGTGTATTAATGGAATCTCCAGTCTTGGTAGCAGGGAGTAACCTTTATTCAGTCCACTTCATACCTGCTGGTTTTGATGGTGACAGTGATTTCTAGGGAAAAAACTCTATAAAGTTCCAAAAATCTTCTACTCCAAACAATGCAGTTTAAGCGTGCACAAAAATAATTCTTTTTTCTTCTATTAACCTCAATATGGGCTGTTGTATAACGTGAACCTCACCAAGGTAACACCCTCTAAAAGGGAGGTTGAAACCCCTTCAGAGTGCATTGGAACCTGCAGCTGGAGCAAAGGTTACCAACCCTCTTATCTTCTGCAAAGATAGCTTGCCTTGCCTTGGACTTTAAATGATGGAACTCTGCAGATCTGTTAATGAGAAATCCTAGGGCAGATAATGGGGAAAATGATGATTTTGTGTCTGCAATGGCCCATCTTCAACCATTTTTGTGTAACCTCAGGCAGCTGGCCTTTAAGCTGTGGGTCTCTTTCTTGGGGTGATTTTCTCTTAAATTCTTGGTGTCTAGTTAACCTCCTCCTTGTGTCAAATCTTGCTGGCTCATCCTGATAAATTAATTACATTGGAATGTCCTTCACGGTTATTATCATACAAGTTTTAAGAAGTAGCTACACTGGGGAGTACACAATATCCCCTGCTTTCTATTTTTAATTTTTCCCCAATATGGGACTTGAACATTTGCCAGCAGCACGGAACAGTACCCTCCCTCCTCTCTCTAGGGGGTTTCAGGGTCTTGGTATCTCAGCTTGCAGTGTGTTCAGGGGAGGAACTGTCATCTTCCTGCAGCCAGGTTTGGCAGGAGCAGCTTTTTAAAATAAGATCTTCAGTGTTTGGTGGTGCCAGTGTTACAGTTTTACTGTGGTGTTTGCCTGCTGATGGTGCAGGTAATTGGGATTATTGTGGCATTGGAGGAGGCACTGGGGCTGGTTTCTTGCAAAGGAAAGATCTGTGGGTATTGCAAGGTTGGCTGTGCACATTAGCAATTAAAAAGTCTCTTGGAGCTGGAATTAGTCCTTAATCCTCAGAGTTTGTACAGCCTCCAGAGCAGCAGTAGCTGCCTGTGTTGAGGTACTATTGTGAATCAAATAGATATACTTTGTATTTAAAAATTATGTGTGTAAACCCTGTGTACAATGAGGGGCTGGGTGCACGGCAGCACTCGATGGTGCAGCCAGGCTGACTCCTCTGGGACCTGTCACTGGCAGAACGGGATTCCCAAGGATTTCTCACCTTGCAGGGAGAGCTGGAGTCCTTGGTGGCTCTGTCGTGTGGAGATCTCAGGTGTGACATGTCGTGCTGTGCTGAGTTGTGTGGGAGCAGGACTTGCCCATGAGCATTTTATCTGCAGCCATGCTGGAATCACTGTGATTTGAACCTTTTGAGGGTGATTCTGGTCACCTCGTGTTAGGCACATGTTGGCAGGTTCCAGTGGGAGCTGTTCCCAGGGTCCCAGCTCCAGGAAAGTGTGTAGGATCAGGAGCTGGGTTTCATTACCTTGTGCTCCCGAGCCTCAGCTGGCTCAGAATACATACCTGAGCTTCTGAGCTCACTGGGGCATCCCAGGAGCTGGGCTTTACCTTTCCTAGGGTGCATGGCACAGCTAGTGTGTTACAGAAGAAAGGACTAAAGGAAATCATCCCCTTCAAGATATAACTTTTGGGTGTTCAATTACTATAGAATAGTCATTCAGGGAAGTAACTGGAGCTGTTGTGTGTGAAATAGTTCTACAAATTGATCAGCTTTAAGCATGTAATTTGCATGGCAATCTACCTGAAGCTCGGGAGTGTTAGGAGTGAAGGTTATTTCCTTGGCCCATTTGTGCTGATTCATGCTGTTTTAGCTGTTGTTTTCTTTTCTTCTCAACATGTCATAAAGATTACCTGGAAGGTTTAAGTTGTTCAGAAGACCCTTCTATCTGCCTCTCCAAGCACTTTTTTACTAGTAACATTTCATATCTGCTTTGAGTAATCAGTGATGCATCTAATCTATTGGAAGCAAGCCCAATTTATGATTTGCCAGTTTCTCTGTAGCAGCTCTGGTTGCAGGGAGATGAGTTGCTGAATACATTTTTAATGAATGCTGATACTCTGCGAAAGACTTTGGCTGGGATCCCTGAGGGGAGAGCAGAAACACAATATCCTTGCTTTGGGGGGTTAAAAATAACTGTAGGAGCATTCACTGGTACCAGTTGGGTCATTATCAGGTGGATCATGACCCAAGAGTGGATCCTGGACTGCCCTTGCAATTCCAAATTTCAGATCTCAAGTGCTGTTAGAGCCATCCCTTAATCCTGTGCCCATGGATGAAAGATCATTCTGAAACCTCTCAGGGTGTAAGCTGGGCTATGGACTGGAGCCCCTTGAGTACAGGTGTCTGCTCTGGTGGAGCCACCCGAGTGCTCTGTGGGCTCTGATTTCTCCTTTGGGTGCTGGGTTGCTGTTCCCTCCCAGAATGTCTTTGTCCGTGTTCCCATTTTGGCTCCAACTCTGTCACTGGCGAGGTGAGCAGTGTGGGACAGCTGGAGATGGCAGAATAATTACTGTTGTCTCTTAGGGAAAATGTAATTGGAGTGATCATGCATCTGCCAGCAGCTCCTCATGGGAACCCCACCCCAGAGGTTGATGTCAGGACATGGCTTTCTACTGCAGTTTGGGGAGTTTGTATTCAGCCCTCCTGTAAGCAGGTTTTGTTTTACATTGCTCCAGTAACACCTAGTAAAGAAATAAATCTTATATGTCTGAGGATCAGCCTTTGCATTGAAGTACTTTTTCAATGCCAAGTTCAATCAATGAAACAGCTTGCTGTAGCTATTTTGTCCTATTTGCACTCCAGAGACCTAAAGCAGTTCAAAAGGATCTCTCTGAGTTACTTTTTGTACTCTTGGAGTTTGCTTTATGATTCTTACCTAAAATACTGGTGTTGTTATGTTCTGAAAGCACAGTGTGTGGCCAGGTTTGAGCAGCTGGTGAGCTTGGCTCTGCCAGAGCATGTGAGCAGTGCAGAATGTGGTGCCAAGGACAGGAGCATGCAGGGTGTGGGCTGTGCACAGGTTGTGGTGGCCAGCAGGTGTGTAATGGTGAGGCTTGTTGTTCTTCACATGGTAGGTCTTTATATCCATAATAAGCGCAAAATAACAGCTCTGGTGGCATTTTAATCCTTTTACTATACATGCCCCTTGTTCTAGATGGATTCCTTAGCTTTCAGGGCACTTTGAGTGATGATCTGATTTGCAAGAAGTCACCTCAGGTTCTTGCAGCAGTGTCATGTGCAGCGACTCTCCAGAGAAGAATTTAGAGTAAGATTAGTTTGGGCTGTTGTTTACTGCCTTGAAACAAATGCAGTAAATGGAGTTTTTACAAGGTTTAATTTGCTCCAAATTATCTGGTGCTTGCCCTGAGGCAGAAGTAGACACAAAACCTGAGTGACTGAAGCACTGTGGAATTTGCCCTTTTAGTAAATAAACTGGATGAGGTGTACTTAAACCTGTGCTTAATACTATTTTGATCTCCTTTACCTCACCATATATCTATACTGCTGTTTGATCAGCAGGATTTTCCAAGCTAGAAGGCAGAACTGGGAGCTGGGCAGTGCTCCCCACCTGCCCAGGCAGTGTGAGTGAAGTGGTTAATGTAAGGTTTTCTGATCTGAAACGGATCTGAAACAGTGTGAAAGCCCTGCTGTCAAGTCAGGAATAGAAAATGAGGGCCATGCCGCCAAGAACCAGCTTTTCAAAGCGTTCTCTCAATATTTTATCAAGCAATATTTAACAACTGTGTTGTTCCACCTCAGGCCCTCCATGAACTGTTTTCACAGTCCTCAGAATAGTGACCACATCAAAAAAATCAGTAGTGGCCTCCTCTCTTCTTGCCATATCTGTCCCCCTTTCGTTTCTGCTGGCTGCTTCCTGCATCCAGGCTCTGCTGGGTGTGCACTCCCCTCTCTTACCTGCTGCCTCAGGATTAGTTGGCATCTCTGCTGCTCCTGCTGTGGTTCCTCCCATCTCCCCTTTCACATCGTCATCACTCCCCACCTTCCTCTGAACTTCTGACACAGCCCTGCCATCCCAGCCAGCCCTTTTCTCCCAGACTAGGTGTCAAGAAACTTAACTCTAAACCAATTTGTCAGCCTGTCATGAGAGGACTCGGTTGCCCTGGGTCCCACAGCAGCTCTCGCTCGTCTCTCTCCCAACTGCGGGAGCTTTTGTGCAGGCTCCTGGCCAGCCCCAGGCACAATTCCACTGCTTCCTGCAGCATGCTAATGATGTGCCCGCAGCACAGAGTGCTTGTGCTGCCTGCAGGGGAACACTTAATGAGATCTCCTCTCTTAACGAGGTTTTCCAGTGGGCAGTTTAGTTGTCTGAGGAGGGAAAGTGACTACAGTTAATTTAACCTTACCCCAGATCACTTCGCTGGCATCTGTTCCCAGTGAGCATCACAGGCTGCTGCTGGTGGCATTGTAGGAATTGCCATGGAGCCACACATCTGTAATGGAAAACAAAAGCAGCATGTTTTTGACATCTCATCTACCCCTTGGCATGACTAATTAATTCACTAATCATTAAGCAGTTAATCAGTAAAATTTAATAGACTAACAGCTGAATCTCTGTGTGCCAGGCATATGAGCTTGTTTCAGTTGTAGAGTGAGAGCCAGTCAAAGATCTGGTGGCATTTTGTGTTCTAGGGACTGTGTGTGGGAGGAACTTGCTCCCCCCAACAGTCCCAATGAGAGGTGTTAGCAGAACAGAGAGAACTAAAGTGCCAAAAAGAGGAGAAATAAACCAAAATATCACAGTGAAGTATTCAGGGGCCTGAGTTGGAGCTTGAGGTGTATTCCCTAACTCCAAGGCCATTTAAGGAAAACATGATCTATCACAGAAGTCTCAGGTTCTACACCTGTGTTAGTGACCAACTGTCATACTCCTGGGTAATTCCATCAGGGAGAAGCCTCCAACAGCTTGGGTGGGTGTTGGCAGAAGGTGTGGATTCCTGTACACTCAGCCTGGTGGATTTGTTGCATTTTGTGGGCTGTCAGTGCGTGCTGGGCGGGCCCTGCAGCGCTGCTGGCAGGGAGCGTGCTGTGCCTTGGGCTCCCTGCCAGCAGCCTGCCACTGGAGCAGCACAGCCAGTGCTCATGGAATATTTGTCTCCCTCTTATATGAGATATTAGGGAGGGGAGACCATTCAGCTTTGTAAAACCAAAAGCTGAGGGGGATGTCAACCCTGCTGGTTGCTGAATTCGTCAGCAAAGGCAATGCCACGGTGGTGAGGCAGGTCAAGGGGCAAGCTGGGAAGCTGAGGTGTAGTTCAGGATTAGGATCACACCCCAGTGACGTCCAGAGTCGAGGCAAACCTGAAGGACACATGGGCATGGCCATAGCTCAGCTGGGGACCATCCCTCCTCTGATACAGCTCAGGGCTGAGCCAAAATGCGTCCCATGGTGTCCTCTGGTGTTTGGACACTGAGCTGTGAGATCCTGCAGTGACAAACACTGGTGTTCAGCCCATGGGAAGAGAGAGGAAGCAAGGCAGCCAGGATGGAGGATCAGCGGTGTGACCCGAACCCTGGATGTCTGATATGGCACTCAGTGCCCAGTTCCGTGTCCCACTGTGGCCAAGCAGGGCTCCAGCTCCTGTGGCTCCTCAGGGCATGGTGTAATGGGCGCTGGGAGACGTGTTCGTGCCCTCCCCTGCTCCTATGTCCTGTGTCGGGAGCACACGGTGTTCCTGGGGCTGCAGTGTGTAATTACACATAGCAGAACAGTAATGAAGGGCTGGCTGGGACAACAACTGCACCCTGACTCTGGTCAGTGCTGGCAAACCAAGCCTGTGCCCTGTGCTGTCCTGGGGAAACTGGTTTCAGATGTGGGGTCTGGTGACCAGCACCAGCAGAGTAAAATTAGAGCTGTGGTTTCCAGCACTTGCTGTGTGAGCTCTTTTCCCTAACTTGTCCAAAATGCTGGCAGGGTGGTAGCAGCATGATCTCGGAAAGGGATTCAGAGACCACCTTCGAGGAGGATTCCCAGCCCAACGATGAGGTGGTGCCCTACAGTGATGATGAAACAGAGGACGAGTTGGACGCCCGGCAGCCCGGGGCTGAACCGGGACTGAACCAAACCAGCAGGGACACCGAGGAGAGCCGAGACCCTGGGAAAAAAGGTAACAGCATCAGGAGCTTGATGTGGGGAGTATATGATGCTGGGTGCAGAGGCTGAGCCTCAGGGACAGACTGCACTTTTGTGTTTATTTGTCAGGTAAGATTTGGAATGGCTTATCTGACTCTGGAGGAGTAATTGATGGCAGGTCAGTTTAACAAATGTCAGAATGAAACTCAGCTTCATTCCAGCCTGCAGCCCAGTTCTGTGCCACTGCTCCTTGCGTAAAGATAATGAGCTGCACAGTGACCTCCTCCTAATTAAGGCGGGCCCTGGATGTACATGGCCTGTGCTCTGGGAACTGTTCAGACAGAACCTTCAGGTATTTGTTTTCCCACTCCTCTGGAAACAAGCTCCATCATAAACATTTTGCTGTGCTCAGTCAGTGTTTTCCCTGGATTTCTGCTCGTGCAGAGCAGATTTCCACCTCACTGCTCATTTTGTAGCCTCATGAGTTTCCTGAAAGGTAAAAGGTGAGTAGGAGGAGTTCCAAGGAACCAGCAGGTACAGCCTGTGGCTGCTCCCAGCATAGGAACATCAGTGGAAGGAGCCTTTCTGGCATCTCTGTTCTGAACCTCTACCCAAGAAACATCTGTAGGTCCCCTAAATTCCCTTTTCTCATGCTGCAACACCAGTATTTTCAATGTAACCAGAGCCTCTGTAATTTATACAGATTTTTTTCCTGTTTGTGTGAGAACAGTTGATCAGCTCTCATTTCATCACCACCTGTTACGTGTTTTCATTTTACAAGCACCTGTCACATGTTTAGTTTAAGATTTTTTTATGATGACATCCTTTAAAGTTGATGAATTACCAGAGCAGCTTGCCAAATATTAGGTGTTAGTACCACAGTTTAAAGTAATTTTGAGGAGCTTCCATCCTGCAGGTTTTACCTCAGACTTAATTTGCCAGTCTTCTGTCAGTTTTATCAACACTGCAATGTTTTTGGAATGTGTTAAAGAAACGTTTATGTAGACTTAATGTTTTTCTTTATGCCCTGTCATTTTGACAAAATTTAGTAACTTTCTCAATTCATTCATTCTCAATTTCTCAAGTATAATCTTTTAACTCAAAACATGGTTCTTTGAGATAAATATTTCTCTATTGTCTTCTGGGCTTGTAACCAAGGTGCTGGAAATGAAAGTTGTGTAGTCAGATAGGTCAGTCTGGAATTTGCTCTATGATGGGTAGAATAATAAAAAAGCCTTTGGACTTGGATTTGGCTTTTGAAGTGTTAGTCAGAGCCCCACGCCTGTGCCGCTGGGAGTTTCACCCCATGCTTGGCTGAAGAGGATCTCATGAAACCAGGAAGAGCACCCATTAGGGACAATCCCCGTGGGCTGGAGGACAGGGAGATGGTTGGCCGGTGAGTCAGGAAAGCTGCATTTCCAAAGCCTGCCTGCGTCATCCTTCCCAGGCAGGCAGAGCTGCCGGGAGCCGGCTTGGAAACCTGGGGAATGAGTTCCGGGCTTGTGGGCAGGGCCCGAGTGTTGTGTGGCTGTGGGTGGCAGGGTGTGTGTGCCGCAGCCTCCAGGAAATGCGAGCTGAAGCATCTGGGAGGGAAAGCCGTGGCCCCTGAAAGAGCGGGCATAGAAAATTACTTGATGGATGCAGTTCCTGTCCCTGAATTTTCTGACAATAGAACAAAGTGGTGGCTGAAGAAAGAAAATGAGCTCTTCAGATTTGTACTTTTTTATGGGTGTGAATAACAAGCATGGCACAGTGTGGTTAAATCAAATCATTGCCTTAAAAGGTGAACTGACCTCTGCATTTCCAGCAATACCCGGGTTGGAGTGCTCAGCACTTCACCGGCGTCACGGAAGCAAACCAAAAGAGAGGAGAGAAAGGAATTTAGCATTAGTAAATGTTGCTCTGCAGATTTTCCAAAGAACTTTCAAATGTTAAACAATGCTTCTTGCTATCTTTGAATGTACTTGAATTGCTAATAAAGACAAACAGCCTGAAAATGTCTTGAAAAGGTTTGGGGTTTTTTTAGGAGATGTACTATAAAAAAGGTACCAGCCTTGCTTCAGTCGAAAGTACCTTTAAAATATGGATTTGAGAGAAAACCTGAAAGTGGCAGATTTGTCCCTTACGTTTATAACTTTTCGACCCCTTTTGTCCCTTCCAGACTGCAGCTGGCAAGTTAAAGCAAACGATCGGCGCTTCTATGACCAGCCAGGCTTCAAGAGAACAATCTTCCTGTGCTTCAAGAAAAGCAAATATGCGGTAAGCTGTTTTATCCCAGTGAGGTGCTAATTGTCGGATGAATGCTTCCTTAATCCGGGTAAGATCTTTGGAATGGCTGGTGAGTGGTGTAAAAGCCACCGTTCACAACTCCTCAGTGTTTCCAGCTGAGGGGGGAAGAATAACTGAGTTGGGGTTTTGGAATGGAAAATCAAGGTATCAAGAAAGGTATTTATGGTGAGATGGAGAATTAGGAGCTTAAAAATATGCACTGTACATTTGCGTTGGAAGGAGAAGCTCTGCTGTGTGACTGATGTTTGGATTTCACCCACAGGGAAATGCCATTAAGACATACAAGTACAACCCCATCACTTTTTTACCTCTGAATCTGTTTGAACAGTTCAAGAGAGCAGCCAACTTCTACTTCCTTGTTCTTCTCATATTGCAGGTAAGCAAGATGAACAATACTGACTGTGAAGGCAATTTGAGCTCAATAATATTTATGACACAATTCAGTACTGTCCTGTCAGGGAATTGACGGGCACTATTTGAGCTGCTGCAGAGACCAAACCCATCATAACAGAAACCTGCAACAAATCTGGATGAGCTATGGCAGAGTTCTGGGATGAGCTCGTTGCACAGAATTAGAATGAACTCATTGTAGAGCTCATGAATTTCATGAGAAAAAGATGTTTCTTGAGCTTATCTTATAAATCAGACTCTATGAGCCAGTGCAATTGCTAAAGGGAAGCTGGTTCCTAAGTAGCATAACAGCCAAACTCTTCCCACAGAGTTTTGTTCATTTTCACAACCTGACTTAAAATTCTCTTTGATATGTTGTTTTTTTCTCTACTTAGGTCACTATGAAATATAAAATTTGATTTAACGTTGATTGATGACTGTACTGAACCGATTTTATTGATCTTTTGTAGTGTATTCCTCAAATATCTACCTTGTCATGGTACACAACACTGGTGCCCTTGCTCTTGGTGCTGGGAATAACTGCAGTCAAAGACCTGGTGGATGACATTGTAAGAGCCATGTTCTGTTAATATAAAAAGCAAAACCCACCCAGTGTAGCTCATTTCTCCTGTTGTGACACAGAGCAGGGAGTACATTCTTTGCTCCGGTTTCAGGCTCGTCACAGGATGGACAACGAGGTCAATAACAGGACATGTGATGTCATCAAGGATGGAAGGTTTGTATGTTCCTCTCTGAGCTCTGTGGATGATGATCACTGCCCTGTTGCTAAGCTTGGTCACAGATCTCAAGATGTAGGTGATAGGAAAGGTTCAGCTCTGGTCTCTACCGCCTGTCTGAAAACCTAATTGAAGCTGGAAGAGAATTGCTGAAAGAAGTAATTTAAAGTTAATTCGCTGGGACTAAATCTGTGCTAAGAGCAACTTCTTTGTAGAGAAGGACAGGAATTCATAACTAGGTGAAGTGGGAAGAGAAGAGATAGGTTGACTTCTGAGCTGAACTAAATTACAGTTTTGGAAAAGCAAACCCACAGCACACCAAGAGGTCATTTTTGTTTTAAAGAAAGCTCAGTATGATAAGATTTATAGAGTGCATCATGTTCTAGATTAAAGAGTAATAATTATTAAACTATCTTGATATTAGGTTCAAAGCCACAAAATGGAAAGATATTAAAGTTGGTGATATCATTCGTCTGAAGAAAAATACTTTTGTTCCTGTAAGTGCTTCAGATACATTTATTTTATGTTTCTAGAGAGTCTTGTAGGAGTCTTGTCCTGACTTCATTTGATGTCTATTTGTTTGTTTTCTAGGCTGATATTTTGCTGCTGTCCAGCTCAGAACCAAACAGTCTGTGCTATGTAGAGACAGCTGAACTGGATGGGTAAGGTTCTACTTAATATTAATTAAATTGGGAGTTAATTAATTTGGAGTTAATTTGGGCTCAGCAGGAAAAGAACAAGGACTGTGTAAAGTCTGCTTGTTCAGCCACACCTGGGGAACTGTATCCAGCTGCTGATTCCCACAATTCAAGAATCATTAAAAATTTTCCACTTCAGTGCTACAGACACATCAAAAGTGTTGGAGAATGTGACATAGGAAGAAAGGAGGAAGGACATGGATTTATTTTTTACTTTAGTATAGGTTGCCCAGAGAAGTAATGGTACTTCAATTTAATTGTGTTTAAACTTCTCTCCTGTATCCATGGTTTTAATAAAATCACCTTTTTATCCTTTCTTCTCAGTGAGACTAACTTAAAATTCAAAATGGCCTTAGAGGTGACACACAGACACCTTCAGGAAGAAAGTGCCCTGGCAGACTTTGATGGTTGGTACAGTTCTACACCCCATGCTATTAGAATGTAGCTCCAATAGTTTGCAAGTCAATAAAAGTAAAGTAAAGCTACTGTGATGGGGGACACAAATCAATGCATTTGGATTTGACTTGTACATGAAACACATTCTCCTGCAAATTTTCTAGGTCTGGTTGAATGTGAAGAACCCAACAACCGACTGGATAAGTTTACAGGAACATTATCCTGGAGAAACTCCAATTATTCCCTGGATGCTGATAAGATTTTGTTGCGTGGCTGTAAGATCAGGAATACGGACTTCTGCCATGGGATGGTCATATTTGCAGGTGTGTGATATTTCCCCACTAAAAGTACACCTGCAGACTGAAAAAGAATCTTCATCTTATAGACACCAAATGTATTTCAAGTTCCACTTTGGTAAAACTATAATACTGACATGTGTTTGCTTATCCTATCTTTCCCTTTTTAAATTTTTTCACTCTTTATTTTTAGGCGCTGACACAAAAATAATGAAAAATAGTGGAAAGACAAGATTTAAAAGGACAAAAATTGACTCCCTTATGAACTACATGGTTTATACTGTAAGCCTGTTTGTTTAAAATTCAGATTTTAAGTGACTAGTGAATGCAAAGTTGGGCTGCTTACTCCTATGTATGTACTAAATATGTTTTGACTTTTTCCTGTCCTGCTGAGCTGGGATGGAGTAGGAGGAAATCTGAAAGATGCCTGTGTGGGAACTGTTTGCTCCATTTCTCCTCACAAATACCTGCCATATTCTGTTTGGAACACAGGGGGTTAGGGATTTAAGTCGAGCAAATGTTTCTGAAGTGTGAGAGGCCTCTCTGTGCCCTGCAGATCATCGTGGTCCTTATCCTGATGTCGGCTGGGCTGGCCATTGGGCACACCTACTGGGAGCAGCAGATTGGCAACTCCTCCTGGTACCTCTACGATGCAGAGGACTCGAGCCCTGCCTACCGGGGCTTCCTCACCTTCTGGGGGTACATCATTGTCCTCAACACCATGGTGCCCATCTCCCTCTATGTGAGGTAGGCTATTGCCATACCTGGGAAGGCGTCATTGTCAGCTGCAGCTGGCACTGAGAACATTCCTTCTCTTTCATTTAGCGTGGAAGTGATTCGCTTTGGCCAAAGCTATTTCATCAATTGGGACCTGCAGATGTACTACCCCGAGAAGGACACGGCTGCCAAGGCCAGGACCACCACGCTGAACGAGCAGCTGGGGCAAATCCAATACATCTTCTCTGACAAGACTGGAACCCTCACACAGAACATCATGACCTTTAAAAAGTGTTGCATAAATGGGCAAAGATACGGTGAGTTGTGCAAAGGAGGAGGAATTCTAGTGCCTGTTGGATATCAGATACACACATGTTCTCTCAGTTCCAACTGAACAGGCACAATGTAGATCTGGCATTGGCTAAAGCATAAGGCTGAAATTTTGGGGTTTTCCCACTTACAAAGTGGAAATTAAGGAACTTTAGTGGGAACTTCTCAGCTTTCAGAAAAACTGAAAATTGGTAATTTGCATAATTTTTTTGTGCAAATTTCCTTTCACTAGAAATGCTTTGGGGACAAAGTCAAGAAACAGCCAAGGAAATTTTAGTAAGAGCAGCAGTTTGTCCTTTCCCTTTCCTTCCAGTCATAGGACAGCACATGTTCTAGACACATTTTCCTTTGTGGGGGGTTGTAAAAGCCGTGTTGCGCCGGGTCCCCCTAACTGCGGGTGCTTGCATTGCAGGAGACTGCCGGGATGCGGCGGGGCAGCCCCAGAGCCACCCAGAGGTAGGTTCATCCCGGCCTGTGGGATGGGAACGCTCAGAGCACTCAGAGGGGCAGGTGGGCACCTGTGGTAACTCAGACTCTCTGCCCCTGTTTTCTAAGCAGCAAGTTGATTTCAGCTGGAATGCATACGCAGATGGAAAGTTCTTATTCTATGATCACTATCTGATAGAGCAAATAAAGTCTGGAAAGGAGGCAGAAATCCAGAAGTTCTTTTTTCTGCTTGCTATTTGTCACACAGTCATGGCTGACACTTCTGATGGTGAGTATGGCTTTTAGTCAGTTTGTTTTCCTTGTGTAGCAGAAAGCAATAATTCAAATCCAGTTCCGCAAGGAACTGCATCTGCAACTAATGCTGATGCCATAAGGGAGGAGTGTTAGGCTGCCCTTTTAAATTAAACAAAATTAAATGTGAAGGTGGTCAGCTATTGAATTTGTGAATTCACAGGTCAGAAGATTCCATTAAAATATGAAATATTAATATTGCTTTACTCCCATCTTTGTGAAATCTCTGTGAAACCAATAGTGTCCTGTCCTTTCTTGTTCCTAATGTTTTTGGGGTTGTTACCACTCACTGTGTTGGTATGTCTGGCCAAGGATTCATCTTTTGGCGCTTCTCTTGAAAATGTTTAAATGATTGGATTGAGAAATTAGGATATTGAGGTAGAAAATGTGGAGTTTTGCTTTAATACGTGGAGGGAAGCAGGCTGAGGACTGATCTTGTTTGGGGAGTACATGTAACAGGCTGGGGGGTTCGTGGTCCCTGTCCTCTGTGTGCACTGCAGCAGTGTCCAGCTGTCCCCTCAGCTGTGTCCTGGCTGCAATCCTGCAGGTCAGCTCAATTACCAGGCAGCTTCCCCGGACGAGGGGGCCCTGGTGACGGCCGCGCGGAACTGCGGGTACGTTTTCCTGTCCCGAACACAGAACACCATCACCATAAGTGAGATGGGGGTCGAGAGGACCTACGATGTCCTGGCCATCCTGGACTTCAACAGCGACAGGAAGCGGATGTCTGTCATCGGTAAGCTGATTGCCACCAGCCTGCATGGAGAAGGTCACTTGTATTTCAGGGCTGAGAAGGGATGTGCAAAGGAAGCTGGGGTCAAGAATTAAGCTGTATGACAGTCCTGGGGCGTGTTTGAGTCCACTGATGAAGAAACGCCGTCTTGTACTTTGGTACTTGGCAGGAGGTTGACAAATCCACTCTGAAATGATTCCTTTGTATAAGGGTGCCACCTCTGCTGTTTCCCTCCGCAGTAAGAGAGTCCGGTGGCAATATCAGGCTGTATTGCAAAGGGGCTGATAAATCCACTCTGAATTGATTCCTCTGTGTAAGGGTGCCACCTCTGCTGTTTCCCTCCGCAGTAAGAGAGTCCGGTGGCAATATCAGGCTGTACTGCAAAGGGGCTGACACGGTGATTTACGAGAGGCTACACCCCAAGAATCTAAAGAGAGAAGCCACAGAAGAGGCACTTGGTGTATGTTTGTATTTTGTATGCTCTTTTTAAAACAAAAATTGTTTATTTCTGACAATAGTGTTATTAATTTAGTTTTCCTGAGCTATTAAGACAAATGGAAACTTGCAATTGGTTCTGAAAGTTCTTTCAAACTTGTCAAATATTCATGTTTGTACCCTCATGTTTGGATTGCAAATGAAGAGTTCTCTTTTGTGGATATGTGTGAGTTTAATTATTTTTCAGGTCTTTGCAAATGAAACTCTAAGGACACTCTGCCTGTGCTACAGAGACATAAGCCAGGATGAATTTGAAGTGTGGAATAAAAAGTTTATGGAAGCCAGTTTAGCTACAAGTCACCGGGATGAAGCTCTGGACAAAGTGTATGAGGAAATAGAAAAGAACTTAATTGTAAGGAGCTGTCCCTTTTTAGTACATTTCAATTCTTACATTAAAAGAAACATCTTTCAGTGCAACTAACCACTTGTATTTCAAATCCCTTCCAGCTGCTTGGTGCAACAGCTATTGAAGACAAACTACAGGATGGAGTTCCAGAAACGATCTCCAGACTCTCCAAAGCAGACATTAAAATCTGGGTGCTTACTGGCGATAAAAAAGGTGAGGTTGCTTACAGCCAAACAGCTAAAAACAGGAGGATTTTTTCCTGTTCATCTGCACTGTGGCATTGAAAGGGAATTCTCATACTGAAACGTAAATCAGAAATTATTTAAGAGCATTTGAGGTGCTTCTGGCTGCTCCTAACAATTACTTGTGACAGAACTTTCAGTAAATACTTTCCTCTCTTAATTTTTTTTTTGTAGAAACTGCTGAAAATATTGGATTTTCTTGTGATCTCTTAACAGAGGAAACAGTCATCTGCTATGGAGAAGATACCAGGCAAGTGAAAACGCAGGAGTTTGTTTTCAGGATTTTCAGTCTGAGACTGACCTAGCTTAAAGTTTATCCTTGACTTTTCTGTAACAGTTTCTCCCTCTCTTTCCAGTGCTCTCCTTCAAACGAGGCTGGAAAACCAGAGGAACAGCGTTGGATCCAGTCCACATTCCTCTCTCCGAATGAATGAGCCCTTCTTCCAGGGCAGCAGAGATCGGGCTCTGATCATCACTGGCTCCTGGCTGGTATGTACAAAGGCTGTTCTCCCAAGGGTTTGGGATTTTGGGGCACCACCAGGTTACAGTGTCTCTCACTGAGGACTCTGTTCCTTTGTCTGCACGAGCAGTTCATTAAAATGCCAGAAATGGACGCTGGGAGCAAAACTACCTCAGGTGTGTTGTTGAGCAGTGCCTGGAGTAGGACTGGAAATGGTGCAGAAGGGAACATA
This sequence comes from Pycnonotus jocosus, assembly GCA_013400435.1. Lineage (NCBI taxonomy): Eukaryota > Metazoa > Chordata > Aves > Passeriformes > Pycnonotidae > Pycnonotus > Pycnonotus jocosus. The sequence goes on from VWYP01033583.1 coordinate 119,282, forward strand.
GTAAGTTTATTCTTTTCACAGAATGAAATCCTGCTGGAGAAGAAAAAGAAGAAAAAGAAACTTAAACTGAAATTCCCCAGAACAGCAGAAGAGAAGAAAAAACAAACTGAGAAAAGGAGAAAGGCAGAGGCCTACAAGGAGCAGCAGCAGAAGAACTTTGTTGATCTGGCCTGTGAGTGCAGGGCTGTGATCTGCTGCCGTGTGACACCCAAGCAGAAGGCCATGGTGGTGGAGCTGGTGAAGAAGTACAAGAAGGCCATCACCCTGGCAATCGGGGATGGGGCCAATGATGTGAACATGATCAAAAGTAAGGCAGCTGCCAAGCTCTCTCGCTAGGACAGATCTCCTCTGGCCTGCTCCTGCAGTCTCTCCACTGTCCCTCTCTGTCAGAAGACTCTTCCATCTGCTTTGCTGCCGTGGGGCTTTTAGCTTCTGTGCCTGTTTCCCTTTCTGAGGAAGCACTTTAGGAAATGGTTAGTGGTTTTTCCTGATCAGTTTTGGTTTTTTCTGTATACATTCTCTGAGCAGAGACTTGAATCCCATCTGTTCTCATGCTGTGTGTTACAGAAATGTAATATAAAGACCAAAGCAGTAGCTTGGCTGCCCCTTGCCTGGTGGCATTAGCCCTCCCAGATTGTACCTGCAACTCTTTGAACAGCTTCTCAAGAGATCCCAATTAGAAAAATGCATCTAGGATAGTGTTTGTGTCCTGAGGGTGTTTGTAAACTGCCTGGCCAGTTTGTTCAGGACTTTACTCACTCCATCTCATCGCTCGGCTCTCCTTTGGTCAAATTTCCTGAGTGCATTCTGACAGAACAAGCACTGAGAGAGAATCCAGGTGGCAGTAGAAATGCGGCCCCAATCACGTTGCTTTGTCCAACCTAATGTGTGGTGTTTGTCTCCTTCACCCAGCTGCCCACATTGGAGTTGGGATCAGTGGCCAGGAGGGGATGCAGGCTGTCATGTCCAGTGACTACTCTTTCGGACAGTTCCGCTACCTCCAGCGGCTGCTGCTGGTCCACGGGCGCTGGTCCTACATCAGGATGTGCAAGTTTCTGAGATACTTCTTCTACAAAAACTTTGCTTTCACGCTGGTCCACATCTGGTACTCGTTCTTCAATGGCTTCTCTGCCCAGGTAGGAAGGTGTGCTCATGTGGGATAACAACAAGCAGATGCTTCTGTCACTGTGGAACAGCAAAGGCTTAACCTGGGAAGTGTCAGGAATGTGAAGTTGTCACCAGCGATTTCTGCGGGACGATGTGATGAGTACTGAGCGAGTTAGTTACAAGCAGTTAGGTATGATTCCAGAGCACTAAAGTCAGGATCATTTTTGTACAGGGAGGAAGATTTCGAACGAGTGGGGCAGCTTAACACAGACTAAAGGGCTTCAGCAGAGCCTTGAGCTAAGGTGCTGCTACCTTTGGGTGAACATCAAGACAGGGAACTTAAAGCTGTAGCAGAGCACATGTGAGTTTTCTAAGGAACTGAAGGGGAAGGATGTAATAAAATGAAATCACTGAGTCCTGTAAGTCCCCCTCTGTTGCAGACAGCCTATGAAGACTGGTTCATCACACTGTACAACGTGCTGTATTCCAGTCTCCCGGTCCTGCTCGTCGGCTTGCTCGACCAGGTATCTCCATGTTGTTAAAACAAATGAATCCAAAGGCATCTACCACCAGGTCTTTGAGTTAGGCTGGTTGTCCATGAAACAAGAGGGGTTTGGTTTTGTGGCTTTTAAGAATGTTTTGCTTTTGCATTACCCTGTGCAAATCCCTGCTATTAGAATGAGAAAGGGATCTACCATTCCGTTTGGGACACTGTATAGTTCAGCTTCTCAATCTTTGAGGCTCATTCTGAGAACAACAATTCACAACTTTCTTTTCCTTTTTCCTCATTATTAAGGATGTGAGCGACAAACTGAGCCTCAGGTTCCCCAGACTTTATGTTTTGGGTCAGAGAGATTTACTTTTCAACTACAAGAAGTTCTTTATAAGTTTGCTCCATGGAGCTGTAACTTCACTGATCATCTTCTTCATCCCGTACGGAGCCTACCTTAAGTCTATGGGACAAGATGGAGAAGCCCCTGCAGATTATCAGTCCTTTGCTGTCACAGCAGCATCCTCTCTGATATTTGTTGTCAATTTTCAGGTAAGTAAGCTTGATTTCCTGAGCTCTGGTGCTCTGAGAACCCTTTCTGCTCACTGTTCTGTATTTCTCTGCTAAAAAGGTAACAACATGCAAAAAGTAGTTGACATTATTTGGAATTGATAAACTCATTTGGCACTTTTGTTTGCTTTTAGATTGGCCTGGATACGTCTTACTGGACTTTTGTTAATGCTTTTTCCGTATTTGGGAGTATTGCACTTTACTTTGGGATCACATTTGACCTTCACAGTGCTGGAATCCACGTTCTCTTCCCTTCTGGCTTTCAGTTCACAGGTCAGTCCTGGTGGTTTGTGGTTCTCAGTCCTGTCCCGTGTAGCTTTGTCCTAAATTAACTTTTGCTCTTTTTATTTTCTTCCCAGGAGCTGCTCCAAATGCTCTGCGACAGCCATATCTTTGGCTTACCATGATTTTATCCATTGCTATTTGCTTACTGCCTGTAGTGGCACAGCGCTTCTTATCCATGACAGTTTGGCCTTCGGAGAGCGATAAAGTGAGTGAAATCTGTGTTATTTGGGTGAATATGGCAGGTGTTTATTTACAGGGGCTGGTGTCAGTGCTAAAGTGTGGGCTAGTGGAAGGTGTCCCTGCCCATTGGGACAAGATGGACTTTAGGGTCCCTTCCAACCCAAGCCATTCTGGGATTTTGTAGTGTTAGGGGCAAGTGATGATGTTGCCCTTGGGAGAGTGACACAAGCCTGGCTTGGGTCCGGTGGGCAGAGGAGTGGCTGCAGGGCTGGCCAGAGGCAGCAGCTCTGTGGGGGCTGTTCCCTCGTGTGCTGAAATCTGGTGATGCCAGTAAAACCCTGTGAGGATGCTGAGGGTCCCAGTTTGGGTTTAATTTAGGCTGGGCTGGACTGCCAGGGTTACGTGTCGAGAGTGCAGGGGATAGGTTTGGCTGCTTCTGCTCTGCCTTGAGCCAGCACACGGCACACAGCTATGGAAGCAGTTCAAGCTGTGGTGATGCCCTAACTACGTGACCCTCTGTATGTTTGTGCGCAGATCCAGAGGAACCGTCGGAAGTACCTGCTGGAGGAGCAGCAGTGGAAGCGGCGGCAGAGCGCGTTCCGCCGCGGTGTCTCCGCCCGCCGCTCCGCCTACGCTTTCTCCCACCAGCGCGGCTACGCCGACCTGATCGCCTCGGGGCGCAGCATCCGCAAGCGGCGCGCCCCGCTGGACGCCGTGCTGGCCGGCAGCGGCACGGGCACCGGGGACACGCGGGACACGAGCTGAGCTGGGGAGGAGCTGCTTGTCACAGTGACTGCACTAAAGTGTTCCAGACAAACCCAGGATCTCTTTCAACCATGTGGCATAAGAATGTGAAGACTTTTATGTCTTATCATAGAAGTTTCTGGGTTTGGATTCCTGGGAACACAGAAAGGCCAAGATTCCTGTTGCTTTTAGACCAGGGTTCCAACAAGTTCTCTGTGCAGATAATGATCCTGGTGTGACCACTCTGTATGGCAGTGAAGGATACACGTGCTGGCAATGGAAACCCAGCAGTGTCAGTTTTTAGTGATGCCTGGAATTGCAGACTTTCCACTTTTTAATACTATGTTTGTATAAAACTGTATCTACATTTCATATTTGTCATTGAAAGCGATTTCACTTGTGTGCTCCATTTCCTTAGCTGCTCAGACATGATGGCAGAGGGGGTGCTCAGCCCTGGAGAGGGCCCTGGATGCTCCCATCTGAGCTGGCACAGCTAAGCTGGGATGTCTTTGGTGATAAACTCCAGCCAGTGTGATTGGATTAGGAATCAAGGACAGATCTCAGCTCTGGAAGTTGCTCCTGGAGCTGGCACAAGCTATTCATTTCAGTTCTGGACACAGTCAGTGATGGATGACTAGAAATCAGTCACTTTCATTGGAATGTATTTCACCTGCTGGTGCCTTACAGTGTAAAAAAGTATTTTTATGAGTCTCTTTACATTTTCACATTCTTTACTCAAGTCGAGGTGTTTGAATGTTTCACTTTTACCTACTTCCCCCATGCCGAACTAAAGCTAATTATTGAAATGGTTTTCTAGTAAAATTATGACCTACAGCTCTCATTCAATGGAATGTACATTTCAAAAGTATAATGCAAATAAATATCTGAAAGTCTACTTCCTTGCAATGAGAACAGGGGTTAGGCTGGGCCCCGCACAGGTGTAAGTAAGCACGTCCCGAGGAGGGCGGGGCAGGGAGGGGCAGGCCAGGCGGGGCACAAGAGGGCAGGGTCTGGCGGGCTGGCTGACGCAAGGCGGCGGCGCGTTGGCTCAGCCCGCCCGTGATGCATTTCCGGCGCCGTGGCCATGGCGGGGGACGTGCTGGGCAGGACGGCGGCGCTGGCCCTCGGTGAGAGCCCGGGGGGCCTGGCCCCCTGCACCCCGGCCCCTCCGTGTCCCTCGCGTCCCCTGCACCCCCTGTTTGTGCCGGTGCCCCGGGGGGCCGTGCTGGGCCGTGCGGGTGGGGCCGGGCCCGCAGCGCTGCGGCCGCTCCCGGTGCGCCCCGCCGGCCGCAGCGCAGGGCCCTCCCCGGGCTGCGCTTCTCATTTCGGCTCCGGCCGTGGCCCAGCCGAGCGCTGCCCTGGCCGGTCCCCAGGCCCCGTCTCCCTGCTTACCTGCACAAAGCTGTTCTAGGGAAGGCTGCTCCTTCTGGTTCCCGATGTGCAGCAGTGGCTCCCGAGGGTTTGGTACCTCGGAAACCTTTGAGATTTTAGCGAGCACACTGCATGGATTGACTTTTTTACAAGGAAATATCTGAAATAATTCTTATCCTGACTGACCAGCTGGTGCCTTTGAAGGTTTATCACTGCTGATAACTATCAAGATTTGTATAATAGAGAGGGTTGGGTTGGAGGCGGCCTTTAAAGGTCACCTCATCCAGCCCCCTGCAGTGAGCAGAGACACGTGTGTGTGTCCAGTTTCTTTCTCATAATGTTTTTTGAGTAATTGCCCGTATTTGTCATGTATCCCAGAAGAGCTGTATGTGTCTGAACGAGAGGGCAACGACTCCACTGGTGATGGAACCCAAAAGAAACCATTCAAAACTGTGTTGAAGGTGAGTGTGGAAAACACCTGCTTTGTTTGGCAGAGTGTGGAATGTGTTCTAGGGCAAGTGATGGCCCTTGTATTTTTAAATGGGAGTTTCATACATGTTTTTGCAACCTGAGTAGGAGCAGGTGCCTACTCAGGCTCTGTACAGATGATTTTGGTTAATTTTGGTTATTTTCCCCTCCTTTTTAGGCATTGATGACAGCAGGAAAAGAACCATTTCCTACAATTTATGTGGATTCCCAAAAAGAAAATGAGGTGCTGTGGCATTCGCATTCCTAGTGGGAATTATTTTACTGCTTCTTGGTGTGGAGGGACACAATGTAATCTGCTGTCTTTTGCTCTCTCCTTGAATTCTTTAGAGATGGGCCATAATTTCCAAATCACAAATGAAAAATGTCAAAAAGCTATGGCACAGGGAGCAGATGAAAAATGAAGCTAAGGAGAAGAAGGAGGTAGGCTGCAGAAGAGACAGAGCACCATTGTTTTCTAAAAACATTATGGTGTCATCATCATTCCTGCCCCTCCAAAAAAGCTGCAGGTTGTTTCTCACTGGTGCCATTGTTTAATATGTTATTTATAACTGGCCTGGTTACAGCTATTTAATTATTTAATTTTTCAAACCAGGCAGAAGATCTCTTGAGAAGAGAGAAGAACCTGGAGGAAGCCAAGAAAGTTGTTATCAAGAATGATCCCAGTCTTCCAGAGCCCAAGTGTGTGAGTATGATCCCATGCCTTGGTGCATGGTCTGTGCTAGGGCTTCTGGTCAGCACAGAGATTGTGCTGCTCTGGGGTGAGCTCTACGAGGTGGTGAGCCTGTTTAATGCTTTTGTTATTTTATTAACCTATTGCCCTATTTAATGGCTTTTATTCCCTGCCTCACAGGTAAAGATCAGTGCTCTGGAGGCTTACAGAGGGCAGAGAGTGAAGATTTTTGGCTGGATCCACCGGTTACGGAGGCAAGGTAAATCATGGGCATTGTTGAGCCCGTGCAGGGAGGTAGAACAAGTACAGTGACTTTCAAAATTTGGACACAGAATGAGTCTGACAGCACCTGGTCTCAAATTTTTAAACCAGTTAGGTGCCCTCTTTGGTTGATCTCAATGATCACTGCAACACTGACAGTTCCCCCTGGTGTGTGGGCATACAGATATTTCTTAGTTCAGATCCTAATTCTCAGTTTGGAGGCTAGTCCTGCAGAATTTCCTTGACTTGTTCTGTGTTTTAACCTAATACTGCCAAGTGAGGAACTAGCCAGCACCTACTCAGAGTGAAACCAAATTCCTTCTCTTTTTAACTAGGGAAAAATCTGATGTTTATTGTCTTGAGAGATGGCACAGGGTTCCTTCAGTGTGTCCTTTCTGATGAGCTGGTAAGTTGTGATGGTTGTGTTCTGTCACTAATTGAAGAGTTCATACCTCATGTGGATGTTGTTAAGTTCTCCTGAACCTAGTTGTTACTGTTAAATTGTTTGTCCTCCCAATGCAGTTTGTCTGTGTGAGAGCTGTTCAGCAGTGACTGCGTGCTAATGTGTGACTCCAATAGATGCCATAGGAAAGTGAGGAATGAAAACTTGCTCACCTGTGCCTTTGTCTGTCTCGCTGCAGTGCCAGTGCTACAACGGGCTGGTGCTGTCCACAGAGAGCAGCGTGGTGGTGTATGGCATGCTGAACCTCCTGCCCCAGGGCAAGCAGGTACAGGAGCTCCTCTGGCTTCTCCTCCTTCCTCACGGGTCTGTGGTGTCCTGAGGGAAGCACAAGCAGAGGTGGAAGGAATCATTGGATTATTGCAGAGGGAATTAGGGCTAGAGAAAGAGCAAAGCTCAGCTGTCACCCACTGTTTAGTGTGAGACAGGGAACTGTGTGACTGTTCTGCTTCTGCCTGAAACAATTTTCCACTGATAGACAATTCCTAGAGTATAACGTGGGGAATTGTGTTAAATAAATGACGTGGCTTCGTTTTCCCTAACAGGTTTATTCCATTTTTATTTTGTGAGGCTAAGCATTTTTTCACATCTCTTTTACTGAGATGTGTTTGTGGGGTCGACCCAAGGTGAGGTAATATGAGCCCCCACTATTACATTTTGGTAAAAATCTGTGGGTTAGCCTTTGAAAATCTGCATTGCTACCCTGAAATGCCATTTGTCAGGGCTGGAAGGCAGCTGTGACCCACGCGGGGGAGCTGGTGAGAGCAGAACTCAGTCACAGACTATATGGGTTGGAAGAACCTTATAGTTATAGCTGCATATCCAGTGCCAATCCCTGCCATGGGCAGGGACACCTCCCACCATCCCAGGTTGCTTCAAGCCCCATCCAGCCTGGCCTTGGACACTTCCAGGGGTGAGGCAGCCACAGCTTCTTGGGGAAACCTGTGCCAGGGCCTCACCACCCTCACAGGGAAGAATTTCTTCCTGATATCCCATCTACCCTGCCCTCTGTCCTGGGAAGCCATTCCCCCTCGTCCCATCACTCCAAGCCCTTGTGCACAGACATGCAAGGGGCAAGCAGTGTACTTGTTCCCCAGTGTTTCTGTCCCACTGGCAGGCTCCAGGAGGCCACGAGCTGAGCTGTGATTACTGGGAACTCATCGGCCTGGCCCCGGCAGGAGGGGCTGACAATCTGCTCAACGAGGACTCAGAGGTGGATGTGCAGCTCAACAACAGGCACATGATGATTCGAGGCGAGAACATGTCCAAAATTTTCAAGGTGCGCTCCATGGTCGTGCAGGCCTTCAGGGATCACTTCTTTGCCAACGGATACTATGAAGTAAGTGTGTGTTTCCTGGTCAGGAGGTGGCTGCACTAGCAGCCTGACTCGTCTGTGTGCTCGGTTCTTCACTGGAGCAGTGACAGCCCTGCTCTCCAACAGATCACGCCACCAACCTTAGTGCAGACGCAGGTGGAGGGAGGCTCCACCCTGTTCAAGCTGGATTACTTTGGTGAAGAGGCATACCTGACCCAGTCATCCCAGCTCTACCTGGAGACCTGCCTGCCAGCTCTGGGAGATGTCTTCTGTGTTGCTCAGTCCTACAGAGCTGAGCAGTCCAGGACCCGCAGGCACTTGGCAGAGTATGAACAGTTGTCCTTGTTTCTTTTTAAGCAGCTTGATTTCCTTTACAGTGTGGGAGTAAAAGGTGTTCAAAAGTGTGTGTGTTTGGCTTGTGGTTTTTTTTTAATGAGTTTGTTTCCTAGCTAAAGATGGGTTGCTTGTATGTGACTTTGCAATGGTGTGGTTCTGTTTCAGGTACACTCACATTGAGGCTGAATGTCCTTTTATAAGTTTTGAGGATTTGTTGGACCGTTTGGAGAACTTGGTGTGTGATGTTGTAGACAGAGTCTTGAAGTCACCTGCAGCGAGCTTACTGTATGACCTCAACCCGGTAGGCAGCAATGGGAATACCCAAAAAATTAGGATTCTAAAGCTTTCCTATTCAGCACATTCCTTTGGGAGATGCAGGGTACGGCTGTGAACCTACTTACTATTTATAATGATAAGAAGAATATTAAACATAGTAAGAATGAAAAACCTGCAAGGCTGGTAATGACCAAAGCAGGGAACTGTGGGGGAAGATGTTCCCTGCTAGCGTGCTCCAGAAGGCAACAGTGTGCCAGGATTTATGGAAGTGTGTGCTGTGCCAGTGGAGTAAAAACCTCCATCCCAGAGATGGGATACCAACTGGCTGGTGCTTGCTGGTGGAGCATGAGGGGGTGATGAAACAAGTGGTGTTTCAGTTCCTCCCCTGGAACATGGAGCCCTAAAGCTCTGGAAATGCTTCCTTATCTTTCCTCTCAGGATCTGTGAGATTTACGGGGCTTGAGATGGTTGTGTTTGATTCTAGCTTTGTAGTACTGAGCTTGATTTGTTAATTTGTAATTTGATGGGGTGTGAGCTGGGAAGAGTCATGGATGTGATGATCAGCTAGAGAAGTATCCCTTTTAAAATGGTGCTCTACCACCTGTCTTTGCTCTTGTCCACAGGGTTTCCAGCCTCCCAAACGTCCCTTCCGACGCATGAACTATGCTGAAGCCATTGAGTGGCTGAAGGAACATGATGTGAAGAAGGAAGATGGCACTTACTATGAGTTTGGGGAGGTACATCCTTCTGGGAGGTAGACTAGTGTCATGTAGGAATGCAGCTGTGGGTTGGGATTTGACCTGATGTCCTTCAGCATTGGGATAAAAACCTGTGTTGTCACCTGTCATCAGTTCCCTGGCCACACTTCTCCAGCATGTGAGCATTGTTTGAAGGAGCTCAGGAGAACTTGACAGCATAGCCAGGATTTTTTTTCCCCCCTCGGTTTTCTGTCTCATATATTGGGGAGACTTAGATTTTAATTGAACAGATTTTTTTTTTCCCCAGATGTGGGTTTTTATATCTTCTAAAATAAGTTTGTTTTAAGAATTTAGGTCCATTAGGATGGACATATGCAGTCTGAAACTGTCTTAGTTTCATGCCTGCTTCATGTGGGAGTTATGTATGGGAGTAGTTTTGGTGCTGAGCATTAATAAAGCCTTCTCTAACTGTAGGATATTCCTGAAGCTCCCGAGAGACTGATGACAGACACCATTAATGAGCCCATCCTGCTGTGCCGCTTTCCTGCAGCGATCAAGTCTTTCTACATGCAGCGCTGCAGCGACGACTCGCGCCTCACCGAGTCTGTGAGTGGTTCTACCTGCTGGGGTGGCTTGGAGCAGTGGGACACTGGAGGGCTCCAGGAAACTCCCTGGAGAATCCTCAGCAGGTTTTGTTGTGGGTGCCCTGGCTGGCTGGGGCTGTGTGTGCTCCCCTGCTGCAGCAGTTGCTGTAAGCAGGGCGTGCTGTGGGGCATTGCAGGTGGATGTGCTGATGCCCAACGTGGGTGAGATCGTCGGCGGTTCCATGCGCACCTGGGACAGCGAGGAGCTGTTCGAGGGCTACAAGAGAGAGGGCATCGATCCCACACCCTACTACTGGTACACGGATCAGGTCAGTACAGCACACGGGCTGCGTGGCTGGGACTACAGCTGGGGCTTGTCCCCTCTTAGAGGGCTCAGTTGGTTTGTTTCTGGTGGTGTTACTGCAGCTGTGAATTACAGGAAAATGTGTAATATCCCCTCCCTGAATTTCACAGAGGAAATATGGCACGTGCCCTCATGGAGGATACGGTTTGGGATTGGAGCGGTTCCTGACCTGGATTCTGAACAGACACCATATCCGAGACGTCTGTCTCTATCCACGCTTTATGCAGCGCTGCAAACCTTAGCCATCCTGAGGAAAAACTCCTGGAAAACTGAGCAGCTGATGCTTGGGAAAGAAGGATACACACTGCTGTACTACAGCCTGTCTGACAACAAGACTTCCTGCAACCTGATGCTAGTTCAAATACCAATTTAGGATGTGAAAAGGACAAAACCCAAAACCTCTTTTTTAAAACAAAAATGCTAGCAATTAACTGGAAAAAGCCTTAGAAAAATTGTTTAGGTGCATTTATGCTCTTGAGTCATCACAAAACAAAGATCCTGATAAGTTGTAATTTAAAAAACAAGATACACTTCTGCTTTTAATTTGTGACTTAAAATACGCTGGGCATTTGATCATTTTGTTTTTAAATTTGCTTTAATCACTTTTCTCTTGGGGTTTCTTGTTAGGCAAGTCAGGAGTTCAAGCTCCTGAAATTCCCTAAGAGTGCCCTGTGAGAATGGTGCAAAGAGATAGGAACAAAGGATAAAAATGGGAATAAGTATCCTGAGCGCTGCATGTTTTTAGTTCCTGCTGATTTTCATGGGGGTTCTCTGAGTTGATTCCATAGCAAGGTGTGTAGTACAGCGCACAGAATTCTGCTGTGAGGTGGGGTTGGGTCTGGGGCTTTGGGGTTTTTTTTCAGGTTATTTATTGCCCAGCAGTGCTGAGGCTGCTGGCAAGGCAGGCTTTGCTCCCTTTCCCAAGGGCTGTGGATGGGGCGCTGCCGTGGGTCCATACACACCCAGCTGGATGTGTCTGGTGGCTCCTGGGCGCAGGGGGTTGTGACACCTTCTGCTCCGTGTTTGCAGCCAGAAATGACTGACTGAGGCCCAGAGGAATGGTAACTGAAACACAATGGGTTTTCAGACTGTGGTCCCAGCAGTGCTTTCCCATGTCATGCTGAGGTGTGGTCATAGAGCAGCTCCCTGTTCCCTTGTGCTACTGCAGCTGAGCAGCTTTCCCTGGCTGTAATCAATTCATGTGTTGAGTCATCTGTATCGGTTTTAGTCATAAAGCAATTCCTTTACCAGAGGGAAAAAGAAAGGTAGGTGCATGATTTGCCACCTGCACTGAGACTTGGGCTGGATTTGCCATTCACTCCTGGAATTGCTGAGCTATGGATACCCATATTTTTGTAACAAGTGATTGGTTTTCTTCATCTTGCATGTTATATAAACTGGTCTAAATCAGCAACCAATAAATTATGGCAGTAGAAGCTGGTGTGCAAGGCAGTACTTGACATTAATGCTCTTTCTTTGGAGCTTGTTGTTGGATACAGTGATACAGTGTGGACAAAAACCCAGGAAAGAGGAATTTTCAAGTGCAGTAAACATATCCTGAGAACTGGCATGAGCTTTTTTCCTTTTTAAACAAAATCCCCATTAACTTAAAAGCATGAATTTTCTAATTTGGAGGGACCACCTCAGCTGCCCAGTGAAATGTCCTGAAGAGAATCAGTGTGGTGCTGACTAAGGTTGCCAAGGCAGCAGTGCTGGGGGAAGCAGCCTGGACTTCTGGCACCAGGTAAAGACTTTATAAAATACTTGCCTTTTAGTGCCTGAAGTGGTGGGAAGGGAGAAGTGTTGGGAGAAGATGTTTCTAGAAAAACATCCCTTGTTGGGGATGAGTTTTCAGTCTTTAAACCTGGCTGGACTGAGCTGCTTGGTAAAGGTTAAGGGCCTCCTTATCAGGAGAGCTGCTAGAGGAAGGACTGAAGGCTTAGGAAGTGCTCATGGAAGAGGGAAATCAGATAAGGAGCTTAAAAGGTGACCGGATGAGAGATGCTGTGGAACTTACCAGAGACTGCTGTGCAATTCCCTCGGCAGCTGCTGGAGAGAGGTGGGGTGGAATCTGGGAAAGATGCTGCAGTTGCTTGGAACACAAGAGAACCTGGATTTATTTTTATTAGAAAGGAAAAACAAGCCTGTAGAAGAGAAAAAAATGTGCAGTCAGAGCTTGGATCTCTCCTCATCATCACTTTAATATTCCTTCATAATGTCTCCAGACAATCAGATTGGCAGTTGGATTAGGAACTGATAAACTGTGCTGCCAGCACTGGTTTCAGGACCTTTCAGCATTGTTCCTGGGAGCTTTGGGATGACTGTGCTTTAGCTTTAGTTAGATTACCACTCCTTACAAGCACTATTTTATGTCTATCTATGTTAAGGGTTACCTGGCCCTGCTTTGTAAGGCACTTTTGAGGAGAGCACGGTGCTGCCAGCCTTTGGCACCGGGAGCTGGCTCTGCCCTTGGCCCTTCTATGAACTGTCCAAAACTGCTGCTGGAGATAAGGGGTGCAAACCACCTACACGTGCAGGATAAGTGCTGTGGTGTTTGTTTTGTGTTTAAATTATAGTATCATTATCGTAGAATCATCAAGTCCAACCACCAACCTAGCACTACCTCTGGAATTCCTAAACCACTAAACCACATCACCCAGTGCCAGATCCAGCTGCCTTTTAAACACCTCCAGGGATGGTGACTTCACCACCGCCATGGGCAATCTTTTCCCATGTCTGAATTCCTGTGTCTGAATTTTTACCGGGAATGGAGGTTAGCAGGTGAGCTCTGTGCTCATGCACCCGTGTCTGATGGGGTGCACAACCGAACCCTCATCTCTCAAGAGGCACCTGCTGAGAAAGCCCCCAGCCTTTTTTACAGTAACATTTAAAATCTATTTTTTAAAGATTTTGCAGTTTTTAAAACGATTTGCAGTTTCGAGCGTCACTTCATACCGGGGATTACTCGCCCTCACGCCGTGGGAGTCCACAGGGACTGTGGAGGGGAGCCGGGGCAGGGCCACTGAAGGGACACCCACCTCAGGACGGCCGCCCCCTCTCCCCGGACCGTCCCCTCTGCCGTGCGGGTGCCGGGGCGGTACTGGGGCGGTGTCGGGGCGGTATCGGGGCGGTACCGGGGCGGTGTAACGCGAGGGGCGGTGTCGGGGCTGTCTGAGGGAATGCGGGCGGCCAAGATGGCTGTCGCTGCCGCCGCTGCCG
>VWYP01033583.1:132913-165791 GCA_013400435.1 Pycnonotus jocosus
GGGCGGGAGTGCCGCGGCACGGCCGGCACGGCGTTACACAACGCCTGAGAGGCGCCTTTCATAACGCTGACCCGCGCCGGGGCCGGCGGGGCCGTGCTTACCGGGGCTGCGCAGGATGATGGCGGGTTCTTTCCCGCCGCTGCCCTCAGGGGGGTCTCTGGGCGCTGCGGGCGCGGGGTCTCCCGGCCCACCCCGCAGGGGCTCCTCACCTGAGGGCTGCCATGGCCGGGGGTCTCCGAACGCGCCCCTGCTCCTGTCACCCTCAGCCTCGCTCCTCTCTCCCCATCTCCTGTGTGTTTGTGTGTTTTACCCTCTGTGGAGTGCAGCTCTAAACGAGCCGCTCTCCTGTTTGAAAGCGGTCGTGTGGAGGTGCTGCCTGTGCCTGTGTTCGCCGCAGGTGCGGTGGGAGGTGTGAGCCCCGGGCAGGGTCACCGCTGTCCTCCCGCTGCTCGCCCCTGGCCGGGCAGCGCTCACTCCGTGTCCCTGCCGGGAGCCGCCTTGTGCTTACCCACCCCAATTTTCGCTTTAGAGTTTAGTACCATAGTGCCACTTCTAAAACATATGAAACAACACTTTTACCGATGTTCCATCAGGCTGGGATCCTCCGTTGCACATCCCATTCTGTGCCGTGTCCTTCATGATGCAGGTGGAAATGTACATAAACCTCACGTTAAATCAGACAGTTGCACAATATCCTGAGTTGGAAGGGACTCCGGGTCATTGATTCAATGCTCTGCACAGGACACCCCAGCAATCCCACCCTGTGCCTGAGAGTGTTACCCAAGTGCTCCTGAAGCTCTGGCAGCCTTGGTGCCGTGACCATTCCCTAGGGAGCCTGGGCAGTGCCCAGCACCCTCTGGGCCAAGAACAAATGTGTTCTTACAGTGCAGAAGTATCAAAGCAGCCATTGAAACTTGCCTTTTTGTTGTTCTCTATAATTGGCATATAGTGTCAACACCTCAGAAAGTAATAACCTAAGACCTGGATATAAAAAAATAAGTATTTGAAAAGAGCCTTTCAGGCATCAGCGATGCTTGAAGTTCTTTAGTTTGCAGCCTTTTGTATCAGTTCAGATGCAGGCATGCACAGCTAGGCACTTGTAATCCCGAGTAAGAGACTGGATTTGCAGGATGCGTTTTGTTGCCATTGATTTCAGCAGGTTTTGAGGCCGTTCAGCATCTGTTCAGGAGGTTATTAGAGAGCTGTGAGCTGTAAGATGCTCTTCCCAGCGGGTGGGTCGGCTGCTGAGGAGCTCTGTGCTATTGGGGCTCAATTGCTGCTGAGCTCCTGCAGTCTGACAGGGGAAATGTCGCACTGAACAATTGCCCGAGAGACAGGCATGCAGAATTTAACCTTTTTTATTTCACTGTGAGCAATTCACACTATTTTTGCACTAAAAGAATACCATGTAGTGGCAATGAACTCCCGAGGAGAACGAAGTGTGCCTTTGAAAAGGCAGGCTGTAACCAGCATAGAATTGTATGGACTGGGCTGGAAGGAACCTTAAGGATAATCTGGTTGTGTTCAGCTGCAGGGCCCCTGGCATAAGGACGTGGAGTTGCTGGAGTGAGTCCAGAGGAGGCCACAGAGATGCTCTGATGGCTGGAGCCCCTCTGCTCTGGAGCCAGGCTGGGAGAGCTGGGCGTGTTTAGCCTGGAGAAGAGAAGGATCCAGGGAGACCTTAGAGCCCTTTCCAGTGGCTAAAGGGGCTCCGGGAGAGCTGGGAAGGGAAATGGATGTGTACAAGCTTTTGTAAAATCCTGGGGTTTGATGCTGAAATCCTGATTGATAGCCGTTACCTGGCTGGGTAGTGAGAAAGAAGGTGGCCCAGGTCTCCAGCAGGTAGATTCTGGAGCTGCTACTCGGTGTTCCTGACACGGGGTCAGACAGAAGCAGATGTCTAACCTATACTGTGGAGATGGTGTGGAAATCCTGTGTTTGTCTGGGGTTAGCCCAGGTGTGTCTGACCTAGGAGGAGTTACAGTCTGACACTTATTCCTCAGTGTCAGCCCCTTGTTTCTGCTCTGTTGTCACCAGTTATTTTGGAGTTATGATTGGAAGTCACAGATTAGCAAGGCTTTGATTTGGGTTTTGGTTGCTGCCTGGTATGTGCAGAGCTCTTAAGTGTAGAGTGTTTGAAGAAAGGTAGAAGCTTGTGATTTCCTGACTTTCTTTGATTCCAGGACCTGGAGCTTGAGTGAGAAGCTGCTGAGTTCACAGTGCTGCGAGTGGGTTTGTGTGGCTGTGGGGGGATTAGGAGTCCTTCAGCCCAGTGTTATCAGGTTGTCAGTGCTGTTTTCTCCCTGCAGTGCTGTGGGTGCAGGTTATCAGTGCTGTTTTCTCCCCACTGTTCTGAGGTGCAGTTTATCAGCGCTGTTTTCTCCCTGCAGTGCTGAGGAGCTGCAGCCAGCTGCGGGTGCCGGTGCGATGGAGAGGCCAGGCCACGGCCGCCGCGGTGACGGAGAGCACCAAGCCCCAGATCCAGCCCCAGGAGCGGTAGGTGGGGGGCTCTGGGCCGCTGCCTCTCCCTGATAGAAGCAGGGCAGCCACGGGGCTTGGTGTGCTTTGTGTGTGTGTGATTGTTTATCTGCTGCCTGCACTCCCCCGGCCTCATGTTCTCTGTTCTGTGGGGCAAGGACAGCCTTGTTCCTGCAGGGCCCCCACATAAGGCCTGAGGCAGTGTAGGAGCCATGGAAGGATGTTCTTTATCATTATTATTTGAAGTTCTGGTTCCTGCCTCCTGGGTTTTATTCAGCAGCCTTCTGATAGCACACTCCAGCAGAAGGGGAATGGAAGCTGAGGTCCTGAAACATTGGGACAAGCTTGGGCTCCTCTCAATGCCCTATTGTAAGACTTTGGCTTTAACAAGAAGAGGACAAAGCTCCCTGTGCAACCTAAATCGTCTGCTGGGAAAGTGAGAGGTCTGTGGGCTCCCTTGGCCAGGGGAAACAATTCTGTGGGGGAGTTGAGACCTGTGATCAGCAACCATTCTGTAAATGGTGATACCACCTTCTGTGGGACCTTATCCTTGCAACAGTGTGCCAGACCTGCACCTGGATAGAAAATCCATTCTGGGAAAACCCAACCCAAACACAACTGGCCCTGCAATGAATTTATGTGTAGAAAGGCTTCTTGCTGCTGTCACTGCTGCAGGAGATGAGATGTGTGCCCATAGTAATGAAGACAAAGACTTGTGTGAGTGGCTTATCTGTTTTCCCCGTAAGCTTGGTTTGGTTGGAATCCACAGCTGAGAACCTGTTTTATAACCTCCCTTAACAGCCAGCAGCTGGAGACAGCTTTCTTAGTGTGTTTCCAGCTAAAGTTTGTGTTACAAAGGGGTTACTTTTTAAAAAAGCAGAGATCATGTAGATACTTGTGTCTGCCCATTCTTGTTCCTAGCACAACTGTTTACATAAGCAGGAGGAGCCTTGGAACAGGAGCTGGCTTTGCAAAAGGCAAATGCAGGAAGATAAACTGACTGTTCTGTCATCATGATAAAAGGAAAAGCAGTGGGTCTAGGATTTGAAATATCTCTTGCTTCCATAGGAAACCTAAAACAGGAATCTTGATGTTGAACATGGGAGGCCCGGAACGGCTGGATGACGTCCACGATTTCTTGTTGCGTCTCTTCCTGGACAGAGACCTGATGACCCTTCCAGTTCAAAAGTGAGGAGCACTGGGATCTCCTGTGGTACAGGGGATGTTGGATGCTGCTGCCTGAGCTCTAGGCTCCCATATTTACCTTCTGTGGGAAGCAGTCAATGCAAGAGACAGTGCTAGAACCCCTCTGGAAGTAGGTGTGCCATGGTTGTTGTCTTTTAATTGCAGATAGAGGTGTGGGAAGGGTGCTGGAATAGAACATCAAACAAGGCAGCTGCTTTGGTGTATTTGCAGAGAGTGCCAGGGAAAGCCCGCTGCAGCAGAGCTCTGGGGAAGGGTGGTTTGGGCCGTGCTGTTAACACATCCCTCTCCACTGCTGCAGCAAGCTGGCCCCGCTGATTGCCAAGCGCCGCACGCCGAAGATCCAGGAGCAGTACAGCAGGATCGGCGGGGGCTCCCCCATCAAGAAATGGACAGCAGTGCAGGGAGAGGGCATGGTGAAGCTGCTGGACAGCATGTCTCCTCACACTGGTACTGCTCTGCTCAGCCTCCTGAGGGCTTTTCTCTCTGCCTTGGAACCGTTTGTTTGCAAAGCAGCTTTGGCTTCTTGGCTTTCATTGCGGGGTGGGGTGGATTCCAGCCCTGCTGGGAAGTCATGGCAAAGATAGTGCACAAAGGGTTCTGGTCATTGTAAGGGCTCAGGGAGTCACCTCTGTCTCTCCTGTGACCATGGGAAGGTGGCTGGGATAGACTAAGTGTTGTTATTTTATATGTAAAATAGACAGTCTCCCTTGGTGTGTGGCAGTGCCTTGCCCTGTAAGCCCTGCCTGAGCCTGAGGGAGCCTGCACTGAGACATGTGGCTGAGGCTTAGATGGGAAGAAAGGGGAGTGCATTTCATGTGAACAGCTAATGCAGGTGTGGGAGGAGGGCTTGAGGATGTTCTCAGCAGCTGTTTCAGGGCTGGAAGGAGGACATTGGGGAAGAGACAAGGCAGTGCAGGGCATGGCTGAGCGATAGCAGTGGGCCCCACCCAGGGACACAGCAGGAGATAAGGCTGCACGGTTTGGCTGGGGTGGAAGGAGATGCTCTCTTTGCCAGTCCTTCATGATGAGAAAGCTTCAGACATGAATATAGCCTCCTTTCCCTGTGTCTGGTTACAGAATCCCTCTGGAGCTCACTCCCTCCCAGCAAGGAGTGCTGACTGGTGTGGGGTGGCCTGTGCCACTCTGCCTGGTAGCAGGACTGTGATGGGAAATGGGTGCAGATGCTTCTGGGAATGTCCTTTCATGCAGGGCTGTTTCGTAGCTCTTTGTGGCACATGTCTCAGTGTGCAACACTCAGGCTTGGCTAGAAAAGGGCTAGAGGAAAAGGACTGCTAAAAGGGTCTGAAGGGTTAAAAGCAACGTTCTTGGAAGGCTAGAACCAAATTTAATTAATCCACGCAGAATGTGGTGTGTCACTGGTGCCTTGGTTCAGGTAATGTTCAGTCCTTTCTCCACAGATGTGGCTGCCTAGCTTAGTTCCAGCTGTGCTCCCTGCAGGTACAGTCAGAGCCTGAGGCCTGCCATGTCCTCCAAGGCAGGAGTGTTCTTGGAGCAGGAGCCCCTGAAGGGCCAGGCTTGCAGCAGGTTCTGCAGATAACACTGGGAAGGTTTATCTGCTTTCCTCAGTGTCCCACTCCCACTTGCTTTAGTTTGGTGACCACTCTGTGCAGTCACACCCTTCTCTGGGCATCTCTCCCACCTCATAAGTGCTTTGGAGGCTTCTTTTTTACCTGAGAGCAGCTGCAGTTTAATGATAGGATATGCTGAGCACTGCCAGCCATTTCCTTCAGCATCCCACGTGCCCTTGCAGGGCACTGTGTTCCTTCAGAACAGCTTGGAACAGCTGGATGTGCTTGCAGACAGCATTTGGGAATGTGGTGTGCTCACAGGTGGCATTTTGGGAGTGCTGAGCCCTCTTCATGAGTAACTGGCAGGAGGTGCTGCTACCATGTGCAATGTGGCAAAAAAGAAATACTTCTAGGGTCATTTTGCCTTGGTCTGGTCTGGGCAGGAAGTGAAACCTCAGTGTGTCAGCAACACTGCTCTCATCCTAAATCCAGGCACAGCACTGCCCCAGCTACCAGGAGGGAACTGGCTCTATCCAAGCCAAGATCAGGACAGGATGGCATTTATTCATTTATATAGTCTGTATCCAGACAGCAGCATCTCTCTTTTGCTGCCCACAGTCCTGAACAAAACTTGACACTGTGAGGGTATTGCTTGCAGCTTGGCCATGTTCTTCCCAGAATTTCCTTTCCCAGGTTAAACTCCTACAGTCCCTGCTGTGGTTAGTCAGACTTTTGTCTTTCATGCCATTCAAAGATGTTAATGAGGTTACTGGCTCAAGGGCTCCTCAAGTTGGGTCTTTCTTTGCTGCTGCTCCCAGCTGGGAGCTCTCCTGCCTCCTGCAGAGAGCTGAGGCTGACTAAACCTGTTTTCTGAATCCTGCATAAATGTGATGAGCGGGGCCCAAGCACGGGACATCTGCTTCCTTCAGAAACCTGCTAAATGTTATTTCAGAGCCACTGACCTGGAAACACTGAAAAAGAAACTTTGCTTTTGTTCTCCAAAGAGCCTCTGTCCTCCACTTAAAAAAACAAAACAGCAAACATCCCCTGCCTGTCTCCCGTCCCCTAACCAAGCCATGCTCCCAAAGCTGACACCCAAAAGATTAGAGATAAAAAATGGAGGAACCTGGGATGTCCTCAGGGAGAATCATATTGCCCCCAAAAATAGGTGTTAAAGCCATGAAGCATTTCTAAAACCCCTCCAAAATCAGAATGGCAGAGCACGTGTCCCTGGTTCAGTGCTCTGCTGCCCCAGTCCTTGGGGTTGGGGTGCCATCAGGGCAGTGCTGGGCAGGGAGGGCAGCTGGGGCTCTGAGGGCATTGGGGTGTTCATTTAGCTTCTCGCAGTGACACTTTTTCACCATTATTCCTTAAAATCAGGACTTGCCCGGTGTTTCACCAGGGCTCTGTCCAGGCTGGGAGCCATGCCTCTGCTAAATGCAGGAGCAGCAGGCAAGTGATGTTCCTGCAGGAGCAAACCATGATGTAAATCCCTTTTAAATTCTAATCACAGCCGAGTGAGGTACCAGAAAATTGCTTGGCCAGAGAAAGGGCTTGTATGAGAGTGCTTTACAAAAGCATCCAGGAAGCTATCAGCAGGCAGTTTCAGGCTGCCTGTTGCTGTGTGTGGTACATGTAAAGCTGTGTCAGTGTGAATTCTCACCTTTCCTGCTGTCTCTGTCCCCGTGCTGGGCTGGCAGCTCCTCACAAGTACTACATCGGGTTCCGGTACGTGCACCCGCTGACGGAGGAGGCCGTCGAGCAGATGGAGAGGGACGGCATCCAGAGGGCTGTGGCCTTCACCCAGTACCCCCAGTACAGCTGCTCCACCACAGGTGAGCCCTGAGCAGGCACAGGGGCTGTGCCTGTCGATGTGGATCTGAACTCTGATCACACTGTGCACTCTATGGTCTGGGGTGGGATTGTTCCCACTGGCGACTCTCAGCTCTGATTTACAGTTGCATTTTAATG
The DNA here is from genome assembly GCA_013400435.1 of Pycnonotus jocosus. Taxonomy (NCBI): domain Eukaryota; kingdom Metazoa; phylum Chordata; class Aves; order Passeriformes; family Pycnonotidae; genus Pycnonotus; species Pycnonotus jocosus. Next base: position 140,098 of record VWYP01033583.1, read on the forward strand.
AGGTGGCAGTTTAAAATATGATAATAGCTTGCTGCCAAGCTGTTTCAGTCTGACAGCTTGCTGGTGGCCTGGCTGAACTTGTGCTGTTAATTCTCTGTTTCAGGAAGCAGTTTAAATGCCATTTACCGCTACTATAATGAGAAGGGGGAGAAGCCAAAGATGAAGTGGAGCATCATTGACCGATGGCCCACACATCCCCTTCTCATTCAGGTGTGCATCTGAAGGCTTGGAGGGTTAATATTTTCTTTTAACAGGCTGAGTGACAGGAAGGCTGCAATCTGAGGATGCATTTTAGTTGTGTGATGAAATGAGCCTTGTCTACCATGTCTGAAATTACAGGAGAAAGGAGGGTTCTTTCAGGGCCCCTGCTTTGGCAAGACAATGTGACCACCTTAAAAAAAAAAGGCTGAGTGATGTTACCCTAATGGTGGTGGCTGGAAGGAACCTCTGCAGGCCATTAGTCCAAATTCCTGCTCAGAGCAGGTCTGTGGTCAGCACACAGAGATTATGTTGGGCTGTCAGATTCCCCTTTGGCAGCAAGGAGTAATTCCTGGCTGTGGCAGGAGCAGTGAAGGGAAGCCATTTTCCAGAGAAAATGGCTCTTTGGTCTTTATCAGGGAGATATTCTCCTTTATTCTCCTTCCCTTCATGTGGGTTTGAGTTTCTGTGCTGAGCAGATAAAAAACCACCAAAGGCAGGCAGGTGGGGTGGAACTGCCTGTGCTGGGGGACTCTCCCTGGACACACTGCCTGAGTGTTGTGCACACTGAGGGAATTTGGGAGTTCTTGAGGCGGTGTGGAACATGGGAGCTGCCTGTCTGGGTCACTGGGAGCAGGGATGCCTCCCCAGTGTTCCTGACTCAGGTCTTTGTTTCTGTTTCCCTGAGCAGTGCTTTGCTGATCACATCCAGAAGGAGCTGAACCTGTTCCCCCCAGACAAAAGGAAGGAGGTGGTCATCCTCTTCTCAGCCCACTCGCTGCCCATGTCTGTGAGTGTCCCCAGGGAGGGGCTGGGGACACAGCTGTGGCAGTGCCAGCCAGCCTGGCCCTTCCCTGGGCGTTCCCTGCTGACAGAGGTGTGCTGTGTCTGCGCTGCAGGTGGTGAACCGGGGCGATCCGTACCCTCAGGAGGTGGGAGCCACTGTCCAGAGGGTCATGGAGAAGCTCAACTACTCCAACCCTTACAGGCTGGTGTGGCAGTCCAAGGTATGTGCTCAGGAAAGCTGAGCTGCTAAACCCTGTGCAGGGTCATACATACCCTGTGCAAAAATCCACCTTTATTTACACTTTCAGTTCTTTTGTTCAGTCTTGCTCAGGCCAGCCCAGGTGCTGTTACTCTGAGATGTAATGGTGGGAAATGTGTCTTCATCAAACATTCAGTGGAGAGAGTGAGAAGTACAACCAAAAGGAGGGAAATAAAAATAACTGTTTCTATCCCATCCATAACCTGTTCTGTCACCCTGCCTTAGGAAATGTGGGTGTTCTTTGTAAAAATGATTCAATGACTGTTTTTCCTTTATCTCTGCTGTTTTGTTCCAGGTTGGACCAATGCCTTGGCTTGGTCCCCAGACAGATGAGACCATTAAAGGACTGTGCCAACGAGGAAAGAAGAACATGCTGCTGGTCCCAATAGCATTCACCAGTGACCACATTGAAACTTTGTATGAACTGGATATTGAATATGCCCAGGTTTTAGCCAACGAGGTGAATGCTCTGTGGGTTTGGTCCCAGTTTGCTGAAATTATTTCTCCTGGGCTGCAATGTGCTTTGTAGTTGCTTCTTGCAGTACTATTTGGGATTAGCTTTATTTTCCTGTAAATCAAAAATTAATCTGAACTGGCTTAACCACAAAACAGGTGGGAGTTTGTCTTTCTAGATTTAGGTCTTTAAACCATTACAAATATTGCTAAAAAAGAACGAGTGATTTTTGGCAGCAAAATGTAGTGTTGCCCCACAGTAATTTTTGCTGTACTAAAAAACCATAATACTGCATTTAATCCTGTTATTTTGGGGCAGCTTCTGAATGAAGTGGGGAGATTTTGAAGGCTGTCCAGTGAAGGATCAGATCAACAGGTTTAACTTTTTCCTCCTTATTTTTGCCTCAGTGTGGAGTTGAAAACATCAGAAGAGCAGAGTCTCTCAATGGAAATCCCCTGTTCTCCAAGGTACCTGCTGTGTTGGTTGGCTGTCAAGGTTTGCAGTTGTGTGGATGTGTTTTGAGTTTCAGAGCAGAGATGGAACTGATCTGTGTGGCACAGAGCGGTTTATGGCACTGCAGTGCGTGTGTTTGTGTCAGAAGGGTTGGGCTGGGGGGATTGCCTGGCTGCATTTGCTCCCTCTGACCGTGGTTCCCTGTGCCCTGCAGGCCCTGGCTGACCTGGTGTGCTCCCACCTGCAGTCCAACGAGGTGTGCTCCCGCCAGCTGACCCTGTGCTGCCCGCTCTGCGTCAACCCCGTGTGCAGGGAGAGCAAGGCCTTCTTCAGCAGCCAGCCCCTGTGAGCCACCTGGCCCCAGGGTCCTGGGGGTGACACTGCCCGGGCCAGGACAGGCCTCCCAGCCCTCCCAGCGCATGGGAGCGTGCACAACTGGACCTCGGGTTCATTTTGCTTTCTTTGAGAAGAGTTGTAGGAGTAGGGAAATGAGGGCATTGATGGTGTCAGCTGTGAGGAGATCTGGTGTCAGTCGACCCCGGTGGGACTGAGCGTGAGCCCAGCAGTGTGGCACTGAAAAACCTCCACAGCTCTTTTACAATGAGCTTCTATTTCTATGCAGGGATTTCTTTGTATGCAGGGGGGTCACGAGTGCATTAACTTGTCAGGTCAAAGGTACAGTTCTTTTGGTTTTGCTTGAGGTGCAGTCTGACCAGCACAGTCTGAGGGACTTTGCAGTTGGCTTTGGAGACTTTGGAGTTTGAGTAACTTCTAATGCTTTTTAATAATGTGTGTACATATATGTGTTTTTTGGGTTTTTTTAGAACATGAAGATAAGGCTTTGTTTTGGTTTGGTTTGGTTTTCTCCTGTCAGAAACTTCTGGTGAAAGCTTAGCTGGGATAGTAGAACGCACAAAACTTGTTTACATTTTCTCGGAAAAACATTTTCATTATCTGCAGGAAAGTATTTGAAGAGCATAAATTGAAAGGAATTAGCCTGCTGGGGTGATACTGGAGAATTTGCTCCGTTTAAACTGCATGTGTCAAGTCTAGCAGGAGCATGTGTTGGCTTATCTGTTAAGCAGAATGGCTTTTTAAATCCTTCTCATTTTTATTAAAAAGGGCTTCTTCTGTTTGGTGAAGTACATTTAGGAAGTCAGGCTTGTTCTCCAGGAGGTTTATAGATCCACTCTGTGCTTTCTACTGTGCCACAGTACTGTGGTTTAGTGGGATACCTGTGGACTGCCGCAGGTAGGATTGATCTGGCTTAATTGCCATTATTTAAACGGAGATGATCTGTCAGGAGTGATTTAGAGTTTCACATTGCAGATGCCTGAGGACAGGCAGCCCTGTGCTGGGGCTCTGCTGCAAGGCTGCTGCAAGGCTGCCAGCCCACACAGGGCCCAGCTGGGCAGGCCCTGGCACTGAGGGTGGCCCCAGGGTCCCCTCATGCCCTGTTGAGTGGGAGCAAAGCTGTGACCATGGCACTGAGCTGGATGTGTGGTGCCCTCCTGGGGCCACACCTTTACTTGATGTCCTTAGCACTGAAATGCCAGGAGCTGGGCACTGCAGGCTGGTCCCTGGCAATCGCTGGGGGCTGGGAAGCAGATGCCATGCTGCTCAGCCAGGTAGATCTGCTCAGGTAACCATGAGGCATGAGCAGTTTGGACCTCTGGTCTTTGGAGAACAGGGTGTTTAAAGAAAGGAGAGGCTTCCTGTGGTACAGCAGGGGTTTGTCTTGTTCTGTTTGCTGTTGGAATTAAAGATGGGGTACTGGAGGAGTGGGTGGATGCTGTGTTGAGTGCAGTAAATCCCTAATACCTCTGGAGAGTTGCTTGCTCCACTGCCATACCTGCTTCCCAGGGTGAGACAGACTGAGACTCCTTCAGTGCCAGAACCTCCTGCAGCACCCTGTCCCTCACAGAAAGTCTTCCTTGACCCTTCATGCCTGTGCCTGTTTCAGTGGCAGGAAGCCAGAAGCTTCTCTTCTCCCTCCTTTCCCTCCCCCTGGGCTCTGCTCGCTGCCTGGGCAGGAAAAAGGAGCACAAATGTCCAGCATGTCTGGGAACACTGGCCTTACATCTCTCCTTGGACAAATAACTTCCTCTGTTTCATTCCTCTGTGTGATACGTAGGGATCAGTGGCAAACAATCTGGTCTGGCAGATCTTCCTGCTCACTCCTGTTTCCTCACAGCTGGAGGGAACGTGGACCTCCAGGTGGTCCAGGCTGTGACCACCACGTTTACAAGTGTGGAAAGCAAAGGTTCACTCCATACAAACTTGTGGTGTAATAAACACAGATGGCTTTTCATTTTCATACTGGAGAGACCCCTGAAAATACTAGCTGGCACTGATTCTGAGGCATTACCTTTGTCCCCAGTAATAAAAGGTACTTAAAATTCACTTTTGAGTGTTCTAACCACAAGCAGGGTAATTACTGTGTTGCTGCTATTACACCATCATGTAGAAATCACTTAATTTTCCAGCTTTTAGCAGAAGGGGCCCGTCTCACAGAGCTGGTGGTGCTGTTTGCTGTCAGAGGGGAGTTTGCATCAAGGTTTCTGAGGAGCTCCTCATCTCTCAAGCCAGTGCCTGGTGGGTTGGGTGAGTGTCTGCCCTGAGGAGAGATGAATCCCGTGGTGCAGGTGCCTTCCTGAGCCCTCCTGGAGCCCTGAGGGGCTTTGGGGATGGCAGGGGGTCACTGTCCTCCTGCCCCAGGAGTCAGCTGGGCACGGGCTCTGCCCTCCAGGGCTCCCAGGACTGTGGAGCTCTGGCCTCAGGATATCCACTGCAAATGGAGGAGTTAGGAACAACCCCTGGTGTCCTGAGGGAGGAAGTGGGAAGTAAAGGGCTGAGGTTGTTTCCCTGCTTTCACACTCTGCAGTTTGGCTTGTTTTTTCATTATTTGAGTGATTTTTTTTCTCTCTTGAGTTTCTTTTTAACCTGTCCCTCGGTCCTGGCTGCATTTCAGAGAAGGTGGAAGCTTCCCAAAGGTGCTGTGACACCAGAAGGGGTATGGATGGTGTCAGAGCTGGCCTCCTGGTGAGGAGGATGGCACAGCTGAGTTCTTTGGGTCTTGCTAGGAGTACCCAAATTCAATGAATTCTCCCTTCCCACCATGCCCAGAGAGCTGGGGATCACCATGCAGTGTAAGCTGCAAGACAGAGCGTCTCCTCTGATTTTGTTAATGCCAGATGTGTGCAGATACCTGCTTTTAGCCCAACATATGCATTTCAGATTGTCCAAGGACTTCCATTTGATGTACCACAGCTAATTGGGATAATCCTACTGTGTGTCATTTGCCATAAGGATGAAATTCCAATTAAAGGGGTTTTTTTAAGAAATGGCTGAGCTGTGTGTCTTTGTAAGAGCCTTTCATGCTGGTGTTTGGAATTCTTGCTGCACCTCTGGTGTCAGGCTAGGGTGAGTTTCACCCCCTAAAAAGGCTGCAGAAGTGGGCGAAACAGGGATTTGCCCTGGTCTGGGATGGATAATTTATTCTGTTCCCTGTCAGCGGTCTCTGGGCAGCTCCTTGCCAACGTTACTAATTAAGTGCTTGATTGATTATTTTCTAGAGCAGGGATTGGAGATGTTGGATGCTTAAGCTGATCCATTAGTGAGCTCTTGTGACTGGGCTGTGACAGGAGAGAGCAGGATGCAAACCCAACACAGAGGAAGGTGGGAAATCTGGAGGAGAGCAGCGATGGTGCTTGTTCTCTTCTGGAATCTCAGTCCAAACTCAGTAGCAAGTGCCAGCTAAAGGTTATTTAATTCGAGTCCACTGGCCTGGCTGATGAGCATCCTTTCCATGGCTCTGGAGATGGATTGTCTGTCCAGAGAGGGGTCATCTCCAAGACATGCAGCCTTTGGTCCCCTGGGCTCTGAGGTTGCTCCGAGACATCTGAGCCCCAAAGGCCACAAAGCGGGGACAAAGTGCTCCTTGCCATCCCTCGAGCTGCTCAGGACCAGGCTTGGAGCACTGCTCTAGTGGGAGGTGTCCCTGCCTGTGCGATGGTCTTTAAGCTCCTTCCCAACCCAAACCAGTCCGGTATTCTGTGGGTCTCTAGAGGTCCTGCCTGTGATCCCACCACTCACGGGGCAGGGACTGCAGCACTGGAGCCTGGCAGTTCCGGGAATGATGGAGAGGGAGCTGTCACGGGGAGTCCAGAGCACTCCATCCTCCTGTCATTTCTAAGGATGATCCATAACGTGTGAACATCACCCGCAATTGAGGCCTAATTGCGTTTCTCCAGCGAGCAGAGCAGGCGGCGCTTCCAAGGAAGCTTAAACGAGCACTTAAGGGATAATGCTCGGAGCGGTCCAGGGGGGCCGGGCTCCTCACGGCCAACTCCCCCAGCGCTGTTATCCCGCGGTCATTGGGCCATTACGGGCGTGTTTTACTGCCTCAGATCTCTGGTGCTGTCAGGCGGGAGGGGAGGGATGTGTAACATGACCCAAAGTGGTCTTGTATTGTTTTAATCTGCTGGTTTAATATCTTATGGCTTCCTGCCATTATCCCTTTCTCAGCTGGACCCTGGAGTCACTCCTGGAGGTTTGCTGTGTGCAGAGGCTGAAGGCAGCTCCCAGTGGGTGCAGGCAGAGCTGCCCTTGGCTCGTTCTCTGTCCGTGGCAGCCCTGGTGATACCGTGGTGTCCTGCCACGCTGCCTGTTCCGAGGGGTTTTTTGTCCAGTTGTCTTCCTTCATCCTACATGTGCTGAAAATCAGTGGCATTGCAAAAACTCCTCCTGTTTTCCTCCAGAAGAAATAGTTCCTGCTGTTCTCCAAAGGAAGCAGCTCCTGCTGTTCTCCCTCACTCTGCCTTGCCGTCGGTGTGCAGCTTTCCCCGCAGGCTGTGTCCCAGGCTGTTTCCCGAGGGAATTCCCGCAGGGTTTCGAGCGGTGCGCGGTGTTTGGATCAGGAGCGCTGCCAGCACTTCATCTGCAGTCAGGAGGGAGCGGCGGAGCGATGGCTGCGGGTCCCACACGGCCGATCAGCGCTGTCAGGATCATCCTGACGGATGCACTGCCGCTGCCGGCACTGCCCGAGCAGCGGGAGGAGGAGGATGGGAGCAGGGACAGCATCCCTGGCTGCCACGGGGTGTCCCTGCATCCCTGGCGTGGAAGGGCTGCTTTGGTGCTTTGGCTTTTCATCTTTGCTGCCATAACTGAGGGGGTTTTATAGCGCTGGAATAATTGTGATTCTTGGCAGGGTTAGGAACAGAGCGAGTTGAGGGGAATTCACAGGAACGAGCTGCATGGGTACAGAGCACAGGGGGCACAGCCCGGGGCTGATCCAGCATCCCAGCCCGGCTGCAATCCCACCACACCCCCAGCTCATCCTTCAGCTTAATGAAACGGTCCCATTTCCTTCTCCCAGCTGTGCCCACTGCTAAGTGCCTGCAAAATGCATTCCCGGGGGAACAATCCTGCAAGTGAGATGGAAATGACCCTCCGTGGCTGCATTAGTCTCGGTGTCACCACGTTGGCCTCTTTGCTGTTAAAGGGTTTTTATTTTACCCTTCCTGTGCTCGGCCACCATCCCTGCAGCCCTCACCACCTCCGTGCATGGGAAGGGGGCTCGGGAAAACTCTCCTGAGGCAGCACGTTCCCTCCTGCACACCCCAGGCACAGGAGGAGGAAAGGAGGCTGTAAGGGGCACCCTCTGGGCTCGGGGGACACGGAGTGCTGAGGAGGCAGCTCTGCCTTTATCTGGCACCCGCGGCCGCTCAGCAAAGTGAAATGAAGCAGCGTAAATTTAATTAATGGCAAGATCTGGCTCGGTGTGGAGAGAGGGACACAAAGAGAAGGAGCATGAAAACAAATTTTGCAGTGAGTTTATTAACCCCAAGGTTAGACATTGGTGCCAAGGTTAGACCCCAGCCAATAAACCCCGCAGTGCCTCGTTACTGCTCCGGGGCTGGGACACTGCTGGGGGCTCTGGGCTCCCCCACGCCCTGCCCAGGCTGACCCTGCTCCAGCTGGTCAGAGGGGAGAGAGGGCAAGAAAGGGCTGCTTTGGTTTGGTTTTTAAAGACAGCAGTACCACCAAGTGCTTTTCTTGTGCACTTCGTTTTGCTTTTTATTCGAGGAGACAAAACACACAACACCTGCCCCCAGCTAGGCTAAGTGACTGACTGAAGGAATGAATGAAGGCAAACCTGCTACATCCTCCTTGCCAGGGAATTTCAGCTCCAGGAACCTCCTGCCTCCTCCCGCAGAGCTGCTTCAGGGAAAGAAAGTGCAGTAACTGACAGAATTTTATGGTAATTACATTGCATCATATAATTCTGTGGCTTACATAAATATAAAGTGATTTCTCCTGTAATATCACAGCTGTGCTCGTGGGAGAAGGTGCCACATCCTTTCCCAAGTACCTTTGCTCACACTTGGCCAGGCCCTCAGTGCCAGGCAGCATTTTTGGGATGTGTTCCTCCACTGGAGCCTGCATTAGTCTGGCTGTGCTCAGCTCTCCTCACCCCTCCTATCCTTGAGAGCTGTGGCAGCCCAAGCCCAGCCAAAACCCTGCAGGATGGGGTTGTGGTGGGAAAAACCCTGGGGAAGACCAGGAACTTTTGATTGCACAAGGAAGCAAAAGCATTGTTTTCCTCCTTTATTGAACTTTGGCAAATAATATGTGTGTGGGGGGGTTTACATCAATAGCTATAAATAAAACTTTGAAAGCAATGTAATACTTGTCATTGAGATAAAGGACATCTATTGGCACAAATCAGTGAGTAAAAACCCTTTAATGATAAAATAACATTCACTCTTTAGCTACTTTATTTGTCTGAAAAACTCAGCTTACACTCAGTTCAACATACCACCTTCCACAAAAGTTAAAAAATGACATAAAATGACATAATAAAATAGACCTTAAATTTCATAATACAAGTACCTTGGCGAATGGCAGGCAGCTGGAGCAGCTGGTGGCAGCCCCGCCGTGCCCTGGCCATGGCCTCACGTACCCCTGGCAGCCTCGGCACTGAGGAAGGCGGGCGTACTCCTGGCTTACAACAACCGCGCGCGTCGGTGAGGAGTGGTGGGCTCTGCCCAAACATCCCGGCTCTGCTTATTGCGGAAGAACGTGGAAAGCTTTCTGGAAGATGAACCACTGTTACAATCATCAACTGTCTGACAAAAACCCCTCCTGAAAGTTCTCCTCTCCGCTACCGTCTTTGGCAGAGAAATCAGGGAAGAAAAATAACCCGACTATTTCATTTAACACAGCTTTCATTATTATCACAACCTACCGAGTAAGGCCAAAGAAAAAAAAGTCTCCTTGCACTAATGAGAGCACATCTCTAATATACCCTTAATGACAGACGATAGCAACACTCTACTGCCAGGGCTCAGGGGCCTCCTGGGAGGCTGGGACTGCCCCCTCCCCGAGCCTCCTCTCCCCCGCAGAGTAAAGGGTACGGAGCAGTTGGATTGGCTTTATGGCCAGGACAGCCCGGGATCAGGGGACATCGGGGCTCCAAAGCTGCCCCCGGAGAGAAAACACAGCCCGTTCTTAAACGGGCCGGGGCTGGAGCGTGGCTCTGAGCAAATCAAAGGGGGAATAAAGCACCTTAACAAACCTGGCCCCAGGGCAGGGCGTGGGCAAGGGGCAGGAACAGCACGGGACACAGCTGGAGTGCTCGGATGGACACCCGGGCCAGGTGACACGGCCCAGGTGAGGTGAGGGGTGGTCCCTGAGCACCCAGCCTGGCCCGGCCCGCTGTGCCCAGGGGCTGCCATAAAGCCAAAGAACTCCTGATGCTGAGGAAAAACGCCCAGCAGCCTCCGTGAGGAGCAGGATTGAGGGAACGGATCGGATCGCTGGGGAGGAGCTGCCACTCGGCCAAACTTCTCAAATGGCAATTTCACTGGAATTGAAATCTGGGTCTGTTCAGCACAGGGACAGCCCAGAGCTGATCTGGAGACTGGCCCTGAGCAGTGCTGAGCTGCACGGGGGCCAAACCGGGCGTGATTCCACAGCGTAAATGCAAACACAACTGTGCCACGACTGCGAACAGCTAACAGGCTCCATGCATAAATAAACACCACCAAGCCAAAGAGCTCGTCCCGAACCCAAAGGAAGAAGTTGCCATGAAGAATCACGATGCATCAACACTGCTAAGGGTTTGCCTCATGCATAAACATGGCAGCGCTGATTGGCAGTTGCTAATTATAATACTACACCGTCACACAGGACAATCAGCTCTTCAGACCAAGTAGCACAAATGTAGAAAATAATATTTTTTCCTCTTTTTTTTTTTTCTTTTTTTTTTTTTTTTTTTCTTTTCCAACAGAGCAAATGAACACAGATTGTTTCTTCAGCAAAATATGAAACTGTAAACTTTGGGCTCATTCTGCAACTTTTCCCCGATCCATAATAACAAAAAAAACCCCCGATGGGAAGAAAGACTGACATACATTTTTAAGCGCACCTTCTCCGTCTAGTACAAAAGCACAACCTAAAACATATAAAGCTTCTTCTTCTGGTTTGGGTTTTTTTTTTTTTTTTTCCTTTAAATCACAGTTACCAAAAAAGAAACAGTGAATAATTTCTTACATACGCTATAATAACATTACGCTAAACAGCTATTCTCTATGAGGTATATCTGAGAAAATTCGGTAAGGGATTGCACGGTCTGCGTTGCCAACATGCCCAGTTCGTTATAAAGCTTTGGAACCATGGAGAAAGAGAGGTCAGGGACAGGGGGGAGGAGGAGGGAGAAAGAGGAGAGCCTTTGGTATTATCGGGAGTCTGTTCTTTGCAGGGCTGCATTGCAAAGCACCACAGTACAAAAGCCCACCAGGTACGATTCGGCGGCCCAGTCGAAGCTGAGGTATTCACAGGAAGAATAAGAAAAAAGCACAGAGAGGTCTAGACTGGCAAAATCGTTGCTTTGGTTCAAGCAAGGCACTCGTCCCGTGGTCACATCACTCTTGGCAAGTGAAGCAGGAGTCGGGGGGGCCGCGGGGACCCTGCCAGCTCTGGGGACTGTCTGTGTCCGAGGAGGGCATGGGGACAATCGGCTCCCCCCGCCCGGAAGGCATCCTGAGAATCATTATAGCTTTGTATTGAAGGAACACAGAGACAGAGAGAAAAGCACACTTGGCAAGTCCTACCGTTCCCAACACGGACTTGAAGCCCCAAAGAAACACAAAACAAAAGGCAACAGTTAATTAAAGCGGAGCGTTTGCGTTGAGCCGCCGGTAACCTCTGTGAATCCAAGGGCACGGCTCAGGCAGATTCCTCAGGGAAGGAAAGGCCTGGGCCCTGCAGCTGCTGTCCCAGCCTGAGCTGCTTTGGCTCCTCAGAGCATCGCTTCAGTCCTCTAGCAACAGCAAAAACCAGGCTCAAAACCCCCGTGCCAAAGGGCACCACTAATTCCCCAACCAAACAGCTTGGAAGCAATCACTCAGGAACGTGATGCTAATGGAGCTTAATGTAGCCTCACTTCATTGCTAACTTGAGAAAAGTAATTAATTGATTTTTATCTGAAAACTGTAATTGTAAACAACAACCAAAGGTGAGGACAGGGAGCAGCTCCTGGATCTGTGCAAGGCTGGGCTGCAAGGGGGGCACGGGCAGGAGAATCCCTGCGGTGCCCCGGCCCCACACCAGCCCTGGGCTTTGCTCAAGCACGAGAATAATCCTAGTAATAATAATTAGCACTGCTAATTGCTGCTGCAAACACAGACTGCACCGGCTCGGGCAGCACCTGCAGAGCCTTTCCCCAGGGAATCTGCGATGGACAAACCCCGGAGGCACATCCAGGTGCCACAACCTCTCCAGTGGCAGGACCTGGAGCAGGAAGCGGCTCCACACCTGCGGACGGTTGGGGCTGGCAGCAAGGAGAAAGGAACACAGAAAAAGGGCATCACCAGAACTGGCAGCTTCCAGGGTAGCGTTTCTTTGGGAATCTGGGCTCTGCTGGACCTTTCTGGGCATAGGAGAGAACAGTGGGAGTTATCAGAGAGCACAAGCAGAAGGCAGACCGCACAGAGAAAGAAATCTTTGGTATCTTTGGTATCATCAACACGATTAAAATTACAAATGGAAAAGTCAGTGAGGTAGCCTCTTTGGTTCTCACTAGAAATAGAAAGGTTTTTTTCTGAATTTTTTTTTCTTTTTTCCTTTTTTTTTTCTTTTTCTTTTTTTTTCCACACACAGAAGTTCATTCTTGGAAGCAGCTAGTTTAAGGGTTTCTCTCTTTTTGCTTAGCATGGATTATTTTCCCCCCAGTTTAAGAAGCCACAAAGTTCAGGCAAAATATCCCAGTGTCTTTTTTTTTTTTCCTATTTTTCTGAATGCACAGTTTTAGGCTGAATATTCTTTGCTTGTCCTCAAAGTTCGCTCTGCTGTTCTTACAGGAAATCAGCTGTAGTGCTTTATAGATAATTCTAAATAAAAAATAAAAACTCTACAAGGGCATCCCTGGGTGATGATGAATAAGTTAAATAAATAAGTTATATTATGAAGGCTTCACGTGCCATAATAAAGGTATGTCGCACTTTCTAATCAGGAGGGAAGAGATTAACTTAAATAATTTAAACTTTGATATTTAAACAAAAAAAAGTTAATTAAAAGAAGGAATTAAAACTAGACTTCTGTTTCATGGAACGAGTTGTTGTTGTTCCCCTGTCTGACAGAACCTGGCTGCCCTACAAAGCAACACCAACTCTGAGGTGTGTTCAGGCTTCGCATCCCCGATGCGCTACAACAGTCCTGTGGATAAATAAACAAAATTACTCTCAAATGAATTCATAAATGGCTGAATTAAATAGATACAAATAGCCAACACCAGAGCCTGACCCCCCCCCCCCCTCCCCATCTACATTCAGGCAAAACTCCCACTGAATTCAAAAGCTAAACTGAAACACAACAGGGTTCAGACTGAACAGAGATCTCAGGACCTGCCCTAAGACTAAATTAAATAAATTACATTATCCATAGATAATATGTCGGGTTAAAACCCACAAGCGTCTGGAAGAAAAAAAATAAAAACCATTTTAAGCTTTGCCTTCTTAAAAATTTTAAACAATAAAAAATTCCCCATAATAAATATAAAGGAGGCCAAGTAGAAAGTTTCCCCCAGATCATAAAAATACCCGGGACTTGTGACAAGCAAGGGCAGCACCGGCCGTGCCCGAAGCCAGCGCACGCTTTGCAATCCCGTGTGGTTCCTCAGGGAGAGGAGAGGAGAGCAGAGCCCCTTCCCTCCCGTGGGGCTGAGTGAGGTTTGCTGGGTTCAAGGTCTGAGTCCTTGAGCTCTTTGGGTTCAGCTGTAGGTAAAGAGAGATCCACAATAAAGCTTTGCAACCGAAGGCAGCGAGCACATTCTTTGTCCCTGCACGGGAGATCCAGCCACACCCGAGGTTTCTTCAAAGTTGAATCCATCTTGGCTGTGCCCAAGGTTGTGACTCCAAGTCCCTGGTGCAGAAGGTGCTGGGATACTCTCATGACACACGAGTCTTTCACAGCACAATAAATAAATAAAGCGACAAGTTACACGACACAGCTCTAGAGATTCATTGATGCATGGCCTGGAGACAGAACACGACGGTTTGGGGTTGCTGTGCTGTGGGCAGAGCTCAGCACAGACTCTGCCCACACAAAGAGCTCCACCACAGGCTCTGGCTCCCAGGGAGCTGCTACATAAAAGCCTACAGAGTGGACGGTGAAAGGGAAGACACAGGGCCATGAGAGATGCAGGGATAAAAAATGCAGCAGGATTTTGGGGTGAAAATGGATTGCGACTGTTGATAGATATGAGAAGAATCTCATGTGTGTTGCTACTCTGTAATGTTCCACAATCTGGAGAGAATTTCACTGAGGAGAAATCTGTAAGTGATTCAGTACCTGATCTAAACTCCCTCTGTTGGGATTATTGGGCAAGCTCTGAGCAGGAGCAGAAAGCCCAGGTCTCTACTCCCAGGCTTCACCAGAAGCTGTGGGCAGCTCCCCTGTGCCTCTGGGGAAGGTGGGAGGCAGAGCTGTGGCAATGTGGATGTCCCTCAGGTGAGATGAGCTTCAGGGAGGTGTCCCGGAGTGCTCACAGGATGCCTGGGGCTCATTCCCTGTGGGATCCAATTCCCTGCCCTCTCTCACTGCAGGAAGGGGAGGTGAGCAAGGAGCACCGGGTTTTCGCTGCCCCTGTGTCACCCCGTCACTGCAGATGGCAGGGCCACACTTCCAGCACAGCTCTCCTGAGGGCAGTGCCGAGTTCAAAATGCACCAGAGGCTGGTCTGACGGACACTGGGGTGGGAATGGAGGCGAAACATCACCTCAGCTGGGCCCTGCTCCACAGCCTGCTAGCTCCAAACTCTGCACTCAGATATCTGCCATTTGGGTGAGGGGCCTTCAGGACACATCAGCCCAGATTGGGACCTGTTTTTGGCAACTTTATTCCATGTCTGGCTACAAAGATTCTCCACATCTCTTTGGAATCTGCCTGGAAATCTCTGCCAAAGGATCCTTTGATTCTCAGAGCAGGCACATGTTGTCAATTCAGCTGTGAGGATCCTGAATTTGCTTTCCAGAAACTTTTCCTGTCCTGAGAGACGAGGCTTCTTGATTTTTTTTTTTCTATTTTAAGTGCAGTCATTGGGAAGTGACTGCAGAAGTTCTGTGAAGCAGTTAAAATGAAGCCCATGTTTACAGGCAGAGAGGAGCAAGCTGCGCTCTGGCTCTGAGGATAAATTTGGACATACCATGATCTGAATCATCATGACCTGGATTAAACAGAATTTACAAGGCTAATGTTTCAAAAACAACTGCTGAACTGCCCCAGGAAGTGCTGAACTCTTGGGTTTGGTTCAGGTGCAGGTTTGGAGCCGGGCTGTGGCGCTGCTCAGCGCTCACAGTGACAGGGATGGAACACACATATTGCAAGTTTTATCCCTGGGGAAGGGAAACAAGGGTGGTCACTCAACCAATGTCACGCACGAGAGGGTGGCTGCTCACAGCTCCAGACACACAGGAGACCGACACACAAGTCACAGCCAACAACCCACAGGTGTTTCCTGGAGGGAGGAGACGCACCAGCATCCCAACAGCCTGCACGTGAGTCCATGCAGCTCTCGGAGAGATGCCGTGGGGGGCAGAAACAGGGAAAACAGAAATACACCCACCCTTCTGGTTGAGCAAAGACTCACGAGTGGTTACCTGGCCAGAGATCAGTGGGCTTATGTGCATTAGTCGTGCAAGAGGAGAAACAAACTGAAACACAAGTAGTGAGAATCCTCATCTTTGGTATTGTAGCTGTTGAGGTTTTGGTTGCTCTGTTCCTTGTTCTTTTGAAAAAACTGCATAGGCACAAATTAAAGACAATCTTCAGCTTTAAGATGACTTGAGTTGTCAAATGAAGCAGCAATTGTACTGGCTTTGCTTTGTTCTCATTCTCGTCAACCCTTTCTTTGAGATCTGCTTCCTAAAACGTCCAAGATGTCTGTAGAACACAGTGTGGGACTCGTTTGCTTCCTGACATGCTTCCTTGGTTTTTTTGTTTGTTTTTTGGTTTTTTTTTTTTTCAATTTTTATTTTATCTTTTGATGGAACAGTTTGTTGCAGAAGAAGTAGGTGCAGAAAACGTTTCTTTGGTTTCGATTAAGTAGCACATAAAAAAAGTCTCAAGTGTCTGTAGCGGAGCGCGGCCGTTCCGCCGCCGCCAGGGCGGCCCCGCTGCACAGAGCTGGCCAGAGGGCTCGGGGCTCGCCAGGCTTCCCCAGCGCCAGCCACCCACCCGCCCCAGCCGTGACAAAGAGAAATGGCAAGTTAGAAACATCTTTGGCTTGCAGAAATCCTGTCTCTTTGGTGTGCTGTGTTCCTGCCGGCTTGGGGAGCTGGCAGGGAAAAGGAACTTGGGGATGCGATACAGCGAAACGCGGCACGTCTGAAACGGTCGGTGGCATGGGAAGGGCTTGCTTCTGTTTCTTTTCCTGCTTGAAAGTACCATAAAATACTGACAAAATGAACAAAAATACACTGAATGCTAAAAAAGGGGTTTGGTAACAGCTGTTGCCGAGGAGAAACCAGGTTGCCAGGAACTAAAAAGGATGTAATAATGTAAACTAATCTAGATCTTCCAAAACATTGTGTTTGCTCCATGAACTGCAGCAGTTCCATCGACCTCCTGAGTGTGCATTAGGTACAAACACAGAGCTTGTGAGGAACTGCCAGCTGTGCTTGAGGCTCGTGCCGTGGATGTCAGGCTGAGCTGGCACGGCCGCCCTGGGCAGCCCAGGGCAGGACCATGGCTGTAGCTACCGGCTTTGTGCTTGATACTTTGAGCTCAAGAGAACTGAACTTTTCTGATCCGAGAACAAGCTGATTAAATTAAACTAAAAAACCGACCAAAAAAACCCCTTAAATCTGATTTTTTCTTTTCCCCGAAAACACTTAACAAAACCATGCCTGAGTTTAAAAACAGGGTCTTGGGTTTTAGGATCCGATGACTAAAAAACTTGGGTTTTTGTGCTCCGTTGTCGTGCGGCCGCGGGGTGGTGTGGCCAGCACACGGCAGGCACCGGCCACGGAAACCTGGGGCTCAGGAGAAACCTGCCTCAAGAACGCCTCCCCTGCGTTGTTTCAGAGCTGCTCCGCCTGTCCTGAGCATAGCATGGTGTGGAGAGAGGTTAACGTGGAGCCTGCGCCCGCTGAGAGTGACGAGAAGCCGTAGGAATGTCCTGGGGAACAGCTGGGCTGGGGTTGCTGGGGGGGATTGTGCTTTAGGTGACCGGCGAGGGGCCCTGCTGCGGAGCCGCTCTCTCTGCGCCGCGCCCCTCACGCCTTGGTGCAGCTGCTGGGGGCCGAGGAGGAGCCCCCGGAGCTCAGGTCGTCCTGCCACTTCTCCAGGCTGCGCCGGCGGGCGTTCATGAAGAAGTTGCTGACGGTGGTGAGCTCCAGGCCCAGCTGCTGGGAGATGGTGATCTGCATTTCCTTGGAGGGACGCTTGTTCTCTTTGAAGATGGCGAAAAGCGTTCGGCGCTGCAGGTCCGTGAAAACCAGGCGGGATTTCTTCTGGGAGCTGTTCCGCTCTTTGTTGGGCTCTTGCTCTTTGCGTTTGCAGGCTGGGAGGGGGTGGCAGAGACAGAGAAAAAGCGTCAGGGTGGTGCCCACAGACCTCACCGGCCACCCCGATGGCAGGCACTGTCACACAGTGTGGGCAAGTGTCACCAGCTGAGCCAGCACCACTCTGGCACAGAGGAATCCAGTGGGCTGCATTGCTTTGACATCCCCAATACCTCTCAATAGCCAGGAATAACAGCTGTATGTAAGTTCTGTCCCTTTAAACAGCCCAAAGCAAACCTCAGTCACAAAACAACTTTGTGTGACCACCAAGGGGAAAAACCCATGTGGGTCCAAAGCAAACCCCAGCCACAGCTCTGGTAGCAGCAACTCTGTGTGACCACCAAGGGGAAAAACCCCCCTGGGCCTGCTTGGCCTCCCAGTGCAGGGGTCAAGCACTGGCTTACCTGGGCCTGCCCTTCTCCTCTCCTGCCGTGCCGCCACCCCAGGGCACCGCTCCCATTGCCTGTCCCCCTTCCCGGGGCACGTCCCGAGGGTGAAGCCAGGCAGAAGCACCCGTCAGAGCTCGGGTCAGGCAGGGCAGCAGTGCTGGACCATCACTGAGCCCTGCTAATGGATCCTAAAACCCATTCGTATTAATAGCTGCTCTGTATTTATTAGCAGAGAGAGAACAGCAAGTGCTGAAACCAATACCGCTGCTGGAGCACACCCACACTTAAAAATAGCCTGCCCAGGCTGTCTGCACAGGGCACAGAGAGAAAATCCATATGTTGACATGGTTAGGTAATGTGCTAGGACAAAATGAGCCCAGAGAATTGATAAGCGGGCGGGTTTTAAGCAGCCCTGTTAAATAATTCTGCAGGTCTGGAATGTGAAATGAAGCTGGCCCAAAAGTAAAAGTCAGCCTGTGAAAATGTCTGTAATTAACCCAGTCAGGTCTGTACCTGTGTGGAGCCTGGCTCAGGCTCTGTGGCACTGACTGCCTCCTTCCGTGCAGCAGCAGGAGCTCCCAGCATTTCTGCAGAAAACTGGAGAATTTCATTGGAGTGCCTCACCCTGACCCCTCTCAGCTGCCAAATTCCAGTGGCTGCAGCAGAGCTGCCTCTGGGAGGGAGGTGAAGGTCATACCTCCAAATACCCCAAAGCATAAGAGAGTGGGGCTGAAAGCCAGCCAGGGGCTGTGGGTGAATGTCCCCAGCACGGCCCTCCCAGAGCAGTGTCACCAGCACAGGGCTGCAGCTGGGAGCCACGGCAGCAGGAAGCAGCAGGATGCTCCTGCCTGGACACAGCAGAGCCTGCACCTGTGTCCCAATGGCCAGCCTCGCCTCTCTGAGGCCATTACCCCAGAGGCAGCGGGAGGGAAGGATCTGGGCTCTCTGACACTGCACAGACAACACCCAACTGCCTGACTGAGCTGAAAAGGCAGATTTGAAGCTGGGTTTGCTTGGCCACATGTCCAGAATCCACGTGGCGATGTCCCCGGTTCTGGGGACATGACGAGCACCAGCATCTTTGCTGCAGCTTCTAAGCGGTTCCGGGACACTGGGACGAGTGGAGTGTTTCCTACCATCACTAATTTATGTCCTGAGATACTCTGCGTTTTACAGTTATTGGTATCTGATAATAAATAATGCAGAGCTATGTGCTTTTTGATGCATTCAGTAAATACTTGCCTTGAACTGTTGAGTTTGCTCTTGAAAAGGCCCCACAAAGGCAAACGCTGCACCTGACGTGCAGCTCTCAGCAGAGAAAAATGGGGTGAGCACTCTAATAAAATCAAGCGATTTTCCGGGAAGAAAGAGCAAGGTTTTAACAGCAGAGGGAAGGGAAGAGACCATCTGGATTCTAAGCACAATTTGATTTATTAGCTGCGGTTAAACCTGAACATATCCTATGGAAGAAAATGGACAACCGGCAAGAACTGAAAGCCATAACTGTGGGGAAAAAAAAAACAACATAAAAATAAACAAAAAGGAAAATAATGTTTTGCATTGGATTAAAGATACTCCTCCATAGAAACAATACAAGAACTGCTCAGAACTGGGGTCAGTGCTGCTTCCCTTAGCGTGGACCAAAGCGGAGCCCCACGACTTCAAGGGCATTAAGAGGGTGCTGTGCTGACACCCTGAGTACCATCACACTGAATTTCCCTACTAATAATTCATTTGTCTGATTTCCTGCAACCATGACTCTGATTTTCCATTTGCTTTCCCGCAAGGGAGGAACCCAGCCAGCCCAGGCATTCCAAGCAGCCACAAATCCTGAAAAATATCTAGAAGCTCTAGTGCTCAGCTCAATCCCACCCTGTGGGATGGAGCAGGGATGCTCCAGGGCCTCCTTTGGCTTCTACACTTCTCCAGGAGGGAAACAGAGATGAGGACACCAATGTCACCAGCATCAGCAGGAGGAAGTGGCCTGGGAGGGTCCCAGGGGCCAGAGCAGTGCCTGAGCAGCCCCGGGAGAAGCGGAGCCACTTGGATACTGGAATATAACTGGAATATAACTGGAATATAACTGGAATACTGGAAACATCACCAACACAGCTCCTGTGCCTCTCTGGTTCTGGATGTTTTTACTAACAGCAAAAGGGACTCTGCAGCCATGAAACAAAGAGCAAAGGTGCTAAGCAGAAGTCAAGTAGAGAGCAACATTCCCTTAATCCAGCAGTATGTCCTCACTTTGCATCGTTCCTAAGGACAATATTGATTCTGCCTAAGTGGTTTGTGTGGGTGCAAAGTCACCCAAACCCACTTATCTGTCTGATGGAACCAAAACTGCTCCTCTGTTCCATTTTGGAAAGGCCTCAATGTGAGGGAAATGTAATTACTCTGGTTACACTGAACACAATGAAATGACCATCAAAACGTTTTCTAAAGATTTAAAATGTTTTTCTTTTGCTGTGATTCACTTAAAGCAATCCCTTGTACATCCCTGTTACTACAATCTCTTAAAAACTAGGCCTCAGAAATCAATCTGATTACCTCTCTGAATTAAGTATGCACGAATGAGAGCGATTGGGATCAATACAAATTAGGTTAAGTACTCCGCTGTGTACAAAATCATTATGGAACAAGGAGCAATCAGAATGAAGATGCAAATAATCACATTGTCGGGGTGGGCAGCCAGTGCTGCTCCTATCAAACCTATCAAACTCCTCGGTTTTGAAACCCTAGGAATGCCCTTGGAGGCATTTATCCAGAAAAAAAACAGACTGGATGTGTAGCACAAAGTTAATTCTGCTCTTCCAGAGAAGATCTGCCCACTCATCCATTGCAATGGTGAGGTGCTCCCTGTTTGGAGATCCAGGGATTCCTGCAGTGCTCACAGAAAATAGAAGCTCGGAGCCTGGCTGTTTGCAGCCAGCAAGGTGTTTTCTTGGTACTCCATCTGATTTTTCCCTCTCAATCCTGTCACAATCCCAGGGAATGCCAGTCTCCTCCAGGCCCTACATCCTACAGCTCTCTGAGAAGAAAAGATGAATGGTTTTTGGGGACATGGCTCCTTTATGTTTCTCCCTGGCACGCCACAGCTCCCAGCCTGTTGGCCTCCAGCCTCCTGTTAATCTGCTGGATGGCTGGAATTGGGCTGTAAATTCTGCTTCCTCCCTGCAGTGCTGCAGCACCCACCTCAGCACAGGACCTGTGACAGGAGCCTCTGGGTACCACTGGAACCTTCCAGCACAGCACAGCTCTGGATCCTTCCAGCTGCACTCCGAGAGTCCTTCATGGCTAACACCTGGGGAGATTTATGCTTCCTCTTTTTGTGGAGATTCTCCCTTTTGAATCCCTAAATAGTGTCCAGCTGAATTATAGCACTTTCCAGCGACAAGGATTTATATTCCCTGTTGTCAGAGCACAGGGATGAAGCCAGGCCTTCCCCACACCAAGTGCTGTTGGAGCAGCATCTCCAAGTGATGTGCCAGCACATCCCCAGAAGGACCCAAACACAGCTGTGTCCTTCTCCTGTGGAGAAAGAGAAGGACTTGGCATCTTTTCCAAGAAAGGGCTGGGGATTTAAAGCTGGGGTGGGTAAGCAAGAGCTGAGTAACAGCATGAAATCTTACTGCAAGGGGGAGGACAGATCTGGTGAATCCTTGCTGTGTGCTCCTGTTTTCAGGAATTGCATCCCCCAGGAGAAAGCAGGACATGAGCATTTCCTTTCACTGCCTGTTATCGATAGGGTGGGATTAGGAAGAACAGGAGAGGACAGGAGCAAAGCTCTGCCAGCTGATCTGGGAAAGCCAGACCTGTGCTGCCCTCCAAGCTCTCCTTGCACTGCGGCTGAACACAAAGCAAGAGCAGCCCTGTTTCTCCACACACTCAGGCGCCCATTCCCTTCTTCCCAGGGGCTTAGGAAAGCTCAGCTTTAGCAGGAGGAGGGGAGAGGGGCCGTGGATCCCACCCTGCCTCCAGGAAGGAGTGGGCAGGACAAGCCCAGGGGAGGAGGCACACGGAGAAGGTGTGTGGTAAGCTCTCCGCGGGAGGAAGACTTGCCCTGCTCTTCCTCACCTCCTGCAGCCCAGTGCCGCCTGCCAAAGCTTAATGCCTCGGGCCCCGCGCTCCCATCCCATTATGGGGGGATGAGAACTGCTGGAAAATCACCGCTGCTCATAAATATGTTCCCTGCTTACTGAGAGATATTTTGGTCTTGGAGACAATTTGCGTTTTGGGAACCTGCCAGCCTCTATCGCTTGTCTAATAATTCCTCTGTGCAGCATTTACCAGTGGTTTGAGTCCCTTTTTTCCACAATGGAGCAGTTGGATTTTATAGCTCAAAACCCCCAAACAACCCCAAAACACTCCAATTTCTGTTTTGATTGCATTTCTCTCTGTCATCAGCGAGCTGTCTGGCTGATGTTATCACCAAACCCATTTGAGATTAGTCTGTTTGGTATGATTTCTGTGTGCAAACCCCTCCATAAATCAGAGAGCCTTTTATGCAGAAGTCTGCAAGATTGATAGAGCTGGATACAAAATCTTTTCCCTCGGAAAAAGAGATGTATTATCTGTCCCGTTGGATATAGTGCCTTCCCTGCATATTCATTGCCCAGGTACGACTGGGCTTTTTCCAGAGGAGACAGGAGACAAGATGGGAGCCTTAAATACAAACAGATTGCTATCAGAAGGAGGGCAGTGCTCCTTTTCGCTGTGTCTAGTGGGAATCAGATGAGAAGCAAAGGATTTAAAAGACAAAAAGTGAGATTAAGGCCAGTCATTAAGGGGTTTTTTGTACCTGTAAACCCTGGAAGAGATCGCTTAGGTACAAAATCCCCCTCAGGAGATGGCTGAAGAAAGGGGCAGGCTGTCAGGACAAGCGATGTCCGCAGTCCCTTTCAGGCCCGCTCTCCCTCTGAGCTCCTTTCTCTGCACACCTGCAGAGCCCCGTTCGCACTCTGAAGGCAGCTCCAGGGGAGCGGCTCTGATGAGAGGAGGCTGCTGCTGCCTTTAGTGCTCCGAGGCTCGGCACTGCCGTGCCGGCTACTGCAGGGAGCTTGTCATCTCCCACTAATGCTTAATTGGAAGGGAAGGAAAAGCTCCGGCAGCTGCTGGATGGCAGCGACATCCAGGACAAGGTTGTGTGAATAATACCAGGGAGGAGCACCCGGGGCCACGGTGCACGGCAAAAACAGAGTGTGGGAAGAACCAAGAGCAGTCACTGGGAAATAATCCTTTTGGCAAAAAAATGTTCTCTCCTTTTTGCATTCCTCGCCACAGATGAATTGTGGCTATTTGCAGCTGCAGAAAAATATCTGAGTTTGGGATATTTCGGTTCAAACAGTGAGGGGCAAGAGATACAGGGGGGAAAAAAAAGGAGATGCTGGGAGAAAAATCTTATAAGGAAATAGTGAAGAACAGCTTCAGAATGAGTAACACATGATGACCAATTAACTCTTTCTTTCAAAATGTAGGGAGGAAAAGACGGAAATGCATTTCATCCAAAATGTACTCAGAAATAACTTTATCAAATAATCAAAAAAACAATAAAACTCTTTTGCTTGGCAAAAACAGGGTTCAGTTTTCTGTGTGGCAGAAACACCTTCAGAAATGATGTGGAACAAAGAGCTGGGGCAGGGTATTATTTTGGAAAGTTGGTACATGACGAATAAAATTTATCAGCCAGCACCACAATTTACCACATGGACTGTTCAAACACAACCACTAATCTATAGCTGAAGAGAGTACCAATATTTCAAGCCACTAAGCACCTTTCAAAGAACCTTTACATACCTGTATATTTAATTCAAGGCTAAGAAATAGCTTTATAAATAGGTAACGTGCCTGACACAGATGTTACCATGCCTTAATTTTTAGTTGGAGATACAGACAACAAAACAGCTTTAAAATCCAGGGAAGAAACATTCAGTAGGGCACAAAGAGGCGGAGGATGGGTGGACACAGCTGTCCACAGCCCACTCCTCACTGTGACACCTCTCTCCTTGTCCTGGGGCACTCGGGGGTGCAGGGGCCCTGGGATGTGACACTGCCACTGCCCGCTCCTGGTACTGTCACCCACGGCTCGCCGGGCCCGGGCCAGGGAGAGCCCGCGGCCACCGCCTGCCCCGAGGTCTTTCCTGGCTGCTGCAGCCGCTCTCCTCCTCCCTTCCCTCTCGTCCCTCTCTGCCGCTCTCCGTGGTACTGACAGCGCTGAGCACGGGATCGGGCCGTTCTGCACAAATGAACCATTGACGGTGTTTTGGTACTAAAGTGTTTCACCATCAGTAAGGCGATCCGGCACCGCAGAAGCTAAACAGGCGGCGGAGCGCTCTGCTGACCCCGCAGGAATTTAGGGATTGTCCGTCGGGTTCGCTTTCCCGCGGCGGGGAGGGAGGCTCCGAAACCCCGATTCCCCCGGGCACAAACGGGGCCAGCAGCCCGTTCTGGGGGCGAGGGCCCGGGCTGGTGCCGCCGTGCCCCGGGGGCAGCACGGTGTCCCCGGGAGGGCACTCGCTGCTTCCCCACGGCACTCCAAAAGGGTGCCCGCAGCTTCAGAGCACCCCTGCAACTCCCCGTTCACAGCGGGTCCTGCCCGCACAGAGACTCCCAGCGCCGTCCCCTGACAGAGGAGTCTTAAAGACCCGCGAGAAGAGACAATAAGCACAGAAATAATAAGATTATTTTAGATTAGGTTAGACTAGGATAGATAACACTATGTATTTTCTGTAATAAGTAAAAATACTAAGCACATCCATGCAGCTACTGCTCCCACAGGGAGAGAGGGATTTCCCATCAAGGACAGCAGAATTTGCACCTCACTTGGGAAAAATTTCCAGGAGTGTGAGGCAAATAGCTGGTGGACCTTTTTTGTTTTTAAAAACCTGAAATACTTGTGGTTTTCCCCCCATGCTCACAGGGATTTAAGCAAGCGAGTAAAGGGGGAGAAGGAAGCGCTGAGGCAATGGGGCCGCATATTCACACGTGGTAATAAAAGAAAATTAAAATAATCGATTTCCTGGAGGGAAAAGTAATTTGCAAAGGTCTTTCCCGCTCCATGGGGAGTCCCTGGCCACTCAGCACCTGAGCTCTCTCCAAACTTTACTCCTGGATGCAGAGGCATTCAGGGGGACTGGAAAATCAGAGATCCAGAATTACACAGGCATAACTCTGCATGCAGCTGTGATTCCTGATTTTGTGCTCTATATGCAAGGGTTCACAGGGAACCCCCACCCGGGACCAGTGCTGGGAAGGAAAAGCACCAGCCACGTTACTGGAAATGAGCCGGCTCAGGTTCCAGATCAATGAAAACTGGGTCCACGCGTTGATGCTCCTGTTGCCAGCATTAATGCTCTTTTAATCTTCTAAACATTATCTGCATCGATTTCCCTCTCGATACACGTTTGTTTGTGAAGGCGACATCACCGCGTGCTCGGCAAACCCCAAACCCCTTCTGTCCCTGACAGACCTGACGGCAGATTTGGCTGCAAACAGAGAAGAGCCGGATGCCCGCGGGTGCTGGAAGGGATGAGAGGAGTTTGCAGTCGGCTTTAGAGCCAGGAGGGGATCAGCGTCCCTCTCCCGACGGGCAGCACAGCCGGGACTGCCCCGCACCTCGGGAAAGCCCGAGCGCTCTCCACGGGGATTCTGGAGACCGCAGCCGTGGGTGTTTAACCCGCAGCACCTCTGCTTAGAGGTCGGGCAGGGATTAAAGCCATCAATCATCCGTGGCTCCTCTTCGCCCTGCTCCGCCGCATCCCAGCCTCGCTCGGCAGCTGCCCCTCGTGCAGGAACTCTCTGTGCCCATTTCCCCACCGCAGAGCCCCCCGTGCCCCCTTGGACCCCTCCGGGTGTGCCGGAAGAGCGGGCTGTGTACCTGCCCACTGGGAAACAATCTGCCCGCGTCGGGATCAATCGAAATAAAAAAAGGACGGACTCGGTGGCACAAATGTCCCCGGATTTTCGTCGCTGTCAGAGCAGAGCGCCCCGGGCCCCGGCCCCCGCCCCACGCTGCGGTCTGTGCTCCACGGCGGGGCCCTGTCCGCACTCGTGCAGAACCAGCCGGGGGGCGACCTCCGGGCACCCACCGCG
>VWYP01033589.1:4516-17204 GCA_013400435.1 Pycnonotus jocosus
ACTGAGTCATTAAAAAAAAAAAAAAGTTAGAAAAGAATTTAAAAAAAGCTCTAGAGAACTGCTTTCCTTTCCCATTTTTCAATGTTCTTGTATACTTGCAAGAGTTTCTGGCTTTATTGGTCCTTGAGCACCAGGCTGCTCCCTGGAGCTGGCCTGATCAATGACAGGAAAGTGTCACTTATAGATTATCCACATCTTGGGTGCTGAGGACAGCCAGACATATCCAGGCAGGATGTTCTCTGTGTTGGTCCTCTTGTCCAGAGAGGCTTCTTATGGGTAGGTACTGAGTTAGTTTTTTAGTAGCTTTTTGGTGTAGAGACATAAGTGGGTGCAGAACATAAACAGTTGCTTAAGTCCTGCTTTCCTGAGATGTCAGATTGTTATCAAAGTTTCTTTGTCCTGCCAACTACTTAAGGAGGTTTTGGCTGAGCTTATCAGGGATGTCTCTGAGCTTCTGCTAAGTCTCTGTTACCACATTTGAAGGCAAGATGGAAAAAGAGTGAGTAAAGAAGTAAAAATGAATTATAAAAGATCCCTGGTGTTCTTCCGGCAATGGTCGCTATTCTCTTGTCACCTTCAAGTATGGGTGTCTGTCCAGGGGGTAACCAAGTCCAAGAGAAGCTCTCCTGCTTGCAGGATGTTTAGTGAATTTAAGTTTTCAAGAGGCAAGTCAGTGTTTGATGCTAAACAGAAAGGGATTAAAACCCCCTGCACAAGCAAACACATCCATAAAGACAGTCAAGAATCAATCAGCATGAGTGAACAGCACTCAGGGGCTCATGGAGTTGAGTAGGTAGGTGGGTCAGAGAAAAGCTTGGACATGTATGCAAAGAGGATTCCAGAAAATATATAAAAAAATATATCCAAAGATATAAAAAATGTAAAGTGTGTGTTTCGTGGAAAATACAGTTTTACAGCTACCATATCCTACAGTTTCTGCCAGGTCCTGCAAAATATGAGCCCTGGACTAAGACCAAGAAACGCTAAGGTTGAGTTTTTATTTGGGACTGAATTTCCAAGAAGCTAAATTAAACTAACTAAGGTTCAGTCTTGACTCAGGGAGTTAGTAAGAAGGTCCAAACTTGAAAACAAGGATAATCTTATAGCTAGATTTAGAATGTGAGATTTAGTAATTGTAAGATTTGGTGCTACTTCTAGTCTCCTAAGAGCATTTAGGAGAAGCACCAGGTCACCATGCCAAAGCTGCCCTCTGGGTCAGTGCTCATGTCCTCATCCAGGACAGGATGTATTTTGGCAAAGGAAACAAAATTCAGTTCTAGGCATGGCAGGAATTTTTTGCATTGTGATTAAAATATTTAATCAGCTGGCATCACTTTGCTCATTTCAGTGTCCAACCCTATCCTAAATGAAATGCTGAGGAAGAAATGATTTGGGTGTTGCTGTTTTTTCCTGTAGGAGCTGCTGCTGAGTTTAGTGGTGCTGAATCCTGAGGCTGACTGCAGCCTTCCATGGCTGAATCATCTCTCTAAGTTAACTTCCATTATGAATGTGAAAAGTTTTGTCAGGCAGGAAAATGTTAAGCTTTCCTTTTCTTCCCTTAGGTTGAGATAAGGAAATGAATTAAAAATATTTTTACTTTCTACAATATGAATAGGGTAAGGTTTCTAGCCTTTCAAAAATTAAAAAATAGTTGTAATACGAATTTCCCTGACAGTAACTTAACTGGCATGTTCTGAACTACAATTTTGTGATGATTTTTTTTTAATTATAAAAATAAATTAGTCTCTCTGGATGTCAATGTCTTTCAAACTCAACTTGTTAACAGGCTTAAAATATGCAAGAAGTATTTCTTTAAAGACTTTCTTTGCATAATTCATATTCATTATTCTACAGTAAATGTTTCTTTCAAGAAAAAAAAGAGATGAAGGGTATGTTTAGAAATTATGACTAAGTTTAACAAATTTAAATATAGATGTGGCCAAATGTGCTCTTAAACTTCAGGAGCTTCTGAATGTGAAATGGATTAAATTCCTGGCACATTTTCATACCCATTGAATTACTACATAACTGTTTAAATCTTGGATTTCTTTTTTTCTCAAGAAGAAAGGAAAAGCTCTTGTAGTGGAAGATTGGTTTGTAACTTCAAGTGGAGCCTGAAAATGAAATTTCTTGCTCTGTGCAGAAAAGCCCATATTTTGTCTGAATTGTTTTACCTCCCCTTTGTAATATTTCTGTTCTTTAAATCTCCTTTTCTCAGTACTTCCATCCAGTATTTTTATGTCATATTAGAAATGCACTCTTTTTTTTCATATATTTCCACATCTCTAGTTCTATACAGAAGACTACCATCACAGTTCTACAGAGAAACCTTTTAATTCTACACCATTTTCTTAAAGCTTTAAACTTTCAAAAATCTTTTAATGAAGTCTTGTACTTCTTGAGAGTCTAATATGGAATGGCAGGCCTGGCCTGTAAGAAATGTGTGGTTTGTTTTTCTTTATTTACTAAAGCTTCCACTTCTGAGAATACAAAACAGTTAATGAATAGATTTTATTAAATCATATTTTCCAAATGACAACAATAATAAAAATATTCCTAAAATGTTATAATGTTTCTTCCATCACTTGTTTCTTTTTTGGTGCATCATTTTAACTGAACCAATATACTATGAAATTGCACTATGATGTTATATCAGAAACATAAAAATTTTGCTCTACTTTTGAAAGCTAGAAGAAGATGAGAAAGGTCAAATTCAAGGTAGATCTTTCTAAATAACGTGGAGTATCCCCACTGTTGGAGTTCATCTGTACCTCGAATCTTTAGAGAAATAAAAAAATAGATTGGCAATTCAATTCTGTCCAAGTATCAGTGAATATATAATCTTTTTTTTTTTTTTTTTTTTAGGTACCTCTTAGCATGCTCCTAGTTTTCATTTATATCCAGTTTGGCCATGTAGACCCTGAAAGCCACTAATTTAATAATAATTAATGATGTAGTAATGCTCCTGAGACCAATACAAAGGCAAGGTAGCTGTTTATAATTAAGAGTTTATGTGGGAAAATTTTTGTGATATGATGCAGGACAGATGGTCAGTGCACCTGTTGGCTTTGACAATTAAAAAAAAAGGTCAAAACTGTCTCACTTGTTTATATTTTTCATTTCTTGTCACTCAGTGCAACATATCACTTTAGTAATAGGTTAATATAGAAGCAAAGGTTATTTGTAACTACTTCTCAAGTCAACATGAATGTTTCATTTAAATGACAGTTTCATAATAATAACAAAAAGATAATTTAGTGTTATTATGTTTAATATCATATATTTTCTTGTTTATGACTCTTATTCTACACTTAAAGACTTTCATTATTTATCAGATGTGATTTTGAATAGATTAGGTACATAAATGTAAGTGTAATTTAACACTATTCTTCTGTGTTGGGTCAGCGAACGTGAAAGCAATTTTTTAAAACTTAAGAGCATTTTCTTCATTTATTCATGCTTTTTCCTAAATAGATGCTGTCCCACTCAAGTTTACTCCAATTTTGGTGTGAATTTCATCTTGTGCTATAAGAGAAGCAAAATTCTGAAAATATCTTGAATCCATGGGATGCAGAAAAAAGAGAACTTCTTTTTCTATTCATAGATTGTCCTCGGCAAAGATCTTTTCCACAGAATCAGATGCCTCTGGATTTCACAATCCATTCATGTGCATTTTGTCCTTATCACCTATGAAACAGTCTGGTATTGGCTTGGGAAAACCAGAATTTTATTGGATACTAGAAAGTGAAGAGATTTTATAGTGATATCCTGGTATGCATGTCTGCACATATATGAGAGATATAAAATATGTAAATTATGTGTTCCGTGGAAAATACAGTTTTACAAACTTATTAAGTAGGTGTTTAACACTGACTCCTGGCAGTCAGATTTTAGCAAATGTTAATTCTGTTTCTTTTCCTAATGATAGGATAAATCTTTTTAAAAGTCTTTAAGGATTGCAAAATATGAAATAGAATGCTTCCACAAATGAGAATTTAAATAATGGCTGCCTGACAGAAAAGCAAGAGCATTCCAATTTTTATTTTGCAATTTTCATTAGTTTTATTTCTTGTTTTTTTGGTAGGGTTTTTTCACCGAAAATCCATTAAAGTTTGGAGTGTCAAGTTGGTTTTTTTCAAGAAATTTCAACAAAATAACAAAGAATAAGATTGTAGAAAAAGATGGAGGTTTTATGTTTTGGGGGATTTTTTATTTGTTTTTGTTTTGTTTTGTTTTATTTTCTACTATAAATTGTGGAGCTATTTTTATAGCAGAAAAAAACCCAAATGTTGAGTTATTAGGAGTGTCAGTTTTGAGGCCAGGCAATAAAAAAAATAAATCAGTGCAGGACACTTGCCTCTTGCTCTACTACTAGCAGCAGATGTCTCTACTTGGATTCATGACTTTGAATTAAATATGAATTTGCATATGGATTTTTTTTTAATGCTGAAAGGAAAAAAAACACATTAAGTAATTTTTACAGCCTCTGACAGAAAAAATGAAGACATCAGAGCTTTCAGAGGTATCATGTGGACATATGGAGTGAGTGAGTAGTTCATAATGCAAATGAAGATAACAGCGTGGTTTTGTGGTGTTCAGCTATAGGCAATGTATATCATCTGCATTTATTAAAGTTCAGGGCATCTGTAGCTATTTGAAAACAAAATGTAATTTTCTGGACAAAATGTATTTTGGAAGGGAACACCCCGAAAAAGGAACATTAGAAAAGTCTTCTAGTTGCTCTGTCTTGTCCACTCTTCCAGATGAGGGATGTCTGTCTAGGTTAATTTTAATGTTACATTTCAGCTTTTTTCTGGGCTTGCTCACAGTCTCATCTGGTATCCTGGGGATTCATTGGACACTTTCTATCATCGTTCTCCATTTTCCTGACAGATGTCCTTTTATTTAAGCTTAGATCTCTAGTTTAATACATTTTGGTTGTTGCTGACCTCGGTGACAAATTTTGAGCAATCAGTATTTTGTGTGAATTTATTGACAGCAGCATTTTATGCAGACATTATTGTCACAGATTCCTATGTCATGGAAACGATGGGTAGGAGAGGACACATGGATGACTATCTGTTGTGGAAACACCTAACACAAGGATAATATTTTCCTTATTTGTTCTATCAGTGATTTGGTATTTTACCACTTCATTACACTTCATAATACAGTGAAATATTCACATATTTGACTGAGATAGCGCCAGTGGAATTTCTGCTCCAGAGTTGTTCCCAATAAATGTATGTATCTAACAAGGTTTTTATCAAGAAAGAGCACTTTGGTCACTGTGAGGTGAAGGGGAGTACTTTATTATAAAGCTGATTTTGACCTGCACATCCAGGATGAGCTTTTCTTGTTTTCCTATGCTCAGTGACTCATTGTATGAGTGAAGGAACAATAGGCTCTGGGCTATGCCACCCCTTTGGAATCTACCAAGTCAGTGAATTCATGGACAAATATTAGCTTGTACTGGTTTTGGTCACTCAAATTAAGCTTTGTCCAATTACCAGCCAGACAAACTATTTTTGTAGACTTATTTTTGTAGACTTACTATGTCTACTTTGTAGACTTGTTCTGCTAGTTATTAAAATCATCTCCATCTTTACAAAATTATTTTAATCAAATTGTAATGCACTTATTCTTTTAATTAGTGCCTGCTCAGCTATTTCAAATATAGGTCTTTAATGAAATTTATAATATATATGTGTGGATGTGTGTGTATATTGTATTGTGAATGCTAAAAAACCCTTCCAAATCTTTAATGTATGATTCAGAATCACAGAATTACACAGAATCACAGAATTTCTGGGTTGGAAGAGACCTTCAAGATCATTGAGTCCAACTCAGCTCTAACACCTCAACTAGATCATGGCACCGAGTGCCACATCCAGTTGTTTTAAACACATCCAGGGATGGTGACTCCACCACCTCCCTGGCAGGACATTCCAGAAGTAATTACTAAAATAAAATACTCCTAATTTGCAAAATAATATGGGCAGCCTAGAGATGAAAATTTCGTGCAAAATTAAGAGAAGTACTCTATAGCAAAGTGTCACTGACTTTTGTGTTGTGAAGCTGAGGACTGCATAATTATGTGGAATGTGACACGGGGAAATACTCCTTCTGATCTATGTTTGTAGTCCAAAGCCACTTGTACAGAGTGCAAACACAAATTTCATCCCAGTAGCACTCAAATCAAAGAGAGGTGTGGATAGAGAGCTCAGCATACAAAGAAAGGCTGAGAGAGCTGGAACTGCTTAGCCCAAAGGAGAAAATGCTCCAGGAATCTCATCAGCGTGTACAAATACCTGAAAGGTGCAAAGCAGACAGAGCCAGGCTTTTTCTAGTGGTGCCCAGTTACAGAGAAAGAGATAACAGGCACAAACTGAGATGTGGCATCAAACATCAGAAAAATGAAACCAAGATCTGGCACAGAGATTATATGCAAAGCTCTTTCCTTGGAGGTATTCCAATTCCATCTGGATGTGGTCCTGGACAGTCATGTTCTGGGGTGATCCCATTTGAGCAGAGGGGATTGGTCCAGATGACCTCCAAAAATCCGTTCCAGACTCAACCCTGAGATCTTGTGTGAATGTCCTAAAATGACCAGCCTTGGTCCTGTCCTCAAGGCAAAAGTCAGATTTATTTCCTTCTTTGGGTTACTTTGGGTCAGCTTCTGCCACTTCACATTACACTGTGTTGTATGTGATGTCATTTAAGAGCACACAAGTAACCCACAGTGAAAGCAGGAAATCAAAGGATTTTTATCACTCTTTGCACTCTATTTTAAATTGCAAATTTCTGGCTTATTTTTGTATTGGATTAATTTGCTGGGAGAAGCTGTGAAATCACCTTGGCTTGCAGTACTAGTTTTGCCATCCATCTAGTTTTAGTGTATTAAGTCTGTTGATAACTCTCTTCCTGATGAAACCACAGTGTCTGAAAGGTATCATATTTGTTCATGTTTTATTGTTTTATGAGAATATAAGCCTATGCAAAGTACAAAATGACCCAAAAAGTGCATTCTTGGAAGCTTTGTGTTTAGGGGTTCAGATATTCTAAACACATCTTTTTATCATTTACAAATGTCACAGAAACTTTATATTAAAATGTTTAATAAGTAAGAGTTAATTTGCACTCTATTGGGGTGATCATAATCATGTAGATGTTGGTTTTGATGTGAAAATTAGAGTTGTAAAAATTGGGGATTACTGACCC
The DNA here is from genome assembly GCA_013400435.1 of Pycnonotus jocosus. Taxonomy (NCBI): domain Eukaryota; kingdom Metazoa; phylum Chordata; class Aves; order Passeriformes; family Pycnonotidae; genus Pycnonotus; species Pycnonotus jocosus. Next base: position 11,738 of record VWYP01033589.1, read on the forward strand.
CTCCAATAATTGCAGAACATGATGTATTGTAGCCCTTAAAGACACAACAATTTTCAGAGTTCAGGCTATTTTGCAATGACATGATGCAGGAAAACTTGATTTTAGTAACATTCCTGAAAAATGAGTTACATATTAAAACTATGCATCTATAAGAGCTTAACTATAAGGAGGGGGCAGCTCAATATGCAAAGTTTAATTCCATCTTACTGTTATTGTAAAATTTGAAAACAAATGATAAATTTTTAAAAAAATTAAATTAAAAGTAAATTGGTTGAAAAGACTGTTTTTTACCTGTGTTAAGTGGTGTGGCATCTCTTATGCAAATATATGGGAAATCTTCAGAGGACCCTTTTTGAACCTAGTTACAAAGAACAGAGGATTAACTTTTCTTACTTTGATTTGTTACTTAATGATACTTTTGGACAATGGGGGTCATTGCTCCCTTCCTCAGGTGCACATTACTTTAGGAAGGCTTCTTTCTGTCCCCATTCCTCTAAATTTGGCGTGCTGGTTTTTTTCTTTATATGAATTATAGATCTCTGTGAGGAAATACCTGTTTGCAGCTGAAACAGCTCCAATTTCTTTCACTGTGTTGTCTGGAATAAGCTGTCTCTGATATCTCCTTCCAGATTTGTTTTTACAGGGCATCAGGTTCCAATGCAGACAAACTTCCCTGCCTTGGATATCTGTCAGCTGATAGACTACAATTAGTGAAGATGGAGCTGGGTTTTTTTAGCTATGAAAGTTGAAGAACCTAGATAAACTCACAGCCATTGTGTTTTAGATGGAAAACTTTCTTGTTTTTTGAACCATCAAAAGCAGAATGCTGAGTGAAAAGTGCTAAAGCTTTGTGCAGGTGTTGTCTGATTTACCTGCAACACCACAAAAGAAGCATACAAGGAAGACAGAGCACAACTCAAAAAAACATTATCTCACTTTAAAGAGTAACTTGAATTGTGACACCACAGTTTTGCAATGCCACTGCTGACTGAGGACCCGCTGGACAAGATTTCTGCTAGACTATAAGAAGCCATAAGGGTTTTGACTGACAGCCCTGTATTAGTTCATTTGAATTCCCAGGGTTCAGGATGATTTAGCAGTAAATTGAAAGCAGAAACTTCCAATTATTTCTGAAAATTTTTGCTGGAAATCACATAAAATAAGAAGGCAGAAAGTATTAATTATATAGCAATGGGATGTTCCTTTTCTACTTCCTATCTCATTTTTAGGGTGGGGATGAGCCATTTGATTAATGCATGACTATATATGTCACAGTGTCATACATAGAGAGTTAATAAACTACTAGATTTTTATTTTTTACAAAGTGTCATTTGTAGTTAGCTTGACCTGCTCATTGTTCAGAATAATCACAAGCCATGGGATCACAACAGCAGTATTGGATGTGAGCTAATAATCTGTGCTACGAAACAGGGCTGATAACTCAGGTCCAGAGTCATGGCAATGCTGGCACAGCCCTCTCCAATAGCTGCCAGGGTGGCACATGTTCTCAAGCTGTGAGAAAAGAAAGGAAAAATTCTTCAGATTTCAAGTACACAAGAGAGAAAATGGTGGAGTGTTGGAGTCCAGGGCACCCCTTGGCCGCCCTGGAAGCTCAGTGACCCCGGCAGAGCAGTCTGGGAACCGAGCAAGGGGGGTTGGGGTTTTGTCCAAGGGGGTTGAAGACCTGTCCAGGGGGCTGAACAGGGGCATTTCAGTTTTGTCCATGGGGGTCACAGACCCTGGCTTTAAGCAGAGATGAATTACGAGCCTCAAGAGTGTGAAACACATTAGTTTAGCTCATCATGGCGTGACAAATTTGTAGTTTTGGGTTTTTAGAATGAAAGTGAATAGAGAAAGATGGACAGTTTGGGGTGGGGCCCAAGGTATTTTTTTCCTTCTTTTTCATCTCCATCTTCTGCTGTGACGACAACACATATAGTTTGGAGAGATTGGGTCAAAGTAGAATTGACCTGTTTAGGATAAGTTGTAGGTATTGATATGTAATTGTATATAACAGATATGTAATAATCAGTATAAAGGATGACAACCTAGCATTGGAGGAGGATGAGTCTGATGTTGGAGGTGCAGCACAGACCTTGGCTGGGCACAAGAGAAAACTGTAAGAAATAATAAACAATGTGAGCAACCTTGAAAGAAACCAAAGCCTGAAGACTCAGCTTTTTTTCTTCTTGCGTCTGACTCAAAACTCCGAGCCTCTTCAGGACCAAAGAGGTTTAAACCATCTTAATATCGGGGTACCAAACCCTGATAGTGGAGGAAGAAAAGGATGAAAAAAGTGACAAGGTAGTTAAAGAGGAGATACTTGTAGATGCTTGTAGAACCTGCCTTTAGAAGAATTGGGGTGAAATATAACACATAGAGAAAGAGCTGGAAAGCCAGATCGAAGTTAAAATTGGGAGTTGTGCTTTCTGGAGCTCTGTGGCCCCCAACCATTGAGAGACGATTTTCCAAGACAGAGGACTTTGCCAAGGAGCTTTCCTGGTTAAGAAGGCTTTGATGTTGAAACTTTGTGCAGCAAACAAAAAACATCCTATTGCTGAAGCTGAAACTCTGGTGGGCTTAGAACTGGCAGTGCTAATTTAGCTGAAGAGAAAGAAGAAATGAAATTAGCAACTTGATAGTTTTTCATACTTATTTCTTTCCATGTTTGCAGAGCTTTTAGTCTTTGGGGACTACTGAGATCTTAAGAAAGAAGATTTTGTATGTAAAATATTAGGGATTTACAATATGAATCAGTGACTTTTATACCTTATTTTGTGTCTGTAAGATTGTAGAAAATTTCTTTTATGTCATTACCATTTTAAAAATTATACAAATGCCCTTGGACATAGAAACAGAAACTTTTCTCCAGGTTGCACTCTACATGGAAATAGCTCATTTCTTCAGCTATCAGGTTGCTCTCTGTTTGTTTCTTATATCTTGTGAGTATTGCAATTGGGATCAAGTATCTTATTTTGTCAATATTTGTAGAATGTTTAAATCCACTGAAGATCTTCCCATGCGAAATGTAATCCTAAATTTACACTGATCCTTGACACATTTATGGCTGTAATCAGCTTACTTGTCTAGATCTCTGTTCTAAAGTTATTTGAGCAGAAAATTCTGTGAATATATAAAAGAATATTGTGTGGTTATGTTTTCTAGTGCTTATTAAAATATTCATATTTACCCTGGTGGATATTTAACACACAGAAAATTTGTTACTATTTCACAAATGTACAAGCAACAGTAAAGATAACATATCTATGCATAAGTGTGTGGTTTTCAAGTACAGAAAAATATGACTGTTCTTTAGCATTTCAGAAGAATTCATCTGTGGGTTATATGCATCAATCTTGTTTTCTTTGACTTTGAAGTTCATGATATTTCTACTAAAGGTTTTTATTGACATAATTCCTTTTTTCTGAGTAAATTTCTTTTTTTTTGGACGGAGGTATAAACTGAAAAAATCATTTGTCTTGCTTAGAGACTTTTTAAAAAGTACATACAATTCAGTAGCAAGTATCCTTTCTTCCAACTTGTAATACACAGGGTCCTGTTTATTTAAAAGGTGAAATCGTTAATTTTCAAGTAATCTTCAAGGGCAAGCATCCATCACATTTGTATCTCAGCATTTATTACGACTGATATAAATGTATTCTTTAAAAGAAAAAAAAATTACAGAAGGTATTGCTTTATAAAACAAGAAATTTAGCACAGCACATTCAAGGTAAGGATAAATTACTGTGCAAGAGACCAGTGAATTTGAGTACTGATTTCTGAAGACTTCTGAAAATTTCGTATTTAGTTCAAAATATAAAATTCACAGAATATTTGATAAAAGTTTCTTGTAAGCTCACACTGGCTCAGGTATAACATTCCTTCAAACAGATCCATAAAGAATAAAATTTTTGAAAGCTGGAAATGTTCTTGACTGAAAATCATGTAAATTGTTTCTGTTGGCAGCATATTTAATAGAACAATAACTTTTCTCATTTCTGTTTAAATTAGTATCAATTAAATATATTCATGTCCATTTCGATATTTTATAAATATATTTTATCAACTCACCCTAACTTTCCAACAAGATTTATTATGTTTTATCAAACATCTCAACAACTTCTTCAGAAACCTTTTAATAATATACCAGTAATGAGAAACCTTAATATGGTTCTCTAGTGCATTCAGAGAATGATAGAGTATTTAATCTTAAATTGGTAAAAAAGATATGGAATGATAGACAGAGCTTTGATCCTTTAATATTGCTCAGATATGCACATTAGAGGAAACCCTGGAAATCTTTTCTGTACTCTGATTTTATTGTATTTATATGCCCACAGCTAACTCTAAGCTTTCAGTGTGTCCCTTCCCCACCATTTCAGTCAGAAGGATCTGAGATTTAAAATTAAAATTAGAAAAAAAAGTTGGTAATTTGATTTGAGGCAGTTGACTGACAAAACTAATTAACAAGTCAAAGACAATCTTCAAGGAGGAAGGCTCTAAAACTTGAGAGTAAGAAAAAAAATGAGTTCCTCTGAATCCTAGCACTGACACAAGAGCACTAATATGTCAGATATAAATTCTGAATAATGTTTTCTATTTAAAATCGTATTCCTATCAGAATTTAATTGTAAAAGCAATATATGTAAATAGCCTTTTATAAAAAGTAATATTTAGAACACACAAAGCTTTAATGAGTTGCCTGTCTCCTAAGATCTAATTAACAACTTGACAAAATGCACTCTCTAAATGCATTAAGAAAAGTGAAGTTCTTTTTGCTTGCTCTCATCCCATCAATGACTAATGACATTAATATTTTACTATTTCTTGAAGATATCTTCAGGTTTCCATAGAACATCCTTTAAATCTTTATTTCTGTGGGGAAGAAGAGATTTAACTTAGTCTACATCTGTAAAATTATTTCTGACAAAATGTGGAGGTTTGTGGTCCTGCAGATGAGACAAAGGCCACACTACAGAACAGAATCAAACTGATTGCTTGAGGTTAGCATCAAATTTTTCTTCCACGTGCTGCTTTTGTAATTCATGTTTCTAGACCATTAGAAAATAATAACATTTTGCAAGAAGGAAAACACGAATTCAGCCATTGACCTGGCAAAAGCAGGCATTCAATGTCAATCTCCTGGCTCAGGTATCCCTGCTGCTGTTGGCTCCTAAGTTAACAGCCAAGGAAATAATGCATTTCAGGATTTGTAGGTTAACATCCACAAAATCGAAAATACAAAGGTCATAACCTGAGTTGCATCTTCACCAGTAGCTTGAAAAAAATATTCTTAGCTGTTCACTGACACTTACAGACCAAGGATATATTTTAGTTGCAGAATTCTTAATAATGCATTTTTCTAAATATTTCCCTTCCAAACTCAAAGATAAAATTTCTTTTCCCCCTCTCTTAAATGTACCCTGGTTCTAGAAGAAGAGAATTATGGTAGAATATTAAATAAATA
>VWYP01033594.1:0-48782 GCA_013400435.1 Pycnonotus jocosus
GCACCAGGATAGTGATGGCAAGAGTACAACAGCAAATGATGACAGATGCATAGACTGGCTCTGAAAGAGTTAACAGAGAACTTGAGAAGCTCTAGAAGGGTCTGATCTGAATTGCATCTTCCTGCATGAACAGAGGTAATATTAAACAACTGCTCTTCTGCTTGGCAAGCGCTCAGGATGCTTCCCAGGGCTGTAACAGTATAATCTCCTCCTCTCCTTGTTGCACACAAAGTTATACAGGAACATGATGAAGAAGGCAGGCAGAGCTGCTCTGCTAATGTGAAGAAGACATTTAACTCCACATTTGTGTTCAAATCGACATAAACACACATATATACATGCACACATATTGATTTCCTTAGCCCCAGAAAAACACTCAAGAGCTCTGGCCTCATCTACACCCTGAGCAGAACAGCCCAGAAAGCAGACTACAGGATGAGATGCCCTCTAAGCCTCTCTCTGCACTCCCAGTCTCGAATTCCCAGCTGTTTGGATGATAGAGGAGGTCAAGCTGGAGCACAAGCATGATGTTATTCCTAGGACAAAGTGTAAACACAACCAGGTCTCTGGGGTGACTTGCCTTGGTGGCTTTTTTTCAGTTCCAGGGCTGAATAAGAGGGGTAGGAACTGAGTAAGTACATTTCTGTCCCAATCAAAACCAAAACAGCACCAGCAATCCCAGCCTGTTGTAAATGGCATTTGTGCACTTAAACAAAATGAATCCAAAATGAATCAGAGTACAGAAAGTTGTGGACAACAATAAAGCACTGGAAGTCATGACATGAAGATTACTCTTTTGAGAGGAAACAGCAAATATTTACATGGTGAGGCCACAGCTACTTCTTTTGAAGTCAGCCTCCTTAAGTATATTAGGAAATTTTTCCACATAAGGACAAGCCACCATGAAGGTTTATTTCAGCCTTGCCATCAAGGAAGTGAAATACTTGTGATACTGGTGGTCTGTCTCAATGGAAGTCATTACTCCCGTTCTGCATTTTCCCCTCACTGAATCTTTCCTGTGTACCAAAATCTTTCTCTGTATCATGAAAACCTGCATTTACTTAATCCCTTAAATCCCTGAAAATCATGAAAACCCAGTAAAAGTTTTTCCTCAAAACTTTTTCGGCTCTTTTGTTTTGTTTGGGTTTTTCCCACTACTAAGTCTTCTTAAATGATTTCACCTCAGATTAATTTGCAAACATAATTCATACACTTCTTTTCTGTTTTCCTATAGTCTAAGAAGTCTCAATGCTTTCTAGTTCTGGTACATGGGCTTGGAAAATCAGATTAAAGCCTCTTCTAAGTATTCTTTTCTGTTAGGCATTCAACAGAAGACTTCAGAGCACACCCTTGTTCTAATGTTAGGGCAGAGAAATTATATGAAGAGGGATCTGAGTAAAGAAATCAGGTTGGTTGTAACCTGTCCTTTGGGATAACATTTTCTTCAGAGTTATACTGTACTGGCTCAGATCTTCTCCCATGAATTAAAAGAGTTAGCAAAGCAAAAAGCTTTCTCTGTACTCTCTGTAGACCCTCTCATACAGAAGATAAATTTTCTTTCCTTTATTTCTTAATGCAGGAAAAACAGACAACACACCACAGGAGGCCCTGGAAGCATGGATAACATGCAAAGTTCTTTGTTTTGGGAAACAGTTATCAGTAAGCTTTATATTGTACTCTTTGGAATTACTTATCCCAAGATACAACTTGGTGGTTTTCAGAACCTTTTAATAAACAACAAAAGTCAAAATTGGTTGGTGTTAATATTATCACTGACAAAATTCAGACTAGAGAGAAGTGAATGTACACTGAAATGAATGAAACTAAATTAGGACTCATGTATCAAAGGTTTAGGCATTATTGAATTCTTCAATGAAAACATCTGCTCAACAGCAAAGCAGCTGTCAGAAAAATTAGAATTGGCAATTAATACATAATTTAGCATAAGGCCATGCATGTATTGTTGATTCTAGCTGTGGAATAATTAAAACTCAAAAGCTGGGGGGTGACTGTAAATAAATTTGAGAAGATGTAAAAACAGTCTGGAGAAAGATTACTGAATTTATAAAAAGAATACCACACAAAGTATTTCATAAGTGAAATAACTGAAGCAGCAGTTGATAATAAAAATAATGTGCTGTCATGCAATTAAAAATGGTATTTTAACAATTATTTAACAAGTGTCTTAACAATTTTTAAAAAGGGCCAGGTTCACAAGCCTGAAAGGTGTTTCAGCAAGTTTTGGGGATTTTTTTTTTTGTGATAAATAACAAGAATTTATCCCTATTTACAGGAAATCCTACAGAATAAGAACCCTAAAGTGTCTACAGCAAATATGAGGCTATTCCTCATTTTCCCCAAAAGGATTGGTGCTTCAAAAAGCTTTTGCTCTCTGCCTCCATATGTGGCTTTGCACTGGAACTTCAGTTTTATCTCCTAAATTATACTTCATCACTGAAACTGGGAACTCCTAACTCTTGTACACTGGACTCAAACTCCAACAAGAAATGCCATGAAAGGGCTCCCATGGCTAATGGGGATGACCAACCCTAAGACAGACAAACACTTAGAAAATTCTGCTTCCAGAGAACATTCCAAGATCACTTCCCATCTATCAAATTTTCAGTTACTCTGCCCACACACTGGGGATTGTGCTTTCCAAGTAGTTCTTTTCCCCAATAAAACCACTGTGCCATCTGAAAATTTCTTTTATGCTTGGAATTAGGAGTGTGAAACATCTTTTTTCCAGATATCATGGATTAAAACTTTTGTTCCTAGGCAGTGAATGTGTACACAAAGTATCAGTGAAACACTGTTAGAAGTTACACAAATAAAAGTCCTCAATAGTGGAAAAGATGAAAAATCAAGCTTGATTTTGAATTTGTTACACTCCCTTGAGAAAACAGGCTGATTTCCATTAACATGCAAGCAGTTCATATGTCTCTACTTTCCAAGATCAAGCACTTGAGAAGGAGAAAAAAAGGGAAAATAATTAGGAAATTGCATAAAGACCCACCCATCTTAGGTCACAATGATTAATGAAATGGAAATGTTAGTGCAGCTCAGAAGTGGCCATATCACATGGAAGTTCAGAAAATGACTATCCAGTTGTTTCCAGAAAACTGTACCCATTAATAATGTCAAGCCTCAGCTGGAACACAAGAGGCATAAGGGAAGCATGTTGACCCTGATGGTATTGATTAGACCATGCTATTGAAAGTTTCACACACCAACCACAATCCATCTAGGAAAACCACCAAGAACTGAATTCCAGTAAGGACAAAATAATTTTTAAATAGATGTGTAATTTTTGCAAGGGCTCCAGACAACACCAGTGCAGATCAAATGAAATCACAAGCTTCTCAGCTCCTCACACCATATAAGATTTCTTCAACATCTGTACAATCTTTTTTGCTTGACATTCTTTGCATCTCAAGATTCCTCAAGTCTTAATAGTACTAATTCTTGTTGCTGGTAAATGTTAGGTTTCTTCTGTACAGCACAGTTCCCTTTACTATGGACTGTTGTATCAAGAGTAGATAAAAATATTATATTGATAGAATATTTAATTATCCAAATATATTCAATATATTTTCTGAGGAGATAAAGGAGAAGGGTAATTATCTAAATGCCTGTTAGTGGAATACAGTATAAAATCTGTTGCTAAAGGCAAAATTGTCTCACAAACAGAAATAATACTAAATATGATAACCAGAGCTCAATTCCCCACTGACTCGTACTGCAGATAAAATATTATTGATGGGTAATTGTTGTTTCTTATTTTTCAAAGTCATTTGCAAAGCACTGAGCAGCTCTATGGGTATGTGCGTCAGGGCTGGAGGGACAATGGGGGAAGAGGGCTACAGGACAGGCAAAGTCTGATCCATATGCAGGATGCTTACACTCCAAATGTGTTTCACCAAACATGATTGCTCTATTTTGAAGCAACTTTAGTAAATTAGTGTGAGATTGCCTGCAAGACAGTAAATCAGAGAAACCGTGTTTATGTAGTTTTGTTTTCTTTGGCAGTTGCAGAAGGTTAAGGAACTTTATGACTTCATTCTGAATTTGCTATCAGAAGTTGTTTTTTGTACAGCTACCTCAAAAGCAAACCTTAGGAGAAATTATTTTCCTCACAGAGATTTCATAAAACCACAAAACTTGCTACCTACCTAAAGAAAAGCATGTAATAACCTAATTAATCAGCCTTCAGGTGCTTATTGTGGGCAGCTTTCTGAATGCAACAGAGGGTGTACAAGAAAATCAAATGGAAAAGAAAGCGTGTCTGGGAAGGATACCTATCCTGTTTGCTCCTGGGCAACACAGAAAGATATTCCATGGAAAAATGTATTCGAAGGATATCATTAGCCAGTAACAGAGCACTCAAAGATGAATATTTAGAGACTGTGACAGACACATCATAGGATGATGGGATTCCTCTGCTTGGAGTTGTCATCTCCTTCGTGTTTCTTGGATGCTTTTACATCTGCCCTAATTGTAATTGACATTCAGAGCTTTTACATTCAAAATGCAAACCCAGCAGTCAGACATTACCACTACTGTGCACTTGTATGGACTGTGTGAGTTGAATATCAGGAAAAAAAAATTTAATTGAAAACTGAGCTTAAGATGGATATTTTTAGTTTGAAATCTATATTTCTCCTATTTCTGGCATGTCTGAAATGCACTGGATTAATTTAAACCACAATTCTAGCTATGAACAGTTCAAATCTGGAGGAATGAAAACAAAACCTTACACTTGCACAAGGCTGACTATTTAAATATTTAAATATTCAACAGCAAGTATAAATTAAGGGAAGATGCTCTGTATTGAGATTTAGGAAAGTATCTACAAGGTGTGGGGGCTGAGGAGAACTTTGGAGTCAAAACTTGGGGTGCAGAAGCAGCAGCTCTGTCAAATGCCTACAAGGCTATATGTGATAGGTACTTGTATTTAGCTAAGTTTCCTTTTATTTAGGAAAAAAAGAGCACTGCATTAATCTTTTCCTCACACAAGACAAGTATATTAATATGCCTCACTCATGTTCTGATCTCAGCTGAGTTCCTGATTAGCTCATTTTTGCTATCAGATTTCAACAAGCACAGGGGGGTGCTTGTGTAAGAAATAAGAAATGCATGGCAACGCTAGACGTAACTTTGTGAGTAAAGAATCAAAGTTTATTCATTTGTCATTGCACTGTGAAGCTGCCATGGTGGCATTGCCACAAGTCAGAGGAAAAACAAAAATGGGATTTGTGTGAAGAGATAACATTTTTGATTAGACAAAACTGCAAGTATTCAGGAAGGCTGACAAGCTTTCGTGTTCTGAGATTTTCTGCAATTATATCAGTTGATTTAACATGAGCTACTACCTTTCCCTGCACTATCAGCTCCTCACTATTCCAGTCAGGAACTCTGGGAACAGACAATGTTACCACTTTACCAAAGGAAAGAAAATGTAGGAATGAATATGCGAGGTTTTGTTGCCTCTGTTTCTGGATGGGCATACTCATAAAAACTTTTTTTTTTTCCTTACCTTTTAAAGTGTCTTCAAGTGAGAGACAAACTGAAAGAGCTGACATCAGTTGAATCAATCACACATGAAGTACAGCAGATGTTAAATAAAGCAAGCACATTACTGTTTCAGCTCTAAAATAGTCTGTAGCATTATTGGAGCATTATATGAACAAGCCAGGCCCCTTTGGAGTTCTTTTCTCATCATGCAACACATCAAAGACACAACATCAGTGTAATTATTCTCATCATTAAAATTCATGGCAAATACAGCCAATTACTGATTGGTTTGAGATGCAGCAGGCTCCAGATACACAGAGAATTGTGAAGGGAATGGAGTGAGTCCAGAGAAAGACAACAAGGCTGAGGAAGGGTCTGGAGCACAAGTCCTGTGAGGAGCAGCTGAGGGACCTGAGTGTGTTTAGCCTGGAGAAAAGGGGAGACCTCATCACTCTCTGCAGCTCCCTGAAATAATGGTGTAGCCAGGTGGGGGTTGGACTCTTCTCCAACGTAACAAGGAAGAGGAAATGGTCTCAAGTTGCACCAGGAGAGGCTTAAACCAGGTTTTGGGAAAGTTTTCTTCACTGAAAGGGTTGTCAAGCATTGGAATTACTGACCAGGGAGGTGGTGGAGTCACCAACCCTAAAGGTATTTGAAAGACATGCAGATGTGGCACTTAGGGACATGGTTTAGTGACAGACTTGTGCAAGGTTAACTGTTGGACTCAGCAGTCTCCAAGATTTTTCCAAAATAAATGAGTCTGTGAGTTCAGAGAGGATACCAGACAGACATCATTCTGACCTATCTGGTAATAAGAACTCATTTTTCTCCACTCTACACACTAAACAGCTGGGGAATGAACTATAAAAGACTAGATCAAGTTACTCTAACTAAAAAAGATCATTTTCTTAAGGCTACAAGCTTTTTTCCAAGGCCTTGTCTTCAGGAATACTAAAGTTATACTTCTAATTCAAACTTGTAAGCATGAATCAAAGCAAATTGCTCCATGTTTTCTCCTCTTAGTCTGCAAATATCCCTTCTCTTCACTAAGATTCTACTCTGGTAGTAAAACCACAAGTAACCTTAGGCTGGCAACCACAGGAACAGACTTCTCTGCTAGGTCTGGAGAATGAAGTAGCAAATAGGTGCATTTAGCAGTTGAATTATTTTGCACAATATACAAATGCTTGAAGAGTCTTTTATTTGGTAGGGTACGACAATGTCCTTGGTAGATCAAATTCCCCAAGACTGAAAATGTACCAAACTGATGCTAAGGAAATATTTAATCAGTGCAAAGGTTACTAATTTTTCTAATTTCAAAACACAAATCAGTCATTTCAGGTTCTTTCAGAAGATTAATGAGGCATCAAACAATCTCTAAAAGAAGAAAAATTACTGAACCTTTTAAGCCTTTGTATTATAAGCTAGGTTTCATATAATGAAATTGTGTTTCATATTATTTGGCTACTCTTTTTTCATTTGTCAAATTACAATGTGTTTTTCTGTAACAGAAGCTGACCTAGGTGTATGACAGCACATTGCTAGGAGTTTTACACAGACCTTGCAATTTATCCAGACCTGCTGAAAGTGAGCAATACATCAAATGGCACTGTATAATACTGGCATCATACAACTCAAAAACTCTCCTATTTTATCTCCTCCCTCCATCCAGAAACTGTAATATGTCACCAAGAAAGGATATGGTACCAAAAATAAACAGAAATACATAATTAATTGAGTCAGTAAAACAGAATATTGTAGGTCAGCATTAGAAGGTAAACACAGCTACACAGTGTTCACATTACTCTATATTCTGTTTCTGAATATGAGAATTGTGGCTCAGATCAAACCTCTTCAGAGGTAACTCAAAGAAATCTCCAGCAAGTCCTCTGAAGATAGGCAAGGTCAGAATTCTCCAGCTCAGAGAACTGACATCTTCAGTAGTACCATACTGCCCTGCACAGAGACCCCTTAATATCTGACATTTCTCTCAGGGAAATTTAAAAACAAACAAACAAAAAAAAAATAGTGTCCTCTGTGCAATAGTTTCTCATTCTTCAACTGACAGGTTTCCTGGAAATGCTAATTGTCAAGTAAGAATTAAAAATTATTCTCCTAAAGAGAAGTACTAGGAGGCAACATTCTCATGTCACACTGCATTGGTCAGTCTGTCAGAACAGCTGGTTTCAGGAAAATCAGCTCATTTCGTGACGATCAGGTCACTTTTTTTCTTAAATACTGTGGCTCTCCAATCCCTAACAGACCTAATCTGAGTCTCTGCTTTCTTTTGTTACTTTGCTTTTTAGCCCTGTACAGGCAGCTGGTGGATTCACAGTTTTCCAGCTAAGGCAGACTCTCCTCTTTATCAGATTTCCAGGCACCCTATGTCTTGTGTTAATGAGCAGCAGGAGTTTCACATCAAGGCATCAAAAGGAAAATTATCTCAGAATATTATCCTGCAAGGTGTCTCTAAAGCAGCTTTTCCTCCGAGTTTCAATGACCTCAACTAGGCAGGATTTCTACAGTTCAGCTTGGGACAGGAGAAACATTGATATTTTGAACAAGCCCTTCAGATAAAACCTCACATGACTCCAGACAAGGATTTCCCACTGACCAAGAGCTCTGTTCCATCACATCCAATTTCCATGATCCTATCTAGAAAGATTCAGAGGGCATCCATGGCTTGGCTGTGACTTAACCCTTGAGTCTAACTCAGAAGCCAAGAATTTTTCTTCTCTGTTTCCATTTCCTGCTTAATTTTGGCAGGCCAGTTTGGAGTCCCTATAGAACAAGGCCCACATATATCATGTGCTTCCATCCTGACCACTTAAAATTTTTCCTTTCCCTCAGGGGTCCTACTGCCCTCCCTTCAGAGTAAATTCTGTTGAAAAACTGTATGGTTCACATAGGGAGGGTTGCCTGCTTTTTAAAAAATAAAAAGCAGTTCTAGGCAAAGAGTAATTTCATACAGCTGTGATCAGAGACAGCTAGGAAGGCTTACCGAAAATTCTGGGGTTCACAAGCTGCATGGGCTGGTTCTTAGTGGCATAACCACTCAACAGCTCACTGCTCAGAGGAAAAAAAATTGTAGTTACTGAATCATCTCAGAAAAAAAGATAAAACTTCTTTTACTTTGTGCCTTTGCTGTTATTTTAGCAATGGTGCACAACTGCCATCCTTCTATCCCCAGTTATGCCCAGAGAACAGGCACAGGAGCCTGGGATACTCTTTATCCTTTTTGTATAGACAAGTGTGTTCTTACCTAACATAAAACTGTGTTACCTCAAATGTTTGGGATTTTTTCATGTTAGCCAGTTCCTAGCCCTATGTGTAGTTCACAAAGTGTCTCAGTTTAAGGCCAGAACTACAAATAGCACTGTTTCTAATAAAACTTCTTTTGCTGGGAGTGTTTTAATGCTGGGAACTCAAAGGGTTTAAATAACTGTTAAATGCTGGGTGTTTTCTAAGTGTATAGGGAGTTTCCTAAAGTTTTTGATCCTGGTTCCTACAGGAGTTACTGAGACCAAACACATGATGAGGAGTATGAAGACTCTTGGAACCACAGCACAACCATCTCCCAGGTCAAGAAAATAATGTAAACAGCAAAAAAATTACTTCTCCATACTTTTGTCACTACTTCCTTTGACTTTCCCATTCTTACAGCAAAGCCTGCTGATAGACTCTTGATTCAAATAGCACTGGATGAGGCCATGAGCATAACTAATGTGGCTCAAGTCACATCTAACAAAGGTCAAACATACTTCAATTATCTATGGCTGTATCCTCCCCATTTTTCTTCCCTCCCAATGATTAAATATGCCTAGGCCACTACATAACCCTTCCAAATTATGCATTCCCATACTATATCCCAGCATTCCCAAACACCTGCATCTTCTGCAGGCTCTTTTTCTGAGTATGAGGATCAGATGAAATGATTTTTCTTTGTTTTATGGGGTAAAGATGATCACAGAGCAGCCACTCAAGTTTTTTGGTTCAAGTCCACAGCAACACTTGGGAATAAAACATCTGATCTGCCAATCTCCCACTGACTGAATGACAGGACAAATAATCATGAATTAATAGCAAGCTAAAGATTTAAGCATTATTTATTTCATCTGCTGACATAGGGCATGATGGTTCTCCAACAAAAATTAATGGTAAACTTCCTTTGAGTTCAACAAGAGCAAGATTAAATTCCTGGTCTCTTGCCTCCCTATTGAAGGTGACAAATCACAAAAGCTAAATGACGATTTTTCATTTAGGAATAATGGTGGAAAAAATGCAGACAAGAGTTATTCCATATTTCTTCTCTCATTCTTCGACCAGGATTCTAATTTTTACTTTGAAAACTTAACAGAATAAACACACACCAAAAAAAGAAACTCAAGATACAGTAAAAGCCTGACCAACACAAAGTTTGCCCTTACAAAGCAAACACATTTGCCTTTAGGATACTTTTAAAATCACATTAACTGAATTGCAAACGATTCAGCCCCTCCACTGTCACTTCCCCCACTCCTTGCTTTTTCACATGCACATACTGTGGGGACTGCCAAGACAGAACATCCCTCTGACCTTGGCAACTGGCAGCTGTGATCAATCACTTCATAAAATCCTATGTGTCAGCTAGAAACCACTTGTATTCCTTAAGCAATTCAATCTGCTAAACAGCTTAAGTCATGAATCCATTCAAAAGGCTAGGAAAACAAATTCATTTGGATTAGATGTTTCTTTATGCCTGATTTTGTTGTTCTTTTTTTTTTTAATGGTTATTATTAGAGTAGAAGTTCCTCTCTGTCACTGTGAGAAGCTGCTTGCACACTCCAGTGTAGGTGTGCTGGTTGATGGAGGGGATCTCATCACTTACTGGTGAAGCTCACCACAGGTATCCCTGGCCATGACTAAAGTCCCCAACCTTTTTCAGACAATTAATCAGACTTAAATATGAAGTGAGTTATCAAACAAAAGGAAAGCAAACATCTCTCCATAGAAACTGAGCATCAGACAGAATTGTTATTACCAAACACAGCACTAAACAAATGAGACAGTTTTTAACCCTAGGCTGAACTTTGGTGGAATGAGATCAGCACGGAAAGTCACTCTTTCCATAATTATTTCCTCTTTAAAAACAACATGTCAATGGATTTCTTTGGACAATTTGCTCATTATTGAGGTTGTACATTCTGCCCTCTGCCCCTAGATACTCCTATGAGCCTAATGTAAGTGATTTGTTAACTGTTTGCATACTTAATCTGTCCCACAAAAATAACACTTTTTCCACTCAACCTTTTGGGTAAATCAAAATGAAATAATCTTAAATTATGCAGATCAAACATAAAACTTACAGGAAAAAAGTAAAGGGAAGGATTAAGAAATGAAGAAGGTACACTGAAGAGACAAAGAAAGCAAGAAGCCAGCTGTGAAAAAGACATAACTCATTGGAGTCTTGAATGAGTGCAGTTTATCTACAGTTAAACCTGATCACAAAAGGGCTTTTACTACTTTGTGATACCTTTTAGAAGTGGAATAATAAAGCAGAAGCTTTATTCTGCTTTATTATTGAAGCCTCTTCGAACCTCATTCACTCCTACAGCCATCCATGGGAACTAGCTCATTCTCCAAGAACATAACCATTACAAAGAACAATAAAAAAACATGTTTCCATTCACAACCTGAGGAAAAAGTTTATGGTGTTTTGCACATTTTTACTGTAAAGTGAGAATACTGTGAATGAGAATACCTTCTTAGGGTACAATGACACATTTCCTTTCTCACCTAGACCAATAAAAGCATGTAATGCAAGCAGGGTGTCACACCACGCAGGTGTCTGTCCATTTGAAAGTTATTCTGAGGCAGCATCAAAGACTGAGTTAATTTGTCTTAACTAGATTGTGCATTCTGCTAGGCTTCTAAATTTGTCATCTAATTAGTGCCTGCTCAGAGGGTTTGGGTTTTTTTCAGATTGGACTTTGGCAGAGAAAGAATTTTTAATGTCAAATTCATTTCCAACTTATATCTTACAGAGAAATTTTGAGTTCTCCTGCTATGAACAGGAGAAAAAGGAATAGTTAACCACTAGCTTCAACAGTGAGGATGGGAACAAAGCTGCTTTCTCAGTGTATTCCTGATGCAGAAGGCAACAGGTTCAGAATTGCTGTGGCTTGATGGCATTTCATCACTGTGATAGTCTTTGAGGGAAATTTCCAAGCAAAAGCTTGAAATTCATCACCACTTAAACAAGACTTCCAGAAGGTGAAAATAATAGCTTTGAAATGCAACTGGGTCACAGATTTTCTTGACTGTTCTCATATATTTGAGTTAGAATGCAGGAGTTTGTCTCTGGCTTGTACAAGAAATCTGCACAAAAGCAGAACGTCACTTCCATAGAGGTTAAGCTTTCTCACCTGTACAATGAAAGTAACAGCCAATAGAGTCTTCTCATAACTGGATGCTGGAATCAGTTCCAAATATCACAAATTTAAAAGCTGGGGGTGGGGGGCAGCTGCCTTGCTTAAAACTGCAGCTATTGCCTCCTTAAATGCTGTCACATCAGCTCGGGGCTGAAGCTCAAAGGTGAGCTCACCTCCAGAGCACATGAACACATCTGAATTCTGTTCACTATCTGATTCCAATCTCATCTGATTCCTGCCTCAGACTCTGAAGTCTGCTTTGGACAAAAACTTGGAATTTGCCATCAATTAATTGGTGTACATGGTGCTCAGCACTTGACTGGGGACAGGGGAATGAGGGGGGAAAAACAAACAAAAAAGAGATTTTAGCTCTAGTAGACAACAGATGAGGTCTAGCAGGAGAGCTCCTTGGAGCTTAGATTATTTACTACAATAAAAAGTTAATTCCCACATGGGTGAGAAAGCCTGCCTTTAGGCACTTAGAATTCAGGAGGTTTGTCTGTGAGGCAGAAGTACAAGGCTTTTTTTACTATTTGTAAATGAGACCACTTCCAGATCACAGGCATATACAGCCTGTCACAGAGCTCAGGGGCCTGTGGACTACAGTACAGCTCATACCTACCAATTTCATTTCCATGTGAACCAAAGCAAAAGAAGAACTTCCTTTTTTACCCTTTTCACACAACAAAAGCTATGTATATTCTGAATTTAAAAGTACCTTTATCCAATGTACATACTTATCCATAGTTTTGAATTTACACTGCAGCTTTTTGTCCCTGAAAAATGTTAATGGTTATCAAGAAATTCAATATACCTGGCCCCATTGTCCACATTGCCCAGCATTTCATTTGAGAAACAACACAACATAGAGGATTTCTCCAAACTGTACCTTGCAGATGACTGGAAAGAGACAGAATGCTTATGCTTGGAATTCCTTACCCACAATCCCACTCCTTTCTGAGAAGGAAATACATGAACAGGAAAACACTGTCAAAGTAAAAGCAAATTGTCATTACCTGGCTCAGCTTCAGGAAAGCTCCAAGAAAACAGATATGTCCTATGGAGAAGAAAAACCTGGAAAATTTCCTATCATTGAGAAAAGAATCCTTCAAAAGAGGGTTTCAAGATGATTTTGAGAGAATGAATGTGAGAGGTTATTTTGCAGGGTAACACTGCTGCTGTCTGCTCATCTCGTCATTGTCTTAGAACACGATATTTTTCAAGATTAATGGGCTGAGAGATATACAAAATGATACTTATTCTCCCATGTTGCAGCAAAGCATAACAAAGAAAAATGTTTGGGGAGTGAGACATTCCCAAACACAGAACACAGAATAAAAGGGGAAGTAAGAGACCTGTACGTCAGGAAAAGGTTCTCAAAGCTTAATGCAGGAGAGATTTTGTGGGTGCTAGGACCTCATGCTGACACAGCCAAAGACAGTGAAGGCAACCTGAGCTGGAAAAGACTTCACAGCCCCCTGATCTTTAGTTCCTGGTCCCTACCAGATTTCAGTGAAAATGTGTGTGACAAATAAAAACACTCAGAGCTGTACAACTATTCAGGAAATTCATCATCATCTAACACTTTTATATTTAAAATCTGAGCTGAAATCAGAGTAATATTAAACATCAATCTAATCAGGACTGATCTCTACCAAGACTTAACTAATATATGCAACATTCAAAACTTTAGGACTATAATCAGGCTTCTGTGGAACCAAAGCAACTTCTCCAAGGTGAAAAAAGGCTGTTAATGGCCAATGGTAGTTAAGAGTACAATAAAGCCAAATCCAGGATCTCAGGTCAGTTTCCCTCAACACACTAATTTTAAAGTGGTATTCAGACTCTCATTTAGAGAAAAAAAACCTAGCTGCAATATGACTGAAGCCACCCTGAGAATTCTAGCAATCCTAATGGGAATTACTAACTTCACACTTTTGGCAAATTACCAAAGCCAGAGGCACTGCCTGCATTCATACATGCTGTGTAGTTGTGTTTAGTCAGCACACTCAGAATCCTGGAGGTACTGAATGTGCTGAACTGGTTTACTGCAGTTAGGCTTTTACTGGACATTTCACTGCCCACTCCATTTCTGAATCTAATCATGACTCTAAAAACTGCTTCGAAAATGTTTGCAATTTAATTCAGCTGAAAGAGGGTGAGTCTCACAGACTTGGGGTACAGACACACCCATAACGTACTGTGTAACCTGCTCAGGGAAAAATTACCATAAGCATGTTGCTACCCCATGGAAAATGCAGAGTCATTTAAAGGAAAAAAATCTTTAAACTAAAACTCACACAGTTCACAGTATAAAATAGCTCATGTTGCAGCTAACCAGACAATAACTTGCTCACAGAGCTATTCCCTGAATTTAAACAGGATCCATCCAGCAGGTGAGATGCCAGGTAATTACACCACAAGCACAGGCAGCATTTCTCAAGACAAAGATGCTGAACCTCCAGCAGAAAATGCAGCAACCCACATACAAAGGCTGTAAGATCCTGCTCAAACAAAATACACGCTCTGAAACACATTTCAATTGGTGTCTATTTTGACATTTCTCATTCTCTGACATTGTGCTGCAGTTAACTGCTTGCTGAAGTCTGCACTCTATAGCTTGAGGCCTTCTGGAAGTGAAGTGGTGAGACTTCCACAGTGCACTGAATCACACACAGCATCAACATCACATTCTGTTTAAAAAATGCTGAGAGAACTTCCCTGGTGCAAAGCCAAGCACAGTGACCCACTGACTACATTTCTTACAGGTAGCAGGGAGCCCTTCAATTGCACAGGACTGGTGAAGCTACACCCAGGAAATATCTACGGGAAGTTTCACAGAACCACAGAACCTCAAAAGGAAAGAGAATAAGTTATTTTTGTACGTACACACGTTGATGGCAGTTCTGTGTATCTAATAACCCACATAGCACATGAGTGTATTATCCCAGTTCTATTTGTCCAGCAACCACTTCACATCACTCAGGTCATTGTTTATGCTGTCTGTGGGTAGTGAAATATGCTTGATCCAGAAAAGGTTTTCTCAGGATAAAAGTTAGCCCTTCAAGGTAGTTGGAAAGGCAGAATTTTAGTACACTGGTGCATTGTATCATGTGGCTTTTAAAAGCAATAACAAACAAGAAAACCTACACAAATAGGACTGCCCTAGAAAGAAATTGACCATCTCATGGAAGTGCAGCCTTCCAAACAGACAAATCTTGGATTTCCAACTCAATTTCACTGAAACAACTGACAAACTCAAACAAGGCTCATTTCAGAGAAATCAAAACAGGCTGATCTGACCGGCAGTCTCTGATGATAAGTACAGCTGTGAAGTTAAAAATTTTAAAAGAGTCTTTCTATGTCCACACAAGTTTAGCATCTAAATCCAAGCTAAGCTCCACCATGTAAATTGAATTAGAAATTCCAGAGAAAACACACATCTCTTGTGTTCATGTGTCCTTTGCTTATCTTAGCAAAACAGAGGTTACTAACACTGTATGAAACCAAGAACACCAGAGGTCAAGTCCAAGACAGACTGAAAAATCTCAAAGAAAGTGTTATTTGTGTCATGTTGTGAGGAATGCTTTAAAAATACCATGAGCTGGCAGAAGAATGGTAAGACATGCACTCCTGGCTGTCTAGACAGAGTTTGAGACTAATCGGCCACATAGACTGTAAGAATGAAGTCTCCCAAAAAGCATTGAAAAAGCACACTTCAATTAAACAAACTGATAATAAAAGCAAATGGGCTCCTTCCAAAGAGACATCAGTGATTTCCAGATTTTGTCTTACAAGAGCCTGGAAGAGCAGACCAATATTACAAATCCCTATGGTAGCCAGAGATGAGAAAAAAGTGGGGTCTGAAGGTCCTTTTTATTCTCTCCAGAGCCTTCAAGGCTTCTAGGTTATCATACCACAGAATGAGTAGCTCAGAATCACCTCAAAGTTCCTGTCTAATTTATAATCTGATAGTTTATGGAAAATTCTAGGAGATAAAGTGAACTTGCTTCAGCCTCTTTCAAACTGCAATGGCATGAGGGTTTAATTTGCAAAAGATCAGAGTACCTTCTGCATCAGAAGTCCTTGTGTAACTAAACTTACATTAGAGCCCTGGCCTCTACCAGCTTGTTCCTATGATAAAAAAGAGGCGGGGGGGGGGAAATTCCACAACAGATTTTGTTGGTTCTTTTCATGAGCATCAGCAACAGAGGCCTGAAGAACAAACAAAACTAGAAAGGTGAAGACTCATAGTGGGTCCAAAGCAAGACATCCAACTTGTCTTTACAATTATCTGAAGCACAGCACAACTATGCAATTATGCACAGCAGTCAAGGCTGCTCTGATGTCTAATTAGCTGTTTCTGGGGCCACAGAAACCCTCTCCTTAAAGAAACCAGTCAGCAAGGCACATGTGACTTCATAGAGCAGAGAGTTGTTTTGTATTTCTGAAGATAATGAATACCTTCATAAAATGACTCTAGGAAATAAGATCTAATGGTAAAATTGTTTAGGGGCTGTGTACAGTGAAGAACAGATCTGGTTAATACAGGAGAAAAAGAAATACCAAGGTTTGGAGTGGAGGGTTATTGCAAGGGATTATTTTTTTTCTTTTTTTAATAAAATTTGAATGGACCCCTTCTTTTTCCAGAGGGTTTTCATCTTACTCCCAGAATAAAATTTCCACATCTCTCAGCAACACAAAGGAAATATATTAGTATTTTAAAGGTGTGCTGAAGTGATTGACTTCAGAACTCTTTAGCTACTTAACTCCACATTAAAATCAACTGAACTGTTTAATCAGATCCCCAAACCAGCTTTACGGGCTCATTTACATTAATCCTTAACACTGCCAAGAAGAAAGCCACCATGAATCTGGCTCCTTGAATGCTTATATGCCATAATCATCAATAAAACCATTGATCACATACCTCCATCTAACTTTTCCCAGGCTTCTCTTCATTGGGGAAAACTATATGATAGTGTCTTGGGCCTCTGCCAGCAAGTATAGGTATCAGCAATAGTAGAAATGCTATCAGGAATCACCTTTGATGGCTAAATCAGGGCTCTGGATCACTGAAACACACTGGCATGATACTCTGAAAATATCCTCTCCAGCTAGAGCTTTATTTTCTGCCATATAAAGCAAATCCCTGCTCTGCCATCACGCTTTTCTGTCCTGCTGCCATCAAGCTCATTGTGGAGTTTTATTCATGAAGCCAAAAGAGCTTCATAAGGAGTTATAGGCTTGCAGCATATATATACAAGATAACAGTCATCTAGATTATTTTGTTGCTGATTAATTTGCCTTACTCTATATAAAATAAATACTACACACATGATTTTTTTTCAATTGCTTCTGTATACATATGTACATCAAATGACCATTTAAAGCTCTTTCTGCTATGTATTGAGGTCCTCCTTCCCTGCTTTTCTCCCACATATGAATGAAGTGATCTTTACCTCCATTTTCCTTCTGAAGCAGCTCAGAAGGAACTTCCCCCCTTTTCCTTGTCCCACTTCAAGTAGTTACCTGCAAGAGATTTTTCCAGCACTCACGTGTACTACCCCACTTAGGTGGTAGATCATGACTGCTGCAGCAGCCCTCTTGTTNAAGTACTACAAGTACTTGGTAGATCATGACTGTTGCAGCAGCCTTCTTATTAGAGGGTAGGAATGAGTCAAGACATAGACTCCTTGTTTATCACAGCATGAAAAGGGACCTGGTTTATTCCTCTTCACACCTCAGCCATCCTGACTCCAACCATTCACTGACTCTGGCTGCAGCAGCTCCTGCTGGATGTTTCCCTTGCAGCCGCTGACTGCTGGTTATTCCCTGCTGAACTCTGACTGCAGAGATCAGTGTGCAGACTGTGACTGCAGGCTTTTACCCAGCTAGACTGTGACTGCAGGTTCCAACCACAGGCTCTGACTGCACACCCACACTGACCTCACAGCAGGGATTCTCTCTCCTCAGGATCCTTCTCCATGATCATCATGTTCATCATAGTCCTCCATGATGATCCAATCCTCCCCACCTAACCTACTCCCTTTTATCATTCTTATCTTTACTGGCTATAGCTGTGATTCATCAGAGGCAAGGCTGTATTGGGTAATTAACATAGCTGTTACTTATCAGGGGCAAGGTCACCTGTATTCCCTTCTCCTACACATGACCAGGCTTAAAATGTAAAGAGACTTAAAAGTCAGGAATGTTATTTGTCTATATTTGCCTGTAGAGCATGTGTGGGATGGAAAGCAGTAATAGTAGCAACTGTTAGTACAGGGGGAAAAAATTTTAAATTGCAATCCAAAAGGTAGATTCCTATCCTAAAAAGGTAGTCCAAATGTAGTCAGATACAAACCTGTGCTTCAAGAGAATTGCTCCCAGTCCCACAAAATCATAACTTGGCTCCAGCAGCATTTTCACTATGACAGAAATCACCATTGCCATGAAAGGAGTCCAATGTAATTTAGCCTCATTATTTTAAAATTGAAATTAGTCCTCTTTAAAAAGGTTAGGAATCATGCTCTCTAGAGAGGGGTGTGGATTGTACAAGACCACCTGACAAACTCAGTGAAGCTGAAAAACTTTTCAGCTGTACATGAAAAGTCTCTGACCTCTCACACTTGGCTGCTTTTTCTAGTTTGATCACCCCAGCTATTACCTCCTGCTGCAAACCTGGCTTCTAGGTATACTTTACACAATTGTACACTGATAAATAATCAGGATTATACCAATTTTTTCATGCAACAGCCTACATGGCACATAAAAATCATTAGAGACACAAAAGTTCACACACTAACAAGGTTTTGTTTACAGCATTAGGCACTAATGACCCTAGGAGGTGGCTAAACCCAGAAGAATCTGCAGTGTAACGCACTCACCTTATGTTTTTGTTCCTTTTGTAATGCACTCACCTTATGTTTTTGTTTCTTTATCAATATCTTTAATAAAACAAACTTGAACTTTACAGTGAATATTTACACACATGCTTCAAGTAATACATATTTGGTAGAAGTCAGTCTAATCACAGGCAGAAAACTAAGCTATGATGTAGAATGAGACCTAAAAGGGTCAGGTGAATACACCTAAAAACAACAAAACCTTGAAGGCACATCTTAAAATTTGGGGTCCTATAACATAACACATATTGAAAGAAAATATCCCTATCATTTCTAGCCTGTACAGAGCCCAAACGATAGGGAAAACTGGGACAGAATTTATTATCATTTATTTTATAGAGCTGATTTACTATATGTGGACTGTACCAACAGTTTATTTGAATTGTTGCAATGATGCTTTTGTTTCAAGTTTCAGCTGTTGCAGTTCAGAATCTCATCCTTGGTTTTCCTTTAAACAGTCCCATGTTCTTTACCAGAGATAATTTTATTAGCTAAAAAATTGAATTGCAATTTGGAAGCTTGATAGCAAAAGCACCATTTCCTGGAACTGTAGACATGGCTTAACCATGTAAAAATAAAGTAAAAATTACTAAATCCTGGGGATTTTGCACCATGAAAACAATAGGTTTGCTCTTGGCTCCTCAGCTGCTTCCTAACAACTTTCTTGGCAAATAAGAAGTGATCAATTTGTTGAAATTAGTTGTTCCCAAAATGCAGTGACTCTAAATATTTTACCTCACTGCTGATAAGCACTGACATTTAAATCTCAAATCAAATGCTGCAGCAGACCTAGAAAGGTTATTTTTCCCTATAAAAGTACACTCCAAACACCTGCAATTGGATTATATTCACTGCCTAACAGTCAAGACCTGCATACAGTCCCACCTCACCTTGATTCCTTCCAGCTGACAGAATAGATTTGTTTATAGTTCATATTTCCCAGAAATGGCCATTGAAGTAAACATAGAGTAAACATTTCTGAAGAGTACTGTGATTCCTTGCAGGATTTCAACTACCCCTGTGCTACCTGGAGTCCTGTGCTCAGCAAACTGTGTAAGGACTGAGATGCTGAATGAAAATCAAGCAGCACAACCAGTGCCACCTTTGGCTAGCCATGGGTGCTGTTCCAGAGGGAATTTTAGGAACAGTTACAGCAAAGTTGGTAACCCATTGTAAATATTCCTGCATTATGAGCTAGCAGCCTATAAATCCCTTCCCAGTGGCATATCCCTATGGGAAAGGGCATGCAGGCTTCCATATGGTGGTGATATATCATGGGATTTTTTAAAGGCATACTGTAACTCGGACTTATTTACTATTCTCTCTCCTCATATCTGTAAACAAGAAAAGCTTAAAAGGTTACATTCCTTCCTACTCCTCTCTATGTTATTTAAACCAAACTGAGAGTTTAGCCACATAAACATCTGTCATCTGAACTTAATTCTTGGTACTTTCTCTTTTTTCTTCTTCTCTTTCGGAAAATAAAATAGATGTCTCTGACTACATCAAGAGGGAGGTGAAAAAAGGGAGCTGAACCATCTCAATTTTTCTGCACAAGTATCAGAAATAATGTTAGGTAAAAATAAGAGGAAATTTTTAAAAAACAAAACAATAACAAACAATTAAGCATGCTGAACATCAACCATATCCTGAACAGTCTCCTTCCATCTGCCTCCACACATAACAAAGTACAAAATAAACTCAGATACCATTTATTACTGGTTTAATTCATAAAAGAATTTAACAACAGCAGCCAATTTGTACAAATTGTACCTAGGAAAATGTACTGGAACACATGGGAAGAAATGAAATTAAAATTTTCACATTTTCTCTTTAATTTTTTCCCCCTACCTCTCTATTACACTCACGAAGATTCAAAAGGAAAATGATAGATTCCATCAATAATAAAATCAAATAATGGGACATACTCAATCCATGCTTCTTGCCACTTCCTTTCTTCAGAGTAAACCATTTGATTTTAATTTATTATTCTCTCCTAATTTGGTATGGTGAGGTAAATTTAGCAGTCTTGGAGAACAGAGGCACAAGAACCATAGAAAAATTCGGGTTGGAAGGTACCTCAGGAGTGCTGTGATCCAGCCTCCTGTTCAAAGCAGGGTCAGCACTGAAGTTAGACCAGGATGGTCCAGCCAACTTCTGAACACTCCCATGGACGAAGACTGCACAGCCTCTCTGAGCAGCCTGTTCTGCTGCCTGCCTGCCCCCAGCATTAAAAAGTTGCTCCTTATATCCACTTTGAACCTTACACCTCTTAAGTGGTATTTTTATATGTTTTAAGTTGTTGTATTACCAGTTTTATTAACCAGAACAGTTACATACCTCCTTTCCTTTGCAAGCAAGGTGTTCCAGAACAAACCTGGCATATATTCATATGCGTATACACAGGTCACTCAGTGTTGTTTCACTCTAACATGCCCCAAGGGATCTCAGCTACCCCACCTCAGGGGTGGATTCTAACACCAGCTTGAGGCACACAGTCAGGGTATGGCCAGAGGAGTGCAAGGCTGCTCACAGGCACTTGGCAATCAAGTACCCATAGCTCAGCCTAAATATTAGAAAAGGGGTAAAAAAATTGGTGCAAGTTTGTTGTACTGAATGTATCACCATTGCTATCAGGGCAGGAGTTAATTTGGCTGAAGAGGGAAACAGGGTAGCAAAGGAGAGCTTTGATTTGGTGTCCATGCAGTGCCATCTCTGGAGAATTGCAGAACTCTAGAATGAATAGGGTTGGAAGAGATCTTAAAGACCATCTGGTTCCATCTCATCTCTGACAACTGAGGGGGTGAAGATAACAGGGAATATGATGGGAAGACAGGAATGTAATAGTTCTCAATTAGCTGTGGATGAAGAATTTGCTTGGTTTTCATTTCCATCACTGGAGGTACGTGGCAGTAGATTTCAGCCAATGGGTGTATTTTTCCTGTGCTAGGGCAGGGTGGTTTGAGGTGAGAATGGACTTGTTTACTCAGTGGTCTTGTCCCATGAGATTGTGCAAGGAATGATAATTTTGAAGAGGCTGTAGAATCAAGTTTCGGAAGAAAGAAAGGAAAGTCCAAGGACCCTGACTCTCATGCTGTAGCAGCTCACGGAGGAGAGGGAGGATGCACTGTTACCTATTTCTTGACTCTGCCAGAGGCTGCAATCCCCACCACAGAAGCAGCAGAACAGGTGGTACATCTACTGCTCAGCTGAGGCAGCTCAGGCTGTCACACTAATGGAGTTGCCATCAGCTCCAGTTTACATTACTATGTGAGACTGAACCACAGCAGCAGAGAGCTCTGATTCACAATCCCTGCTGGAGTTAAAGGGCTAAAGAGATGGCCTCCCCCACATCTCCTCAGCCAATGCAGCTTCATCTCGCAGGGATCATGAATCAGACCATGGCAGCAGGGAATAGATTAGGAAAAAGAAGTAAGATAGGAAATAGGGAAGAAGAAAGAGAATAAAGAAGTGAGTGCAAGAAAGGAAAGAGTGTTAGCAGAAAGAAAAAGGGTTAGTAGTATGTTAAGAGGGAAAAAAAAAAAAGAAGGATAGGAATTTGTTAGGGTGTTTCTCAAAAGCCTAAATTTAGAGGAAGTAAGGAGACAAGGCACCTCACATCTATTAATACTACCAAGTTATTGATTACCTTTGGGCTTGATCTCAAAAAGAGCCAGTAACAAGTTGTTTGAATCAATTACAACTATAGTAGTCCATAAAATATGGTCATCAAATTAAGTAAAAAAGCTTCTGTCTGGGATTTAGATACTCCAAGCTCTAGAATGCATCAGGGAGTAGAGTTACACCTTAAAGAGTTATTAACATCAGTATGGAAAAGATTTTTACCTGGCTGGGCAATTAAGAAGTGTCCAAGTGATGAACAGGAGGAATTGGCACTTCCAAAGCACAAGGCAGTAAGAAATGGCTTATTAGGAAGAAAGGCAAACCCCTTCTTTCTTGAGTTAATGAATGATAAATTAGTGGGCCAGGGAAAAATCTTTCCACTGAAATGATTCAAAAGGTGTACAGGGACCAAACACGGAAAAGGAATCCGCCTGCTGCAGGCTCCACTCAGTGAGTGTAACCTGAAGACTTAAAGACTTAGTGAAAACAGAGGCCTCAGTTATAAATGCTGCCAAGCATTTGCCAACTTGTCAGTCGAGTCATATGGAGTAGAGGAAACCACCAAATCTGAATTAAATGCTGCTTGGAGAATATGTTGGGGTTTTCTCCATTCCCTTCTGTTCATACAAGTATGCATCTGTGCCATCTGTTTAGGATTTGTAAACAAATACTTACTGGCTTGTAGTTTAATTTTTGCTAGGAGTTATTCCAACAAGGGTTGAGCCCTAAGGCACTTCTTTCCTTGGGAATGGCCACTCTGAAAATTTGTGCCTCAGATATTTGCAAGGTGACCACCAAGCCCTAGGTGTTCCCATATAGGCACAAGGTTCTCTGTCTCTCCATGTGACAGGCCCTGCTTGAGTTCTCTGGCAAAAGTAGATTGCAGGAAAAATGTGGTTTGTGCTGAACACTGGAGGCTAGAAGAACTCTTGGGCATCAGGCAAGGCAACAACTCTGTATTTCAAAGGTCTCGTGGGACATAAAATGGCAATAAAAATTGAAACTATGTGGTTAAAAAGGAGAGAGATTCATTACATGTGCTGCAAGATAAAGTAAAAACTCTCCATGTCCTTGGTGGTGCCAGAAGTTGGTCTGAAGATGAAATAGTCAAAGAAATAGAATTAGCTTTTCTGTGTTACCACAGATTAAATTAAAGGCCAGAAATGAGAAAATGGGAGGCAGCTAAAAATGAAGATCATAAAGAGGCCAAACTGGCATCACAAGAATCAGAGCACAGGAGGCGAATGGGACTGACAATCACAGTCAGCTGGCTGAGATGAAAGGACAAACCCAGCAGAACAGAAACAACTTCCAAGTCACACAGCCTGTAATTCACACAGCACAGGCAGATCCTTCTGACAGTTTGTGCAGCATCCACAAAGCAGCTAAAGACTGTCAGGTATCTGTTTAATTCTCCTAGCTGTCAGGACAAAACTTCATCCTTTCTCAACAGTGTAGACTACCCACGAATCAAATTACACTCTGATCAAACATATTTTACTAAGATTTTTTAAAATTATTCCAGCAATAGACATCCAGCAATGACAGGGCTTCAAAGAGTAGAATGGTTTAAGTCTTCTATAGAAACATTTGCTACATGCCATACCTGTGCCAAGAAGAGGATTGGGATCTTATGTGGTGGGAAATGAGGCAATTATTGTTCTCATTAAATTACTTTAGGCCAAGGCATTTCAAATCCTCAGGAAATAGTTCATTTAAATGTGGGGATGATGACATGTTCACCACTAATCTCTCAGGAAGAGCATAAGAGAAACCTCAGCATCAGCAGATGGGCAAGAAATCAATCCCACATCCAGTCCCATCCCTGAAGCACTCCACAGGAAATATCCACAGTAGTACCTTGCAGCACTAAAACTCAGAGTACAGCAAGAATTTAAAGTCACTCTGCCACATTTCCAGTCAGCAGCATTAGTGCAAGGCAGGCCATCAGCTGCTGTGACCGGAGAGGAGAGTACAGCAAGGACTCTGTGGTATCAGGGTGTTGGGTAAATCAAAACCCCTGTCCTGGTTGTAAGAACAGTTCCCCAGCTGGGAAGGTAAAGAAGGACAGAAGAGGTAGGTAAAGAATCAATGACATTTCCATTAAAAGAAAAGGAAAAGCTGAACAGAAAGAAGCCAGAGTAACAGCAATCAATGAATGTGGAACTAACACAGGCTGCAGAACAGAGTCAGTGGGAACCAGCACATGGTTCCTAGCTTAGCTGGCACTTAGAAAGGGTCCTTGAGCTATATTCCCATTTTCCCAGCAATCCTAGAATGCTCACATTCTCACAACAGCCACACTGGCTCTGCTCAGTTTCTTCCAGGTGACCCCTGCAGTCACTGTCATTATCATTCTCCTTGAGTTAACCTGCCAGGCCCCCACTTTTGTGTCCCTGAGTCTTTCATGCAGTTTACCCACAAGATGGATAAGTCATCACCAAGAGCCAGCTGCAGCAAGAACTGAATGCTCACCTACCACCTCATGCATACATCTTTGGAGTATGAATGTTGGCAGGAAGTAGCTATTCTCTTTCTTCTGTTAGTTGCTGAATGGTGTAATACAGTCTTGTTTCCCTTCCAGAAAGTGTCCTTTGTTCTGACAGTGAATTTATATAGACCAAGCAGTGACACTTTTGTACAGGGGAGTCTTAACATTTGGGTAGCATGGCTGGGAAAATAAAATTTCTGCTCAGCTAGCATTAGCCTTTTTCCACTTCTTTCCTTCCTAAAATTTACAGTTGCTTCTATCCACCTTTCATCTGCTCAAGGGAAAAAACAAAATAAGGAAAGAGCCTTTTCTTATATTCCTCCCTTACACAAAACGAGGCTTTCACATTCAAAGAGATTCATACCCTACCACCAAGATAATAGGTGAGATGCAAGTCCAAAAGTACCCCTGCTGTGTGCTGAGCATTCATGGGTGGTCGAAGCTGTAACTGAGCTGCCTCACCATGGTGCAGCAAGAATTCAGATTTATTTTATGCAACTGGCATTCCACTTATGCTTTTTGGTCCAATGTATCTCAGAGAGCATTACAGAGCATTTAATCACAATATGCTGTACCTACAGCACAGTTCCACTAGAGTCATTTAGCACATGAAAGGGGACGGAAGGGGAGGAGATGGGAGGAAAAGGAAAACGGGGGTTGATTTTGGAAAATTTAATTCTCACCTGATTAAAAAACACTTAAGTGCTTTGATTGTCTTCCTCCTAACTCCTGTCAAAATCTTCTCACTCACTGCACTTCTTTTCAGGAACTCAATTAATATTGTCTGACAGTTAACCCTTGTTTTCTAATTCCCAAGTTGTTTACCCATGGCATAAATTCTCCACAAGTCTCATGTTCTCCTGACTGTCTAAATGCTTCATAACAGCCCTCTCTTAATTTTAAACTGCTGCAACCAGGCCTGCTCAGCAAACAAACATACAGCCTTGGTATATAAAGACCTGTTCTCTCTTCATGAAAACCTTAACTCTTCCTTGAAAACAACAAGTTAAAGGATTTTAAAAACATCCACGTTTGCTCCCTGTGTGATTTGTCTTTGTATTTTTGTTCATAACCTAAACTGCAGCTCTCCAGAGTAGGTAAAGCTTTTCTATCCATGCCTTGTAGCATGCCAAGTACATTGCCAGTGCTTGACAAATAATTGCTGCCTCCACACATTATTCTTCCTTCCCGATAGCAGAGCTCCAGGAATTCAGCCCAGCAGCTAATGAGCAAAGTCCGGAAAAAGCAAATAAGCATTTTGAGGAAAGCTCATCTTTCTCTCAGCTGCTTCTGGAACCAGAAGCAAAGACAAAAACAAAGAGGAAAAAAAAACCCATAGTTAGAAAACTTTAACCCCCCTGAAACCTTCGTTCCTCCCATTCCTCATCTTGGCAAGTTAGAAGTGCAGTAGCTTGGCCTCCCTTCCAGTGAGCTTGGCCTCACTTCCTACCCGTGGATGTGGGCTCAAGAGTGAAGAAATACGTAGGCTGCAAACCTGTAGTGGTGGTTTATTTAGCCTGTTTCCATCAGGGCACTTCAACTTTTCTCCCTTTTTTCCTATGGGACTTTTTCATTTAATAGGACCAAACATAATGGCAAATGAATGGCTGATCAGGCACATAAAAACCTATTAAATCAAAATCAGGAGAATAAAAAAAAAAGCAAGTATGATTCACATATAAGAGCTCTGAGATAAGAAACCAAGTCCATTTTTATGAATCACTCGATGCATGTATGCTTTTACAAGTGCAGAGAAAATTTCATTTATGTATATATGTATATTCTTCTTGCAGGGGGCAGATTTCTCCTTGCAGCAGAGAAGGATGGTGTGCTGTGTTCTTTGTGGCCTCTTAACAATATTAAGGCAAAACCAAAAAAGTAACAGTTGTTCTGAACTTTCAAGATGAAAAAGTTCTCCTCTGAGTTTAGAATGGAGCTTATGCAAGAGAGGAGTGCTGCTGCTCACGCTCTGTGATCGCTGTTTCAAAAGCAGCTGTCCTACCCAGAGAGGATGTCGATGGTTCACACAACATGAACCAAATGCCGAGAGTTTTCAACACACTGATACATCAGATTCCCCAGAACCTCGTTAGAATTCAGAGCACACCCCCTGCAAATCTCCCTTTACTCTGCCTCTGGATTTGGGAGATGAGGAGCAGGCAATTGCCAGCACCCAGAGAGGGAAAAGGGGGTGGCAGAGCCATGCGAGGGCAAGGAGGGGCAGGCACACAGAGCCTTGTTCACCTGTGGGTTGCCAGGTGTCTTTGAACTCTGTACTGTGTGGTGCAAGGGTGGATTGTTTGCTTTCAGTCAACAGGCAGTGGAGCTACCTCATTGCTGTAACCAATTTCTATTCACAGACATGGAACAACAAAAATATCCTGTGAAGCCACAAGCAACAGAACACTGTTTCAACAGTTTTTGTGGTTCTCTCTGTGAGGAGAAAATGCATCCCAAGGATTCTCACCCTGCCTGCTGTTTGGCAACACCACGAGCAGCTCAGACACGCGTGATTAATGTCAAGAACACTGCAAATGTTGTTTCTCTCTTGCTTTCTTCTCTGCTTGACTTGCTTGCTACTTAGAGCATGCATCCACAGATTGAAGGAGAACCTCCTCACTGTCTATTCCCCATCACAACTGTGATCACCATTATTGTACTTGCATTACCCACATAGGAAAAGAAGTGTAGAAGTGTCTTTCTGAATACAAAGAGGTGATCTCAGATCAGAAGAACCCTGATTTGGTTACTACTGCCAAGAAGGAGATGGCTATGAACTTTAAGTCACCAGCTGGAAGTATCCCAAGCAAACATAAGTCTAGAGCCCTCACAAACCCTTTTGGTTTACACAGTGAAGGGCAGTCAAAGCATTAAATTCATAATTTCATCTTGTTTATCCCAAAGAGAAAATCCTATTATTTCTATCACAAAATCAGACAATCACAGAGTATCCTGAGTTGGAAGGAACCCACAAAGATCAACAAAGTCCGATCCTGGCCCTGCACAGGATCATGTGCTTGGGCACATTGTCCAAATGCTTTTATCCTGCCTTCATTTCATTTTCTAATAAACAGGAATTGATGCACTGGCTGCAAGCTGGGAGGAAGCAGCATGCAGTATTTCACATGCAACAAAGCCTGAAAACTTTCATTTGGTGGAGATTGTTCCATACTGTATGTGGGTGAATTTTCCAAACAGTAACAAACAGCCAGTGAAATGAGTTTGCATTCGGATACACTTGGCTCAGCAGGCTGTGGTTTAGCCCCATAGGTAAGCTCAGATTTGACATGGGTTAAAATAAAATAGTCCTTGGTGACTGGTCACGGTAACTGAAATCTTACTCTTGGAGGACTGGTTAAGAGGGTCCAGATCCAATCCTTCCACAGTCACTGCAGCTGGAACAGAGCAGGTCTGTCAGTGCCCAGCTCCATTAATCCTACGTGTCTGATCTGTCTGAGTCTCGCTAAGAAAACAAAGTAAGGGAGCCCTGAGACGCGCAGACGTAAATGAAAAAACACATTCCCGTTTCCAACTGTCCACACACTCTCAGGAAGGTTGCACCTCTGCTCCATTACTCAGCATGTGGTTCCAATTGTGACAACAATGCGCGTTTGTTCGGCCGCGCGCTGGCCGCGAACGGCGGTGCTCAAACACCGTGAGCTGGGTCTAAATCCAGCCTGGCCTGGGACTGCCTCCCAGGGTCAAGTGTCTGCCATGAGCCTGCTATGTTCTGGTCGGTATAATCTTATAGATGGCCCCAGCAGCACAACCAGACTCTTTGATGTCAGAAAGGCAAATTTATGCACCGTACGCTACACTGGGTATTTTTAACACGGGCAAAGAAAGAGAGGTACAGAGGGGAAAAAGCTAGCAAGAAAAGAAACAGTACCTATCTAGGTCTGTCCATTTCCTCTGCATTAGATTTGCTAAATTAAATAAATAATGATTTTACACAATTCTCTTAAAAGAGAATTTAAATATTTTTTACTCATTTTTAGAAAAAACAGCTCATGAAAATAGATTTGCTAAATTAAATTATTTTACACTATTCTCTTAAAACACAATTCAAGTATTTTTCACTCACTTTTAGAATCAACAGCTCATGAAAATTGCCTTGCCCTGCAGAATGTTTTGCACTGATTTTCACTTACTGTGAGCAAGAAGTTTTCCAGAAATACTTGCTATGACCCAGTTTTTGGGGAAAAAAGAAACTATTGACATTGGTGGGTCCTATTTTTTTTTTGTTCTCCTCATAGATTTAGGATATTGTCAACATTTCCACTAATAGGTGCTGTACCTGGGGAGTTGGAGTAGAAGTCAAGACACCTCCCTGAAAGGTGTACCCAATGTACTACTTCGGTGTAGAATTTAGCAAGACAGGATGACTATATCACCAGCCTGTAATGAAAAGAGTTTAGCCCATGTTTTCCAGGTGTGCTCTACTCCTATCTTACACCTTTCCTAAGCTAGCTAATGCTTTCTCATGAAGTTCCTTTAGATGCTTCATGGTAAACATCTGTTTAATCTACATTGACATTTTTTGCAACTTGTGTTTTAAACAAAATCTCGTGGCAAGGCATTTGGCTCCAAAGATCTCTTGACCTCACATTTTGGAAGAGGGACCTGAAATTAAACAATAAGATGACCAGCATACGTGAGAGTATAATTAAAAACAGCACTATAATGGTTGCTCAGCAATGAAACAAACTAATGTTCTGCCATCTCTCAACTATGACACTTCCTAATGTTTAAATACTCAAAATTGGTATGAGGTTATAATTTTATAATGTAAAAACCACATCATTTTACAGGGACGGGGAGGGAAGGGTTATTTATGGACTAAAATAGTGGGAACTAGCAGTTCAGGATATTTTTAACCCTTTCAGTCCCAAAAATAACCTCTGCATGTATCCTTCTCTGCTGCATAATCAAAAGTCAGCACAGAAAATGTTCCTAAAGCAATTAGAATTTCAATGAATGAAGGCATCAAGAGTTTTTTAGTAAGAAAGAAAGCAAGAACCAAAACCCAAGCTTATTTAAAAATTGTATGTTCATCTCTAGTCTAAAATAGTCCATGCTGTTCTTCCTACCCCGCAAGCTTTCAAGCCTCATGTGGCAGCCAAAACTTCACCACCACAGCCCTGGCTCTCCTGGTGCCAGTTAAGGAGCTGCACAGAGATGGTCACACCACTGATGATATTTAAACTCAGTGTTTCCAGTGAAAGCCCCAGAGAAAGAGGATAGGTTTAAAGGTTTGTTTGCTTCTGAAGAATATTCTCTTTGTAAAAAAAGAGGTCTGGGGTTTTTTCAAGATCCTTGAATATCGAGGCCAAATAGAACACAAGCCCTTATTTTGCTAACACTTCTGTACTCTTGAGGTGTAAGAGTATAATCTTGAATCATGCTGAAGTATACGCTATACCAACATGAGATTTTAAAAAACCCAAACAAAAACACACTGCAGGATTTTCTTACCGCTAGATTTCGGTCAGTTTTACCTCATTTTTCTTTCCTATCTTAACCTATCTTCTAGCAAGAATAGTTTCAGTCTTTGCAAGATTACAGATCTCCTGAAAGGTGGAGAGGTAGGAGAGGACAGGAGGGGAAAGTCCAAGATGAAATATCATTACTAATGCAAACACATCCACTGGCTGGGATTACACACTACAGATAAACCCTCCCAGCAAAGGACAGTTTGCACGTGGATATGGTGGGTGTTGACATCTCCTCAGATACTGAGGACACTTGGGTTGTTCTTGCACTGGGTGAGGTGACTGGTGCCAGGGTTAACCTCCAGCCAGGGTGAAAAATTAATGTCTGGTGATCATACAAATCTAACGTTTTCTGCTATTCCTATTGCTTTAACAGATGAGAACAGTAGATATAAATTAACAGGTCTTGGCATATCCAGCAATACTGTTGCTCAGCCAAGCAAGGAGTTTTAAATAACACAAAGCTGCGCCTGTGGTTTTTTTCTTTCTAGGTGGCTCGTTACACACCGCAGCCAGGCCCTGCTTCATCTGAGTTTAAACAGGCGCTGTAGCACACTCAGCATTTTTGAAAGTCAGACTTAAGCATCCAAAACAGGAATTGAAGAGCTTTAGTTTGAGAGAGTGTGTTTTCTGATCCTGACTTAAAAGGAAGAAGTCTGATAAAGGCCTCAGAGACAGTGAGATTACTCCTTTGGACAGCGGAATATTTTTTAGCTTGACATAAAAACTGACCTTACCTTTAGAGGACTGAAGTTCAATTGGCAAAATTTAGGGAACACATACTACAGAAAGACAGACATGAGGTAACAGGGGCAGGGACTCTGAAAGAAGCTCAGTGAATTTTTAGTGTGGAGTCCCAGCCTCACAGAGGAAGCCCCACTTATGGGGACACGCACTGATGACAAATAATGACTGGTGTTTGCTAATCTAAGAGGATCAGACTGTTTGGGCCATCCAGCCAAGAGAGCTTTGATAGCACTTTGAAGAGCAGCCATGAGGACTTAGCAAGAGTCACAACCTCTGGAAGTAGCACTAATTGCATCTTCATGTCATGCAATCACCACAGTCCAGCCAACACGCAAAGAGACTTAGAAAAGGAAGAGAAAGAAAAAAATGCTGAGGGGAAGGTAATAGAGATTAGTGTTAAACCAGGTAAACACAGGCATGTTTGTGTAGGTCTAATAGTTGGCAGGGCTGGTCCAAAGCCTGTAAACTGACAAATGTTTCCCCACTATGAGGGTTTTACATCCTCTTACAAATCAAGCACTTGTGAAAAGCAAATATTGTAACTTGTTTCTTTGCTTACTGTGCTAGTCTGTGGGTGCTTCTTTTCTTGTGCATATCAGCACCACTAGTAAAAAATAGTTTTATGTCTTCACTGGCAAAAATTGACCAGAAGCATCAAAGCCAGTGTGATGTGGCAAGATCATGCACAGTGACTCAGAGAGAGAGGGGATATGCAGGACTTTCAAGAGAACCTTTCACTTCTTCACCATACAGTTAAATTCTAGAAAATTTCACAGACAGTTTTATCCCCTCCTGAAAGCTCAGCAACCAATTGACACCATAGTCAGCTATGATCATTTCAATTGTCCTTAAGGAACAAGCAACAGCTCTTTACAACACATATTTGTCTCCAAATTATAAAACTATATTACACCTTTTCCCTTTACAATATATCATCTAAGCAGCTCCTGATAGAATTCGTTGATAAAGCTTGAGCTGGGGTTTGTTATTCAACATGTTGAGTAATAGCTCTCCATTTCATTGTCCAGGCAGTTACAGAGGTTTGGGTGGGTCTGGGGTTTGCCTTTTCACTTGCTGAGTAGTAAATTAAGAGCGATCATTTTCAACAGAAAGTACATGAAAATTAAATCTGCCTGCTTCAACAAAATAAGGAATAGGAGAATGGATCCAACGGAATATTTTGTTAGCTAAATAGCAGCTATACCTAGCACTGGTACCTTTACAGTAAACTGTGATTCAGTTTGAATCACCCTTCATTTCTGTTAGTGCAGTGTCTTTCTTTGACAAGAATGACAGACAAATCCTCTCACTTTTAGAGTGTTTGCTATTGAATCACAACTATTTATTAAAATGTCACTGCTAATTTAGAAATCACAAAGCAGGTGCACGATCTGCCTGCTCAGTGTCTGCATTTCCCACCAGTAAATTAAGAATCATACCCTCACAAGAGGATTTGCAAAATACAAATTTAATTTTTACTGTGACCTTCATGGCAATATCCAACAATAGTCTTCCCTGCCCTTGGCATGTGAGCCTCTAGATTAGATCAAGCATTCCTGCTAATTTAATCAAGTATCTAAGCTATATTTACTCTGACTGTGGACCACAACTATCCATGTAACCCCTCACTGCTGTGACACCCATTTTATTCCATAATGATAATCTGAATTAGCCCAGACATCTATTAATGGATCTGTTGAACACAAAAAGCCCCAAATCAAACCAATATAACCAGAAGTTATATTTTTCATTAATGATCATTTGAAGCACAATTGATTTTACTCCTGGAAAAATAACAAGATAACCATTTCCTCTTATTTTCTGGGGGAAAAAATAAATAAAAATAAAACAAACTGCAATTTCAGTGTTTTAAGCTCAAAAACCTACCATATGAGTTAGTAACTAATCACAGAATATCTAAACATCATTTCTCTGAAAGGAAATCATGCCCATTTGTGAGAGAAAATATATTTTCTTTGAATGAAACTTATCACAGGTAATCTGCTATCTCAAAGAGAATGCCCGGTTGGGTCAAATACTGATGCATGTTCAGAGATTAATTTGGTTCCAGGCTAACCATATAAAACATCAACAAACAATGCAATTATTTGACATTAAACTGCCATTCTAGTAGGAGTATTTTCACTGACATGGGTTCAGTATATTTTTTAACTACTTTCAAGGTTCATAATCTAATTCTTCAACCAGGATGAAACAACTATAGGGGAAAGGGTGACTTTGTGGCAATGCTCTAACTCTACAGGTCTCTATGTCTCTAAAAAGTTAGAAATAGTCATACAATACTCATTGTTGCTCATCCTTTCAGACAAATAAATAAAAGCCAGCATCACCTTATCATCAGCAGGAACAGGAGATTTTGGAGAATCATAGAATGGCCTGGGTTAGAAGGGACCTTAAAGATCCCTAGTAATTAACTAGGGATCCTAGATCATCTAGTTATGCCATGGACAGGGGCATCTTCCACTAGACCAGCTTGCTCAAAGCTCCATCCAACCTGGCCTTGAGCATTGCCAGGGATTAGGCATCCACAGCTTCCCTGGGCAACTGATTTCAGGGCCTCAGCACCCTCACAGTAAAGAATTTCCTCCTTTATCTAATCTAAACCTACCTTCTTCCAGTTGAAAGCCATTCTCTCTTGTCCTGTCACTAAAACTGACGTGTTGCTTTATAGTATCCTAGGTACATCACTGGAGGCTGACATTTTCCAGAGTTCCAAGTCCTAAATTTTGCATTAGTGACATTTTTATGCACCTGCACATGAAGCTGTCTCAGCTGCACAATCGAAAATCTTCTTATGCTCACAGACACAAGTTCTCAAAATAGACATGTATCCACCAGGTTTTTTGGGCAAAATAGCAGATTAGATTATGAACTTCTCAAAAAGAATATAGTAAGCACCCAGGCAGTCTCTAGCGCACCACAAAATACCAAGAAAGAGACAAGCTGTTTGGCCTTTGAAATACATGGAAAATATAATGCTGACAAAACTGTTACTAGCAAAAGTCTTTTTCTCCCTTAGCAGAAGTTATGGGTGGTCCTTGCAAAAATAAAAAGAAATTATTAGGAGAATCTTGGCTGCAGCTCGCTCACTGGCAAATGCAAAACCAAATATCTGGCACCAGGTGTGAAAGGAGTGAGGCACCCCAACCTCACGGTCATTAGAACCTTGCAAGATTTCCAACTCAAGTAAGATTTCCCAGCTCACACCTCCTTCATCAGCCCTCATCACGCTGGCTGAAATTATCTTGGCAGCGGGAATAATTCTTCATCAGCTACAATAAGTGTTACAGATGTATCTGAATCAAACACAGCGCCAGGCCGGATACAAAGGCAGCTTCGAGAACTCCCACCGTGCCTGTTGAAAACTCTCCTCTGGGGACTGGGAGCTGCGCCTGGAATCAGCAAAAGCCCGGCAACCAAACCCCTTCCTTGTGCTTGTCTTGAACGAGGATGTCCAGTGCAGCTAAGGGGGAGACTGACAGCTTGAATTACTTCCTGATAACACAGTGAGCTGGCCTCGTGCAAACAGTCCATTTAAACTCCTCATTTTCCAAAAAATAATCCAAACCACAGATTCATAAGGAGTGCCTCATCAGGCCCCACCCAGAAGGTATGAGCTGGTCTCCAGCTCCCATGTCAGTAGCAATTTATTTGCTTGTCCAGCAGGGCTTTTTCATTCCTGCTTGTATCAAATGCCACCTCAGCCTGCTCCCTATATCCCTGTCCTTCATACAGATAGGACATTGTTGGGAAATGTTTACTTTGCCAGGTGCCATCACCATCCCGGGATGAAGTGCCAAATTCCAGGCTTTCATCTGATTATAATTTATTCATTATATTATTACTTCATATTAAAAGAAAAAGCACCAGTGTGAAAGTATGAACAAAAAAAACCTTTTTTGGTGATTCAGTAACCTGAAAAGTATTCAGGTTAAAAGCTCTTGAGTCAGACAGAGCAGCATCATATTATTAGAATAATATGTTAATGTTTCAGTCATGCAACCTCTGTGGGTCTTTTGAAACACCTGTGGAAATAAGTTTTAAGCTATTACAATGCTAAAAAAGACACTGGGGCTGCGTCAGTTTAATTGCTCAAATTATCCACATGACTGAATTTTATGAGGTAATAAAACATATCCTGATATAAATATAATAAATACTTCATATAACATACTTCTCTGAGCATACATTCAACAACTGCTTCCTATTTTCTTTGTCTCCTCTGCTTTCCTGTTCCTCAGACTGCTTTCAGTACAGCTGCTACTCAGAAGACCCCTGAGCTGCTTGTGGTGGGATGGAAAGTGAGAGCCCATCACCTACTGTGCAATTGAGAACCTATCTTTAAAAACAACAGATACTGCAGAACAGATTTCAGTCTTTCCAAGGAAACCACGCCAATGACTTCGGCTCCCTCTGTCAGCACAAAGGAAGAGGCACCATTTCTTGCATCTCCCTTTCCCTTTGTTAGGCCAGATCCATATTCCCAGTTGTCATCACACCTCAACTTCACCCACTGGCTCTCTGCTTTTACTGCCTTCTCTGAGTGTTTTGTCATTGATAACAGAGTCTGGGAAACCATTTTCCTTACCTAGCATTAAATCCCTGCTTTTACATTCATAATTGTGTCATAAAAGTGCATGAAAGTAAAGTTTTATGATGTCTGAAGATGGACATGAGTGGCAAAACCTGCACACTGAGTGAAAATTTTCCCAGCTTATGAGGTGTAGGGTTTCAAGCTCAACACAACTTGTTATTTTTCCTAAATGATTACATGTTTTACTGTTTTCTTAAGAGGAAAGATTTGTGAATACACAAAGGCATTTTCATTTTTAGTTTATGATCACAGTAAAGAAGTGCAGCCATTAGAGATAAGAATATTAAGATGCAATAGTTTAAACATTTGGGTCAGGAACATAAAAAATGCTGGAAAACAAATAGATCATTACATTACTGAATTCATTATGGGTTTGTTCTTTTTTTCATTTTTACTGAAGTAATTTTGAAAGCTGATGGTCCACATCAGTAAGGGATAGCTAATTACCCAAACAGAAGTGCATGAATTAAAATTATGCAGTATTCCTGAGGCTGAAGAATTTATTACCAAATGGGTGACTGAGTAGATCTAAATGATGAAAAGAGATAAGTCATTAAAAATAATACGTAAATACCAGCCTAACTTAATAACAAGCTCAGAAAGGATTTATGATACTCACAATATTTTAAAAACATAATTTCCTTTACACTTTTATAATCAAATTTATAGCTATATGAATGTTTCTGTTGAAGTAGAAAAGTAGAGTATATATGCAATATAAGCACCTGACAAATACTTTTATTCAGTTTTATAAAAATATGATCACACTGCTTCTTTAGCCCTTTGATTCTATGCATTTCAAATATTCCACATTCGCAAAGCCATTCACAAACTGCCTGCTCCCTGCTGTGCCAGTAGGGCACTGAAATAGCCACATCACCAGCTGATTGTTCTAGAAAATGTGGTACAAAGCAAAAACAGAGCATCTCAAATGAAGCTGTCATAGGAACCTTCTTGCTCTTGAAGTGAGGAGCTCCTGCTGTCTGTCCCAACCCTCTGCCAGACATTACCACAGCCACGGCAGGAAGAGCAGAAAAGGACCATTCCTCACCTACAGCAGCTCACAGCCAGAATCTGAGCTTCAAATTGACAAGGGTGACACATTAGTGTCCCATTAGGTCTCTCCTGGCTACGAGGAGGAGCAGCTGACTGTCCCTGCTCCATGCAGGTGGGCACCTTGCAGCAGAGAAATGCAGCAGACATCTGGAGAAGGCCCTGGTTTAAAGTGCTGCAGCTATCGGAGGTCCCCTGTTTGAGCACTTAAAACAGTAAAAAATGGCAACTTTTTACTGCTAACAGCAATGCAAAATAAAATGATCACTCAACAAGGAACCTGAGCTACTTTCCCAGTTTTGCACTTAAATGCAGTGAGACACCAAGAAAATGCAAGCAAATCAAGAGGAAAAAATCCCACAGCAGTCTTGATTATATGATGGCCATTAATCTGTAAAAAACTGGAAAACCTGGATTACAGAAAAAGCACTTTCTGCTTAAAAACATAGTTCAACAACTAATATACCTGTAGCTTTATGGTTATGCAGAAAAGTATGAAGTATGTTAAGTCTGCAGCTAAGACTCAGGCAGAAACTGCAAGAAAGGGGATGTACTTGCTCAGTCAAAAAAAAAGGTCATGGAATTTTACAGTAGTTGTCCTAAAAATCTGTTTTAAATTTTCACAGGAGAATCTAAAGGCAATCTTAAGAGGATTTAGACCTCACTGAGAAAGAAGCTTTGGCAAATGCTCTCTATGGTAGAAATTTAAAAATTCCTTTACAACTGTGACCTACAGCACAATCATTTTAGTGACTCATACTTCACTAATGAAAATTCATTTGCAGGCTTCTCCCCAGAGCTTGGTGGGATGCTTAAGAAGCACAATTGGCATTTTACAGCTGCTCTGCACTCTTCCAAGGAGACCGAAGCAATGACCACTAGCATTCAATACCTGTGCATTCACATAAAAACACCAAAACTATTCCAAAATTGCACAGCACACATAGAAGGGGCTTTGGAGCATCCACAAAGAATTAATTCATGAAAGTTTTGTACTTACAGGCCGAAGATAATGGTGTCACAGTCTCAACAAGAATCTGTATTCAAAATATTTACAGCAAGAAACTGAAGCTCAGAATAATGACATCCTAAAAACTGAAATAATTTCTAAACAAACAATTTGGAGAACCTTGGAAATTACCTAATTCCAATGAATTGGTGACCAGCATTTTTGAAGCCAGACAGCTTTCACCTCTTTTGATGTGTTTTTACAATAATAAATCCTTGTGCAAATCATACCTGTGGTGACAATGACAATAGACCTCTTGAGTTCTGAATAATTTTCCACCCCTGTTAGATCCCCTTATTCCTCCTCCTTTGTTTACCTCATAGAAACTCCTATGGACCTAGGATAAACAAATCACTTTAGTGAACATTAATATTATTATTAGTATTATAAATAACTGGATCAAGAGAGATTTATATAGATATAAGGGGTATATATTTGTATATACAGATGCAAATAGATATGAAGAAACTACCTCTAAGAGCTGGTTGTTTTTTTTCCTGATGAGGAAACCAGGCTGCCCATACAGCAGACTAAGGAATAATATTTATTGAAGAATGCTGTAGAATGGAAGTGATCCCACTTTGAAAAAACTCCCTCCCCCTCACACCATTATATTGTCTAATTAATAATTACATTCTTTTGAGCATCTTAAAACCATAAGAAACTTCAGCCATTTCTGCAAGAGATTTAAATATAAACATGTTATCAATTTAACAGAAATTCACATCAGGCTTTAGTGTGGTGTTCTTTTTTCCTGCCTTTTACACACATGTTAAAATAATCATGTCAAAGGATTCTCATACTGTGTCTTCAAACCTTTCAGAGGATGATTCGCTCTATTCATTTTCACTGGGCTCAGTGCTGCTTTACTTTAACTGAACATACCTTTTATATATTTCATGTGGATCCAGACCAGTCTGCAGAGACTGGCTGACTCTTTGCTAACAATGTCAATAGGCTGAAACAAAACACACGTGTAGGAAAGAAAGGATGGCTGAGAGGGAAGTGCTTGGCAGAAGGGAAGAAACTTTTGGTGATTTGGTGGTATGTGAAAGAAACTGGGCAGCTTCCCACTGGATTACATCTTCCCACCCGCCCTGTCCCTGCTCATCAGTGTACTGAGCCCATACATGCCTCTCTTGGGCAAATCCTTCAGAGAGCAGAAGGAAAAATGCAGTAGTTCAACCAGGACAACTGAAGGATTAAGGGAGCAGCAAACTGGCTTGCCAAACTGACTCCATCTATAGAAGATACCTATATATATACACACACACACACACACACACATATATGGAAGGGATCTGCCTCACCCATAAGCAAATCTCTGCAAAGAGAGCAGGATTTAAGAAGGACCTGCAGCAAGCTTCTCTTAAGTATGCATGAAGGTGCAGTGACAAGGTTGGTGGAGATACAGGTAAGTTCTTCAGTGCATTTAAAGCATACAAA
Source organism: Pycnonotus jocosus (assembly GCA_013400435.1). NCBI lineage: Eukaryota > Metazoa > Chordata > Aves > Passeriformes > Pycnonotidae > Pycnonotus > Pycnonotus jocosus. The sequence continues at coordinate 39,307 of VWYP01033594.1, forward strand.
ACTGTCTTTGTCAGCTGCCAGCTCATATTTTCTTTGCCTTTTCAAACACATCACCCTCCTGTTCTATGAAAATCATCCAATTGATTGTTGATACCACCCCATCCTGGTATCACTACAGCTGTATCAAGGAGATAATATTTCTTTTCACATAAAAACAACTTTGGGGGGTGGGGGGAAGAGCAAATAAAAAGCCTGACTAGTAATGAATAAATAATAAAGAGCCAGACAATGATGGAACTGCCTCAGGTCTCTGGATGACAAACCTCACTCCCCAGGCACACACTTACTGTGGTCTGTAACCAGCCTAGCCCAGCCCTTGGCCATGGAATATAAAGAGGGATCTGACAGCAGGTCCTCAGCTGGAGAGCTTCTTGTCAGTAAGGCTCCACCCGACGTTTTGGACTAAAGATCAAATTCAATGTGTTACAAAGTCCTTTCTAGAAAACTCTCCTTCATAACCAGTGCTCTCATTAAAAATCCCAAATCCAGAGAAATTCAAGGAGAGAAAGAGAGAAGCTTCTCTGCTGAGAGTAAAATCTTACCTTCACTTCTTTTATTTTCTAACAGTGAGACTACAGGCACTATTAAAATCTACAAAACAAAGAGAAGATGTATTTGCATAGTTATCTCCCAGATGACAGCTAAGGAATCAAAGAGAGACTGATGTGTCTCAGAAAGATCAAAGTATTTTCCTTTACCTTTTAGGATATACAAACAAATTTAAACTGGAAACAGAGGGGAAAGGAGGACCTTTGCTTCTGCTAGGAATGAAATCAGAGACATCATGGATGAGAATGTCTCAAAATGCTCACAGATTTATTTTTGCAGGCTCTCCAAAGTGTCTTGACACCTTTGTTTGGGATCCAGATATTTATATAACACTCTGGAATTCATCAAAGAGCAGTCTGAAATATTGTCACATGGCAGCCAAACTGTCTCAAGATGCCTCACTAGAATTCAAACATACACACTGCACAGGAACCTCTTCAAGAAAGCTTTACAGTAGGGACCAGATAAAGCTGCCAAAGAAAATGAAATTTAACAGCCAAAAGTATGTGAAAATAACCCCTAGAATTGTGCACTTTATCTCTGCTGGGGAAACATTTTCTTTTCCTTTCCTTCCTAATTCAATTTACGTTTATTTCCATTGTACTTTGGAAAGTTATTTTGCACCACATCATTATTATTTCTATCAAGCTTTAGCCAGACTTATTGTTACTTCATTAAATCATGCAGCTAAAGCACTAACTTTAATCAAGGGACCTCAACAATTTGTACAGGCAGCCAGTGTCTCAACCCTTATAAAGCATTCCAGCATCTCTCGGTTTGCAGTTTTCTGACAGTCCTGTGATTACAGATGCAGTTAATACCATGAAGACCATGCAAGTACTGATGGACTCACAGTATCCTTTACCTGTGAGTACTTGCTTGTACTTTTCTTCAAACATTTTCTATGACCACCCCTCGGAAGAACAAGATTGGATGAATAACTAGGGAAATCCAACACAATGGGAATAGGAATGCTACCAAAAGCAAAGTGTTCTTTTCATGGCTTGAGAAGAAAGCATGCAGAAACCTTTCTGTGTTCCCCAGAATCTAATTACCTGTACAGGGCAAGTTTGGAGACAGGTATCTATAGCTGTGGTTACTGCTGTTGCTGCTATTCAACAATCACAATTAAGAAATCCTAAATGCTATTCCACTTTTTCTTGTCTCCTCACTCAGCCTACACTTGGAATTACTACTGTCAGCCACAAAGAAATGAACAATTTCCACACATACATCCTCTATCCTGTCCAGCCATATTATTTTCTCTCTGGTGTAGGAGGAATCTACTCTGTCTGCCATTTCAACAAAGAACAAGTCCAGTATCCCTCTTTACCTCCTCAGATTGCATCAGTCATTTACCATACACACACTGTGGTGTCATGATAGTTCTTGTGGTCAGTCTCAGATGACTAATCATCCTGAATCAGACTGTTTAAAGAACCTAAATATTTTCTAGGGTTAATTGTCTTCTTCTATTAGTGGTTAGGCTTCCTACCTGGAGTGGTAAATGCTTTTATACCTTTAGAGCCTGAGGTTCCAAAGTACCCCCCTTTGGCTAGTAACACTTGCAAGATAAGCATTAAAATCTCCCTTTATTTCAGTGGGGCTGTACTAACTGCCTAGAGGACTTTACAAAACCCCTCAGCAATTCAGACAACCATCTGTGCTCGGCACTGGTGCTTGGAAACAGTGTCCTTGAGGAGCTCCCAGTGCCCATGACAGAAAAGTCAACCATTGGCTTGCTGATGCACAGTCCTGACTCACCTCCTCTAGTCAGTTCTCAGAGACATTATCAGAATTTACAGTGGAAATCACTGCACCAAGCAGAGAGCCAAAGCTCTCTGTCAGCATTTGAAAAAGCCCTCCTAAAGGCTACCTCTGCCTCCTGAAAATTAGCCACAGCTGTTGCTAAAAACCAGTGCAATTCCTCAGGAAACCTACAGAACTGGCAACTTCAGAACAGAGACAAACTTCCCCAAGCAACTTTTAATGCCGAGCCCCCAAGAAGTGCAGAGCCAAAGCCGATGCATCGTCCATTCTCTGAGCAAACCTCACTGTAGTTGTCTCTGCTGGCCTCCTCCACAGTGTCTCCCTCACAGGTCTCTGCAGCATGCAATAGTCAAAAAAAGGAGTCACCAATACTTTCCAGTGTGATTTTCAAGAAAAACACATTTTAATATATTTCAGGTACACGGGCCATGAACAAATGTACAGCAGCTTATACATAGTCACCACTTTCCCAGAAACCCAGGGCCAAATTCTGAAGTAATTGGAACCTTATGCAACTGTTGACTCTACTGAGAGCACACAGGTGTTATGTCAATTATCACAGATTATCTCAGTGAAATAGCCCCAATTTGGGGTTACATTATGACAATTTTGTAACTGCTTGACATAAAAGGTCTTACAGTCAACATAACCAGGCACAAGAGGCTCGTCAGTGTTTTAGGGTGGAGTAGTGTACAATCAAAGGAAAGTAAAAGTGGCCAAAGTTTCCTTCAATCCAGAAAATCCCAATGACTCCTTATCTCCAAGGAGTATTTAACAACTTGCACAAGTTAGCACAGCATAAGACTGCTCTGACAAAGGCCAAGTGAGGGGCTCAGTGCATGGCTATGACAAAAATTGCCTCCTAAAACCTTTGTTATCCAAGATGTTATTTTATTTTAGGAGAATTTGCTCATTCTTTGCAAAAATACCTCATTACTTCATGTACACAAAAGCAAGTGAAACTACTTGCACTCTACAAAATTACAGTGTGCCTTCACCACTGAATGGGATTTCTGTCTAAATTCTACTCACCCACTCCATTTTCTAAAGGAAAAAATTACCTGCAACAGCTGATGCATTGTGCTTGGCCTGAAATTAATGAAAAGAAGCTAGAATTCCTATTTTTCAGTAGGCATGTACAGCCTTTTCTCCCTTTGGTAGTCAAAAAAAAAACCAAAAAAACCAAACAAACAAAAAAACCCACCAAGAAAACAGCTGAGTCCATGTTTCTTTCTCCTGACTACAAAAGAAGGATCAAGGAATTAAGGATTTTCTAAAATTCAAATGCCATTGCCTCTCAGTCAATTACTATTTGAGCTCCTTAAAAGAAGACCAGGGATCATGACTGATTATATTTAAACTTAAGCAGTCGTTTTGATTAAAGATGATGGAGCATAAAAAGTAAACCTGTGGGACGGTAGATGTAACAAATAAAATTTACATTCCTTGTGTGAGTTTAAGAGTGATTTCTACACCCCTTATCTTTATAAACATGAATCTTCAAAGGGCAGTGGCGGTGAGAATTCATCTTGATAGCCTGTTTCCTGAGCACATGAAAAGATAAGTCTGTAATATTGTTTTGCCCATTTATCATTTGCTCATTTATCTTTACTGAAGACATTTTTAAAGCATTTCATTTACCCATAATTCAGAAAGAAAAACTCCCTATTTACAGCTGAAACCACATCAAATTTGAAAATACTGAGGGAAATTTTCGCAAGGGCAGCAACAAATTCTGACATCAACTAGTTCTTACAGCCTCCAAAGCCCACAGGAGCTTTGCAAATGGAAAGTTATCATGGTAGCACCTGTCTTGGCATTTAACAAATGTGTAGCTGGCCATGTCACATGGATAGATATGTGGATAGTTGACAAACAATTTGTCACTGGTAGCTGCTCCATGTGCTTTTAGTCACAGCAAGCATAGATGCATATGACATAATCATTGTCTGGGACAATATCTAAAACACAATTGTTACTTGTTCTTAAAACCAGATGCTATAACATACAGCTGTATTTGGAACCTTTGGATGCTGGCACACATGCTGGATGGACTTCCTGCACACAGAGTGCTGGAAATATTGCCTCATTAAGAGGAACTTTTCCCACAAGCTCTGGGACTGTTTGGAACTCCAGTGCTGGAGAGATGACCTCATTGTTAGGCATCACCTAATTTGAAACACAATCAGACCCGACAGCTTTCCATTATCACGTTAGGAAAGTTTGCCAGCTCTTTCTGGGATTAACAGACAATAAGGAGATAGTTGCAGCATGCCTACCAAAGCCAGAAATATTAATCCAGGAGTAGAAATCTCTGATGTCTGCTATACAGTGCTTCAGTATATATACCTGTGCAAATACTCTTTCATGGATGGACAGATGGGTATTGGAGCAAATTGGTAACTACAAGGCTTGCAATCTTGGGTTTCTTTGTATTTAAAAACAAAGAATATTTAGTTTTATTTTAAAATATTTTTTTCACAACTCTCTTATTTTTTAAGAGTTTAAACTCAACATAAAAAAGCAAAAACCTGAAAATAAGATAAAGACCAAAAAACATCTCTCATGTAACTACAGTAAGCAGCCTGAAGAATTAAAATAATAGCCAATTAAGCTCGTTGAGTCAGGATGGGAAGAAAAAAGCAAATTTAATTAATGTGTATGTTGGGTAAGTGTACTTTAAGAATGAAAATCTTCCCCTGAATCTTTTCAAAAGAAGAAATAACAGGAAAAAATCATCCTTCAAACAATACTGATTGATTAATGAAAATAAAAACATGTTTTTAAAAAGGAGAAAAAAATTATCCTTCAAACAATACTGATTAATGAAAATAAATACTGCATGAATGATATTAGTCCTCTATTTTTACTAGGATGTCCTAACTTTACAATTGATGTGGTTATGCAGTCATCCACAAAATTTTTTCCAGATAGCTTAAAATAAGTTTGGCTCAAATACAACACATGATATGTGACAACAAAACCCATTCCTTTGTGATTTCATTCATGAAATTCCATACAAGATGATTATGGTGAAAAGGGAAACAGTTACAGAAAATTAACACACTTCACTGTAACCTTAACCTAACAGTTGCCCAGAGAACCTAGACAAGTCAGGATCTGCTCCTGCCTCCTGTGTTTTACATGCTGTTGAAGCTGGCCCATCCCCTCAACCCTCGCAGAAGTCCTGGGGAGGACATGGGAAACTTGGCTCTGCTTGCCTGCTCTACCCTCTGCCCCTTCCATCGGGATCCCTGTGCTTTACCTTACAGGGGAGTTCCTCAGGCTGCCCACGGCCCTGCTGCTGCCGGGGAGGTGGGCAAAGACAAGAGGGATGAAATGACAATAAGGCTTTTCGGTAGGACATTAGGAAGAACATTTGCCCAGAAAGAGCCATTAGATAATAGAATGGACTGCCCAGGCAGTAGATGGAGTCACTATTGTGGGAAAAATTCAAGGCAAGCCTGGGAGTGGCACTTAGAGCTCTGGTCTGCTTGCCATGGTGGCCGTGTCACAGGTTGGACTCGGTGATCTCACATGGCTCTTCCAAGCCAGGGCATTCTGTGATTCTGTGGCATCACAGCCTCTGGGGACAGCATAGTGGCTGACAACTGTCCCCAGCCATCGCTGTGACCCAGAGCCCGGGCAGAGATCGGCACGGAGTGACATCCAGAGCCTTTGTGGTGGTGGCAGCTCCTCACACAGAGCACCATGGCCAGACAGGGCTTCTCCTGCCTCCTGCACTTTTACCTGCTGCTGCTGCTCCTGGTCCTTCCCCTTGTTATGAATGAATATGAATCAGATTAGTATAAAAAGACAATTTATTAAAAAACACAATTTTGGAAAAGCCACGAAAAAGGGGGTCAGCACAGCTAGCTATGGGTGGAGTGGCAAGCGACACAGAGTCGGTCTGCCCACCAAACCTCCACGTCCAAGCCTCGAAAACCCGGGGTTTTTAAGCCGTTTTTGTGCCCCGAGGGCCCAGTCCAAAGTCTAATGTGGATGCTGATGAGCTTTCCGCGTTGTGAATGGGTTTCTGAAAAGGGTAAATCGTCCTTCCTGAGTCCGGTTCTCGGAAAAGAATAGATTTCCTGTGCTGAGTTGAGTGGTCCATTGCAGGGGTATGTCGAGGCAGAAGATGATATCAGAATCCGGATAATCCAGTCAGTTGATATCGCAAGTCCATCACCCTGGAATGTTTGGACGCTGGCACGTATCCGCCNGGCCCTGGGCGGGAATCCCCTGTGGGCTCAGCCCCAGGGACAGCACCAGGCAGAGGCAGCCGGAGCTCGGCTTGCTGCAGCCTCTGCCCGGGCCAGCCCAGCCAGGCCCCAGGCTCTGGCTCTGAGGCCAAAGGCAGCCCCAGAGGCCTCGGCCCCACTCTGCCCCTTCCAGCGGGATCCCTGTGCTTGGCCTTGCAGGAGAAGCGCCAGAGCCCCTCGGCCCGTGCAGGGCCCTGCTGCTGCCAGGGACGCGGCTGCCCCAGAAGCTGATCCAGCTAATCCGGCTAATCCAGGCTGCAGCTGTGCCTGCGCCACTGCCCTCAGCAGAGACCCAGAGCCAAGAGAGCAGCCAAAGGGACCATCTGGAAGAGGAGGAGACTGCAAGTCTCCCCTCAGCACTTACTCTGCAGCTCCACTGCGGTGCTCCGCGTGTAGAGCATTGCAGGGGATGTGTGACCAGTGCCCAGCCCGGGCATTGCGACATTCCCCATCTTAGAAGATAGAAACACCCCTACTTTTAGTTGCAGGATTACCTCTCAGCTTTTCCTGCAAGAAGTTCAAGTTTCCCTTTGAGTTCCAGCTCAAAAGTTGAAGTATTTTAGGAATAAGGTTCTCATCCCGTAGTCTTCTAGTCACTCTCTAGTTGTAGATGTTGGATGTAGTCCGGTTAATAACGTTCATGTTTTCTCCACATAACTGTTGTTTTCTTTATATTCCATCCAAGATGGGACACAGCAATTGATGGGTTTGCACGGGAGCTCCAGAGCCCCCAGACAGACAGCCTGAGTATACTGGCAGGAATTGCAAGAGTAAGCAAGGCAACTGCAAAGAAGATGGTGGACATTATTATCCTGCTTCAACCTCCCAAGGAATCTTGGATTTGATCCCTGTCTGCACTGTGCTGAGGAGATATCCAAACACCTCAAGCTCTTGGATTGTGGCAGCCTCAAGCCATGCAGAGCCACCTGGGATTTAGCTCCATTCCTGCACATGGCCACACCAGCACTCCAACACACAAGATCACGCTGGGTCTCTTGACTGTAATTCTCTGTGAAGATCTCCTCACCAGAGCCTACAGGAGAAACTTTGGTCCATTCTGTGAGCTTGTGTCACTTCCATGACACAGTTCCTCAGACCTATCTCAGCTGACTGCTGCTGCTGCTTCTCTCTCTGCTCTTCTTCTCTGCCCATGCATCAATCTTAGGCTTCTAAGAGAGCCAACTTCTGTCCCTTTAGAGTTCCATTCTCCTCTGCTTGGAAGGCTATGGGACATGAGGCCAGCTGCAGATGTGTCAGGTGCCACATGAGCCCCAGCACAGAACTGCCTTTAGAGTGCTGCTCCAAATCCATCTGGAAAATCAAGGCACTGCAGACAGAAAAGCTCTTCCAGAACCCTCTACATTGGACACTTATGAATCCTCTTTTCCAGCCTCCATCTCTTTCCTGGTCTATGCAGTGACATTTCTTCTTGAACAAATGATCTCTTCCAGTAAGCAGTTCTTTCCTGAAGCCATGCTTCCTTCTTTAATGCAAGTATACCAAGAGGAAGGAAAAGAGACCATTGGAATGGCAGTAAAGTTGCCGAGCACTCACTGGCACAGCCTCTTCTCCAGCCTACAGGGAGGTGAACAACAAGGCAGCGTCAGTCTTCTCAGAGATGGGTAAGGACAAGAGAGAGCAGATGAAAACAAGGGTTTCTAGCTGTTAAAAGGGATGCTAAAATGGGAACTTAGGAAGAGCTTTTTCCTAGAAAGAGCCGTTAGATATTGGAATAGGCTGTCCAGGGAGCAGGTGGAGTCACCATTGTGGGAGGGATTCAAGGCACGCCCGGGTGTGACACTCAGGGCTCTGGTCTGCTTGCCATGGTGGCCATGGGTCACAGGTTGGACTTGGTGATCTCACACAGCTCTTCCATGCCAGGGCATTCTGTGATTCTGTGGCATCACAGCCTCTGGGGACAGCACAGTGGCTGACAACTGTCCCCAGCCATCGCTGTGCCCCAGAGCCCGGGCAGAGCTCGGCACAGAGTGACGTCCAGAGCCTGTGTGGTGGTGGCAGCTCCTCACACAGAGCACCATGGCCAGACAGGCCTTCTCCTGCCTCCTGCACTTTTACCTGCTGCTGCTGCTCCTGGTCCATCCCCTCGACCCTTCCAGCCATCCTGAGAGGGACACGGGCACCTCAGCTCTGCTTCCTGAGGAGCTGGAGCTGCAGGACATGGAGCCTGAGCCAATGCCTTTGGTGCATGTGGTGCCGGCTTTGTGGACATGCTTACTCGTGGTGCTCCTGATAGCGGGTGTTATTCTGGGATGCTGCCTTGGCAGAAGGTTCTGGAGAAGCTGGACAGAGGTGAGAGAAAAAAGCCAGACTGTTATGGCTGAATTAATTTGAATTCATTTCAGGACATTTGTGGGTTATTGTTTCATGAGGTTGTTCAGGCTGAGATATGTTCGGAGTTTGGGTTGCCCGAATGTACAGGTGTAATGCTTTGTAATGAATAACCAGCAGGGAAAGCTGAGAGGTGATCTGACAAGAACTTTCCTGAAGGAGCTTCGACCAGAAAAGTGACATCTTGGAGGAATTGACTGGCACACCACAACAGACAGAGTTGGTAATTGATTGGACAGAAATGCACCATCAAGTTGGACCAATCAAGACCACTAGATAAGGGCCAATTAGAAGAGAGATGGTTTACATCTACCTGGAAACTATAAAAGAATTCCCTCAGGGAGAGGCGGGGTGCTCCGAAATAACTTGCAACCTAAGGAGAAACCAGCATGCTTGTTGACTCTTTAATTCAAGGCCGCGTTGTTCCTGGGGACCTTGGGCTTATCTCAGGTCACTGTTTCCAGTTGTTGTTTTCTTTAATAAAACCAATTAACCTAATTACGGTGACTGGCTCCTTTGTCAGGGCCAGCAGGAAGGTGTTGGGAG
>VWYP01033597.1:0-37499 GCA_013400435.1 Pycnonotus jocosus
AACACAATAGATTTTTTAAAATTAGAAAACTTTATAATTTGGAACAGAAATTATTGTATGGCTTCTGTAAGATCTCTGGATAGAAAAACTGTGTCTGGATGAGTTTAAATTCTATTCTTCTGACAGAGCTGCTCATTGAAACAACACAGATGTTAATTTGTTCCTGTCTTGCATATGATTCTTTTGGAAGTTCTGGGGAAACCTCTTTACAAGGACAAAATCTCTTCAGGGTCCAGGGAAATGCAACAGTGTCCATAAAGCCTAAATCTTTGACTTGAGAAAGTCAATGGCAAAACTCCCACTGTCCCCAATTTCATTCAGCAATAATTAGGGCCTTGCAAGCACTATCAGAGTACTCTCCTGCAGAGTATTGGCAGGATCCTCTCCTGCAGACTGGAAGTAAACATTTTCTTTTGTTTAAGTTCACACAATTAGGGAAATTTTCTTTTCACCTTTAAATTTTGCCATACTAAAGATCTCCAAATGGAAACAATAGAAGTCTTTTCTTGTGTGGAAATCATTCACTATCTCTCCTCTCAATCTCTCCCACACCCTCCTTTTTAATTTACCAGAACTCAAATACCTCAAATAAAAATATTTGATTGTTTCAAGATTCAGGGACAAGACAAATTGTGTCCAAAAAAATGCTTTTGCAACACTAACCTTTGTTAGACAGAAATTACTGTGAAATTCTGTCAGTGGTGAAGGAATTAGTTGTGATGTGAATTTTATCCATTCATAAATCTTTGCAGGAGTCAGGCCTCTTTCACTGACAAATGTTGGAGCTATAGGTAGCTAAATTCACCTGCATTTGCAACAGCTGTCAATTATGATCAAGGAAGTGAGATTCACAAAGTGAATTCATTTTAGCAATTTTCCAAAAATATTTCTTTGTTGTGATAAATGACACACCCCCTTTTTGAACATAAGAACAGACTTATCTATTAAATAATAATACATTCATTGGCTGTAGACCTTCTGAACATCAAACATCATCTTTCCTTTGCTGTCTGCCTTTAAGTTTTTACAGATCTCAACATCTTATGACTTTTGCCCCAAATGTAGAAATGAAGACTGTGGAAAATGTTTGTGCCTCTTCAAAAAGACTGTGTAAATATTTTACTCACTAAATAATAGAAAAATTTCTATAGCTAATAAGGCACTTTAAGAAAATACACAACCTAGTGATGTTAATTTTGATTATGTATCTATAGAAACTTCATATCTGTTAATGAGAATGCAGAACAATGGCACCTATTTGGAATTAGATTAGATCAAATGAAATGACATTAGTTTGTAACAAAGCTTTCACTCTAGCCATATTTGCACCATAAATTGGACTAAATTTAATAATAAGGGATATTGCAGTCTCATTCACAAAGGAAGAGAAATCCATACTTCATCCAATTCATCCAGAGAGGGGAAAAATAGAGACCGTTTGCTTGAACCAAATCAAAGAACAAACAGGTAATTGCAGTTATTTGCTAATGAATTTTCCAAAAATGAGTAAATCAGGAAACAGTAGTTACTTCTATGCTTCCACTTATTTAGGGGAAAATACTCTAGATATAAAAATTACCAAATCTGATGAAAGCTAGCATTTTTAATTTTATTGACAAATTGAATATTAAAATATTTATATTTGATGAAAAATTGTTTATCAGAAAATCTCATTTCTTTCACATGTGTCTGATGACGATTGGTCTTCTGCAGTATTGATTTAATGAATCAGAATAAATTCAATGTGAAAACTGCCTTATGAGTGTAATCTCTTGTAAGTAGTGCTTACAGTAATTGAAGAGTAATGCACTCTAGTATTGAGGAGGTTGTATTTCCCTATCTCATTCAGGAGGCATACTCTAACTACTAAACTCTAATCAGTGCGATTGACTATAGGAACATAGTAGGTACAGCCTCTAAAAAGAGAGTCTGCAAGCCATCCATGGAAAGCCATGCAAGGGTGTACTCTGTAGAGCTGCACTTTATTTATGTAGTGGGAATAACATGCAACTACCAAAGCACATACCCAAGCAGGGCACAGGTCTATTTATGTCAGCCACGTGCCTCACAGAGCTGTTTCTATTGAAGGAATAAGGTCTTTAAGTAATTGAGTCTTATTTGATTCAATCAGAAGAGAAAAAAGGCTTTATACACAGAGCTTCCCACCTTCCTACCCTGACCTTCCACATCCGCACAGGGAAATAGCCATCCTTCTTGAGCTGCTATGAGATCTAATTTGGAGCTACATCCTTTAGTCTAAAACTAAGTTTTTTGAGTGGCTGGCTTAGTAGAATGAGAAGAATACAGCATTCACTTGTAGCGAGCCTTTTTAAGCTTTCAGAATAGATTCATCTCTTGGCATCCAGCTGGCCTTGTTTTGAGTGCTGCAAAATTTTCTTTGAAAAAATCATATAGCACAGACAAAAAAAACCCCAACAAATTAGCAAGACCGAGCTTTTGATTTACTATGTGTGCCTTAAATGTACATATTTTTCATCTTAATGGTACATTTACTGGAAACATGAATTGGTGTTGTGGGATGCCAAACACCTGTCACAAAGAAATTTCATGCTATAAAATCATGAATAAACTATGTCCCAGCACACTTACAGCCATACTAGGATAATGTTCTTCTGTAAGAATTTAACTGAATACCAAATTTTCTATAAATATTTTTTTTAATTCATAAACTTAGTAAGAAACACCAATGAATATTTTGAAATTCATAAATACATCAAGATTTCTTTGCTAACTTGTTCATTAACTTAATAACCTAGTTAGACTGGGCTTAGCTTGATTAACAAGCCATTATAATACCAATCTCACATAAAATAAAAATAACTTAAAATTAGTTTGATTTAAATAATACTATGAAGCAGTGGTGTTTCCATTAATGGAACAACTGGCACCTAGAGCAATAGTTACACACTTTCTTCATATTCTGATATACTATCTGCACTATACCACTAGTAGCAGTGCACCATTTCTGACTTCCTGAAACATCTATTTTGTGAACTGGGTTAGTACTGTGGACACCTACAAACAATTTTGGGGCTTGTATGACTTCTTTCTTATCAGCACCATATGGCTGACTGTGGAATATGAGATTCCTTGGTTATTTTTTTTCCCTGTAAGAACTCAAATTTTTATCCCTGTAAGATAAACATGTACAAATTCATTCTTATGTGTGAGATAGATGTGAAATGGAAGCTATATTTTAGGAGAAAAAAGAATGGGACAATCTGAAGATGTCTCTTCAGTACATAAATTAAAAATTGATTTGATACTGATTAATCTGCTCTCAAAAATGTTCTTCTGTATTTAAGCAAGTTTGCCCTCAACAGGTACTGTTTTCAATTTTAAGAAGGAGAAACAAGAAATATTTTTGGAAGACAGAAAAAAAATATACCGAGTAGTTCTCCAGCTTGCCTGTGATCTGTGAATGTCATGACTTTGATAGGCAGATGAATAGATGCTTCAGCCAGGTCAGGCTGTACAAAGCACAGCTAAGAACAGATACATGCTTGTCTATAAAGAAGTTATAAAAGAGAGGTTACAGATCCCAGCTGGAGGATATTTCTCCCTGTGAGTGCAGTGCAACTATCTAACAACATACTTCCCTCCTCAGCACAGCAGCACAAATGCACCAGAATCATCAAGGGAAGGTTGTAAGGTGCTTCCAGATGACTTCCCAAAATGGCAAGTAAGCCACGTTTTTCCGAGCATTTCTGACTACATTTTGCAGGCTGATCCTGCTGTTACACCTGCCTCTGTCCCACAGGAGAGGTATGTGTGCCAATGCCACACCAGGGCAACAGATACCAGCTCTTCCTCTACTTAGCCTGCAAGAGCTCCTACATTTCCTGGCTGAGCAGTACTGCCAGCTGTGAAAAGAATGGAAAAGCACTTTTCCCCGTGGACAGGCAAAATAATAAACTAGTCGTGGCAACAGCAAATTAGCAGCACATATCAGCACTGCAGGGTGCATATAGGATTTGTGTAGCAACACGCTGAGTCCCAAAGGTATTACAGACTTTGACAAAGGAAAGTTAATGATGTTCAGGTTCTACAAAGCCATGTTCATGTAAGAGTTACAGATGATAACTTTACATCAATTTTCAGAGAGCATTATCAACCCTACTTAGAGAAAGGGAAACAGACAAAGAAACAGAATGGTACAAAGAAGTCCAATGGCACAATTTGTAAACAGAATTCAGTGAAAGTGTACTGACTTTAATGGCAGTGCTCAATCATTCAGCTGCCTTCCAGCACAATTGCTGTAGATGAGTGTGAAGTTTGCTTTTCATTCAAGCCATAGAGCCTCAAAGGTCAGAGAAATGAAGAAGAATAGTCTAATTTTATAGAACTTCAGCTAGAAACACCTAAGAAATTATTGATCTTAGTAACTCCATCCGAGTTAGCAAGAGGGACAGAGAGAGAGAAGAGAGAAACATCAACTTTGCAGAGAACTCCAACTAAAGCAACTTGTTCTCCTTCCAAATGCAACTGGGTCAGTTTGATGAAGGTTTAAAGTCATAAGCACTAAAGGTCAAGGCTGTGAAACCAGAGGACCTATGAGAAGAAAATTTGGATCGTTTACCAGTTCAAAAGTAAATAATTAAATGAAGTTTCCCCAAGTGCAGGTTTTACACACGCAAACAGACACCCACAGATTGTCCATATGCTTGTTTTAGAGTAGCTCGTTTCCTGGTTAACATGGAAGAGAAAAATGAAGGGGAAAAAAAATAGAGAAAAGAAGGGGGGAAAAAAAAGGAGACTGTGATCAAAGGTGTAAATCATATGCATTACTAATGGATGTTGCAAAACAGTTAACAAATGTTTCCAAAAGAAAGGGCAAATGAATTTTACATGACCAAGTATTTTAAAAATACACATTTTATGAGAACCTTAAAGGAAAAAACAGACGGCATTTTAGACTGCATTTTACATACAAGATTTCTCTATCACAGATTGTGAATTATGTATATATCCTTCTCTTATCTTTTATATATAAAAATGTTTTAAAATATTATTTTTGTAGTTTAGAAAATATTACCATGAATATTTTCAGGAGCACATATTCAGAAGTACTAGCCTTCAGAGAAATAAAAATGATGCTGAGTATAAACAAATATTCAGAAAAATACTTCTGTTCTTCATAACGCCTTGTATCATTTTTATACCAAAATTTTAATCTTGAAATATTCAGTTTTCAGTTGGACTATTCTACTTCTTTTTCTATTTAATAAAAATATTTTACCTACATTTCATTTTATCTTTCATTATTGCAATGAAAAAAAAATCTATTTAAATAGACCACCTATTNGTCTATTTAAATAGACCACCTATTATGAACTAAATATAACATTAAATCATTTTTCATGTTTCTGGCATGATTCTTATAACTGCATTGTTTTTTTCATGCTTCATCTTAACAATCATTTAATATCCAGTCAAAATTTATTCAAATTGAAATATCTTGGTGAATTCAATAAAGTTTATCTATCTTATAATTTTTATTGTTCTTGACAGATTTTTTTTCACAACATGAAAAATAATGGGTGAACAGGTTCTAACACAGATAAGAACTAATCACAAAAAAGAAGACTTGGACAAATGTAACTTTTGCTTGTAAATCACACACAGACACAGGCACACAGACATGCAGCAAAAAAACTTGGAGGTCAATTTCTTCTAAATCAATATAATTTTATACAAAAAATGTACAGAATTAAATTTCTTGGTACCTAGATTTTTCAAGGATTGTAAGTCATGAAAAACATACACTAAAAAAATTGAAATTTTACATATTCAGGCATGTACCATAAATACAAATATCACTAAGATTTACTCCAAAATTGAGATTATACACTAATGTTTTATATTACTATTTTGCATAATTTCTTCCCCAGCCTTGTACATTAGACAATATAAATCCATTCTGCTCTGTAGGTCATCTTAAACATAGTGGAAAATTTCACCAAAATTTAGGGAAAGATGACTGACTAAATATGCCAGGACTCACTTAGCCTTGGGTCGTGTCTCTGTATCTATTTTTTATTCGACACAAGCTGTACCTGTGTTAGCAGGTAATGTGAACCAGTGAGAGTGTTCTGTAGAATGAAGCAGCTGATGGAGAGGAATGATGCAGGCAATAAACGCACCTCAGGGTTTTCTGCTGAGAACAAAATCTCATCTGGTTCGGTGGACTAAGTGCCAATTCATGTAGTGCATCCTCTCAGCTGTTTTTATGGAGAAGTGATCTAGTTTGTACTCTCCAAGACCTCTCCTGATATGAGCAGAACTACAGTAAGTCTGAATGATTAAGAGATTTGCCTCAAAACACCCTTGAATGATTTGCCACCAATCTGGTAATAATTCTGAAACACGGCTATGACTTCACAATTCAAGAAGTATAATATTGCTTCTTAATTTTGAAAGAATCAAAAATAATTTTTTAAGAAAAGTCTCATTTATTTTTTGGACACAGCCCAAAATGGAAGCGAACTTTAGTTTATGTCTCTATTGTATAAACATATCTTTAAATAAAGATCTAGAGCTCTCATTACATGGTTATAGAATTTGTGGTGGCATAAAGTAAAATGAACTGGAATTTACCAGGATAAAATGAAAATTTACTTTAAAATTGCTGAATCTGAAAGACAATTTTGGCAAAAAAAAAAATCTTATGAAATTCTGTCAAAATTTATTAATATTATTTCTGACAGCACTTAGAAAAAATGTCTTTATTTGCTTTGTAGGCATTGTTTTAGGCTCATCTTGTCCTTTAGTGTATAACATTAATGAACATTAAGACTATGAACAACTTTCAGGGTTTTTGAAGTCATTATCATGAAAGAATATCAATGGCTTTGAAAAGTCCTTGTATAAACTTACCCATATTTATCTTTGTAATTTACTTTTTTTTTCCCCCACAGTTTGAGTTGTATTATTGGAAAGTAACACTGGAGATAAATTACTGAAGCAAATAATTTCTGCCTACCTATTTAGCTCAGCATATGGACTGTCCATCACTAACAAACATGACAGTAGATTTCCCACAAACACACAGAATAAAAGAACCTTTGGTTCTTGTCCTAGATATTGAGAAAAGGATTTCATATGTCTTTTTTCTCCCCAAAAATATCGCTTTATATTTTCCCCAATAATACAAAATTATCTCTACAATGCATATAGTGTGATCAAATTCAGGACATATTTCCTATTATCTTGTAGAGCCTATAGGAAAAGTAATGTCAATAGGCTAATTTCTTATACCATTACTTTTTACAAGTTTTTAACCACTAATACTTGGAGATAATTAAAGAAAATGAGCAGCCTGTCAGAATTATTTAATACACTGAGGAAGCCATTACTTCAGAATCAGTCTCTGGGGCTTTGTTCCCCAAAGAAACATGTTAACAATCTATTACAGGAACACAAGTGAATGCCCATAAAGCACAAGGCAAACACTGTTATGGACACCAAACTCTCGGTTGCCTGTTTTGCCAGTTATTTTAATAATTTTGTCATTTATTTTGATGATCCATGAGTACAGTAGGCTTGTGAGGACTTGGCAGCACTGACCTTTAATCCCCTTTCCCTCTTCCCCTTGAGCTTACTCTACCTTACTTTTTACCTTGCAGTTACAAATTTGACATTATTAATGTCAAGACTAGGAATGGACTTGGTAGCTAACTATTTAATCTAAAGAGCACTGCAGTGCTGGGTATAGGAAAATTTAATCAGTAATCCTTTATTTAATTTCCAGGTAGGCAGATCTGCCCAGCTGCCTGCTACTGTGTCCTTCAACAGAGACACAACTCCCTACTTATCAATTCAGACAACATCAAACTGTAGACCACTATTTATATTAAAAAGCCCCACATTTAACAAGAACTAGAAAAATCAGAAGGATATACTTTCTAGGCTTTAATATTTCAATTTCATTTGTAAATTATTCAGGCAAATAATTCAGTCTTCCTGTGCTTCAGCTCCCTATTTAGGGAAGAGAGCTGATACTTTCTTACTTCACAGAGCCACTGCAAGGGTAGTCCTTGAAATGTTCAGATGCCTCAGTGATGAGGCCCATAAAAACATGTCTTTGAATCAATCTACTTTATAGACAGGCTAATAAGAAAAGAGAACAGAACAATTCATTTTTTGGTAGGATCAATTACAATTTCTTTTTAAAAAAGTGTTGCACCAAAACAAAGTAATAGGTTAGACATTAATTAATTTTTAATTGTTAATATATCTAACTTTACTACTCTGGGCTGAGTAATAAAATTATGCTATATTTGCTACCAGACTCACCTGGCAGAAGACTCAGCTTTGCTGAAGAAGGAATGATCAAGTGCACTTCAGAACCAGGCCTTACAATAGCTTTTATATATGATAGTGCTATAAACGTGTCGAAATGGTGAATAGAGTAAATAAAATAGTACATGAAAAAGAACCAAACAGAATCTTGTTTGCATTCGAATGAAATAATGATATATTTTTGATTCTGTATTTTGCTAAACAAAAAAAAAAAAGCAGGCCAAGTTATTGTTTCTACTATAAATCATAAACTTGTTACTGCCTTTTAACTTCTTGATAATATCAAATTAGTACATTAGCATATAAATTAGTCAAAATAAGTAAATATTTTACTTTTGAAAAATACCACAGCAACACGTGCCTTTACTGAAAAGAAATTTTTCAGCTGTACTGGTCAGTTTTTCAAGTTTTCAGCGTCTTTGTAATAATTCTTAATCTGCCCAAATTCTGTCTGCAAAAATTCATTGAGCTTGTGCAGGAATCTCCTGTTTCTGCAAACACTCATTGATTATTTTCTTGGACTCTAATACTGGCATCAATTAAACTAGAAGCAGTTACCTGCTGTTGGGCTGATGCAGGTGGATTTGACAAGCAGGAGCTATTAACTGGCTTATATGACAGTGCTGAAAAGTACTCTTGGTTTCTAGAAAGTATATACTGCACTAATAATGTCAATGAGACTTTTTTCCTTAGCTTTATCCTCCACAGTTTATGCTTCAATTCTCACAGTAAGAAAAAAACCCCAACATTGTTACAGCAATTAGACTGTGCTATCTCACACTTTTATTATAATCTTAGATTCACATCAGCAACAATACATACATATTTATAGGCTGATGGTGTTTGACACAATCACTCATGTTGACTATCCAAATCTGCAACTTGACACACTAAAGAAAATATCTTTGGATACTGCATTATGAAATACTAAAAAAACCTGTACTTTCTTCAATGTAGTAATTTTACACTGACACCAAGGTACAAGAAAACATAAAAGATTCAGAATCAGCTGTGATCAACATTTTACTCAGACATCACTCCTGAAAACCAGTGCTATGAGAAAAACTGGAGTAGAACAACATCTGCTGAATGGCATAGAATCATCATCAGGGACTAGGGTTTACCCACTGCCACAGTGACATAGAAAAGGATTTACTAATTAAAACTCATTTATTGACATTATCCTCTAGGATATTGGAACAGAACATTCTCTCATCTGGCCTAACCTTAAGCTTCTTTAAGTGACAACCGGAACTGAACATTAGAAAAAGATTTTTAAAGACCCAAAACTCAAATAAAAACCAAAAGGCTGGTGTACACATTCCTGACAGGCCTAAATTCTTATTCAACCACCACATAAAACACCTACTATGCTTCATTGTATGTGGGATTTTGTATTTAAAGACTGTATGCAAACATATGCAAAACTCTGAAGGTTTTTAATCTTGCAAGACAAGCAAGGATTCTTGCACAGAAGTAAAACAGAAGGTGTAATAAAAAATTCTTTCATTTACTTCTTGATTTTCAGCTTATCAGGCAGTCAGACTAACAAGACATGATCACAACTCTTATTCCCTCTAAGAGGTCATTTTATTTTCATGAAGCAGATTGTGAATTTTAACCATCTACTGCCTTTTATAAGACTGCCATGAGATTTGCATAAGAGGGTGAAAATATTCCAGCAAGAAGACATGCCAGAATATTTGTGCTTTGTATCTATCTGTCTTTTGCAAGTGTGTTTGGGCTTGAGTGTAAGTACTACTGTGGTTGTTACATTCATGCTGCGTGTGGATGATGAGCTTGCCTGGGAGGTTTTCACATTCTCAAGTTGGTCTGAGCATTGGCTGAGCTAGTTCCCTCTTACTTAGAGTCAGAGAGAAAACCAAATCACAATCTGAGTGTGTGGGCTGCATCCTCAGCACAGTGAATGTGTTTTGTGCTTAGGTCAGCTTCAGATAGAAGGGATCTTGTAAGGAGCCTGAGGAGACTCAGCTCCTTTTAAGGATGTTTGAAGGACCATCCTCTGTCAGTGACACAGACTAGAAAATTAAAGAAGCTGTTAGTGAGAAATGGCTGGCGGTATGAGATATTGAAAGGCATGAAGATTTGCAACAACATCCCAAGCCTCTTGCTAACCAGACATTCTTCTTGACATTGTTTGTGTAGTGAACTGCACTACTGTCTTATGCATTTTGAATCTAATATTATTACTAACACAGCTGAATCGACAAAACAATTTGTAAATTTCTACATGAAGTACTGCAGATGTTTGCATTTTACATATAAAGACAAATGTTTATATTTTTCACTAGGAGAAATGCTATTTAATAAAATGGGGTTTTTTTCTATTTAAAACTAATTTCTTACTTGATAAAATTCCTTGCCCATTAGACTGTCCAAACCACCTTCAACAAAGTTAAATGAGTCTCTTTTGGGAACATGACTAATATAAACACTTAACATGATTTTGTTCTAGGTGGAGGAGCATGTCTGTCATAGAACCATTACTATCTCTGGTCCCCAAAGCAGGGTATGCTGCACTTGGGTGCACGTGGCCTCCAACCCAGAACTCTGGCAAAGTGAAGGTCAGAGAAAGCACAGTTCACCACATAATTTCCAAGTGTCCAGTAGTGGCTACAGTTATTAGCCTTTGGCAAGCAGATTTTTTTTTGTTAATTTCTTCATTCTCTTATCATTAACATGAAAAATTCTGTTATCTCTGCAGCAACCTGTGGCATGGAGCTACCTAGTTTGGATTGATTAATTTTGTGAAGAAAAACTTCCTTTTCTTTGCTCTGAATGTGCCGTGTGTTGGCTTCATTTATGCCCCACACATCTTGTGTTGCTGAAGGCCGAAATCTTCCTCCTTTATTCTCACCACTATGTTCTTGATATTTTTGAGACCTATCATAACTCCTCTTTTTTCTTTTCCAGGCTAATGAAACCTATCTTATTCAGTTATTCCTCACTGAGGAGTCAGTCCAAAGGTCCTGATTAACCTTTTGTCCTCATCTGTACTTTTCTCAGTTCTTTGGGACACATGTTCTCTGAGACTAGAGAGAAATTATTCCCAATGTGGAAGATACAGACTCACCAGAAATTTAGATACAAAGCTGTATTAATGACATCTATTTCCTTCAGCTGCTAAGAATTTCTAACATCCCATTTGCTTGTTTTGGCACACACCACACACTAAGCAAATGTGCGTACAGCTATTATGAAACAAGATCTCATTTGAGAGAGATTATCATTTCCACAGAGCACAACAATTTATTACTGAAATTGGAATTCTTCCCCTCCTCCCACAGTATGTACTGCTTTACATCAGATTTCATGTCTTATTTTATTCCTGTTTCATAAAGTCCTTTTCACATTTTTTTTCCATTTACCCTTTGTCTTGAGTAACTCTAGTAGCTTAGTTTGAAGAGCAAGCACTCCCCTGGATATTCTCACACTTTCGAAGATAATTTATGATGACATTAAAAAGCACAGGCCCCAGTCTAAATCTTTATAGATAGTGAATGCAGCATCATAGTGTCCAGGATGAAACATAGTAATGTTTTTTCAGTGGTCAGTTAAGTATTTTCACAACAATAGGAGTGAATAATCCATCTCTTACTGAAAATCTATTTTTTAGCAAGCAGTAGCAAGGTTTTAATGGCATTACAGTATCAATCACTGATAACAGAATCAATGACAACTCTAACTTACATATTCAGGGACTGACAGATAAAATAAATACAATGCATAAAAGTAATAATTTTTATAATTATAGCTGGTGTTAGAAGACAGGAGATTTTTCCAGGTTTGCTTTGTTCTTTACAGACACTTTTATTTTGTTGTAAATACAAGAATAACTACTGTTCACAGCTATTTAAACAAAACCCATTGTATTTATATATTTATGAAACAAAACCTTCTCCAGAGAAAAAAATAAATTTAAGCCAGTTACTAAAAATTAAAACTACATTAGTTTTAATTTTAGTATGCGTGAATGCTAGTGGACATTGTGTTCTCTTATTAGTATGTCTTCCAGCTTTTCTCCTCCCTTTTTCACCTTCTATGAGATCAGCTCCTGGACTGGGCTGGGGGAGGGACATGTCACCCAGCAGTGTGGATATAATCACCGTTCTCCTTAGTCACTCTGTCCTACCTATACAGCACAGGTGTCACTGCCATGCAGCAGCAGTCTTAGAACACATGCATCTGACACCAAGGAACTTATCAGAGTTTAAAAAAATGCTGGAAGGAAAAAGCCAATTTTACACCAGATTGTTTGTATGCTTTAGATCATCTTCAGCCCTTAGAAAAAGCATCATATGTCTCTAACAGTCTGCAAATACCTCTACAAGGTTATTGGATTTTTTAGGATTTTATAATTTCCTTTTAGATTGACTAAATGATAAGCAAGTGACAACAGAGATAGAACTATGCCATAGTGTTCCCATTACAAAATAATTTTCCACTGCTGGGGCATCTAAATAATATTTGGTTATTTTTATATATTATTATAATGTCCTCAGTTTAAATCCTGCCCCATTCCACTTTTCTTTGTTAAGACCTTTTTCGACTTTTCGTGTTGAGTTTTCTGCATTCTTTCCATGTAGAAAAACATGTAATCTACTTTGTTTTATGAAATAATTATTATGTAATAAAAACATGGTTCATTTATGAAGGACAATTCATTTCACCAACACTTGTGGAAAATATAATTGAGTTTTTGTATACATGAGGTCTATTTGAAACTGGAAGAGAAGCTGTGGAGTTCAAAGCTGCTGTTAAATGGGTTGATTCCTCGGAATTTAATAGGATACATAACAGATCATAGATACATAACAGAAGATAATAATGTAATAGATACATATCAGAAGTAAGGTAATTGTAAATTTTGCATTAGAGTGGATATCAGATATAGGGAGACAGGAAAAAAGGATTAGGGAATGATTGCCTCTAGAAAGAGAGGAGAGACAGGTCATGTAGAGCCTGTGGGAGATGAAGTGTTGCTGAGAGAGAGGGAAATGGTCAATGCCATAAAACCAATACTTGCTCCAAGTCCAAGGCTTTTTATATTATATAACAGAAATTGTGGTTTGATAAATCACCTTCAGAAGAACAGAGGTTTTTGCACTTTAGGAGATCTGCTGTTAAAACACCTTCAGGGCCCTAAATCACAAACCACATTATATAATGGCAGCACTTGACAAGACTGCCAATCCCAATCATTTCTGTTGATGTCTTGCATACAAGGATGTTAACTCCAGTTATGTTAACTGCATATGCAGTTATGCAGGATGTTAACTGAAGATGAGATAACCTTCTAACTTCTTAGCTTCTCCCATATGTTGGTGCTGGAGAGCTGATAGGAAATTATTCCTTTTCTTATGAAGCATGTTTTATTAATGATTGATTGATTGCAGCTGTGGGCTTTGGGATTTGTTTTGTGGATTTTTTTGTTTCTTCATTTGTTTGTGTGGGGTTTTACTTTTGTTTTTGTTTTGCTTTTTTGTTTCAGGATATTTATAATTTTATTTGAAAAAAATGAATTTAAGTTTTAATTTTCTTACATTCTATTTCATGGTCATACTTTGGTTTTGAATTTCAGTAGTGATTCTTCATGCTATGTTTTCAAAAATTTGCATTTTATTGAAACAATTTTAATCACAGAATCACAGCATATTCTGAGTTGGAAGGGACCCACAAGGAACTTTGAGACCTTGCCTGCACAGAACAGCTTCAAAAGTCACACCATGTGCCTGAGAGCATTGTCCAAATGCTCCTTGATCTCTGTCAGGCTGGTGCCATGACCGCTTCCCTGGGCAGCCTGTTCCAGTGCCCAAACACCCTCTAGGTTTAAAACTCATTTGTAATCTCCAGCCTAAACCTCCCCTGACACAACTTCAGGCCCTTCCCTTAGTTCCTGTCACCATTCACCACAGAAGAGATCAGTGTCTGCCCCTCCTCTTCCCCTCACAAAGAAGTTTTAACTGCAATGGGGTCTCTACTCAGTCTCCTCTTGTCCAGGTTGAACAGACCAAGTGACCTTAGCTGCTCCTCAAACAGCTTCCCCTCAAGGTCTTTATCATCCTTGTGGCCTTTCTTTAGACACACCCTAATAGTTTAATGCCTTTTTTGCTTGTGGCGCCCAAACCTGCCCCCAGCACTCAAGGTGAGGCTACCCCAGCTCAGAGCAGAGCAGGACAATCCAATCCCTTGCCTGGCTGGCCATGCTGTGCCTGATGCTCCCCAGGACAGGCTTGGCTCTCCTGGCTGCTGACTCAGATTCAATCACCCATTGGACCATCCAGGTCCCTCTCCACAGTGCTGCTTCTCAGTGAAAACTGTATATATATCCAAATTATACAAATATGAATATTTTGACAGCTACTTAAGTAGAATTATAAATTATTTATATTTCTGAAATTTACAGTTTAATATTTTTTCCAATTGCTGTTTTAATGCCTAGTCCATGTCCCTCTACAATGAGCAAAGGAAACAAAGTCCACATTGTGAAGAAAGTAATCCACTCATAGATATGACCTCCTGAACTTTAATCTAGTCTCCTGTTACTTAGCCATTCTTTAATATTTCTGCAAATTTTTGGTTTCTTGCTAAAAATTTATACTTTTGTAGCACATTGAAGTGATGCATAATGCTATCCCAATTTTTTATCACCTTGCGTGTTGTGGCAACCATAAATTTTCTTCCATTTCTGAACCTTCTTCTTATTTTGGTTTACACATTGTTACCCAGATACAGGAATGGCTACAGGTATTTAATATTTTCCTACTTTTTGCTGTCTGGCAAATGTTATTTAATTTATTACTTGGCATTCTGATGATATTCCAGAAAGGAGATCTCATGATCCCAGCTGAATTTTAATTGATGATCTAACGTTTCACTTGTTATAAATTCAGCTTGCATTGCTGACATAGAGAGTACGTGCCCATGTCTGATCTCACTATCAATAACACTATGTCTACCAGCTGAATCAGAAATTTTCAGCCAAACTCCATATTTAGATTAAACAAATTTAAAATATTCAATTTTTATTTTTTTTAAATTAAAAGAGGAGACCATGTTTTGGTTTGTCTGTTCTCCTTAAGTCCTGTGAAGAATTTCTAAATATTTTTTAAAACTATCTTTTCCCATATTTTCCTGCTTAAATAAACTTCCTGCCCAAATGAAACCACTTGTACAGAAGCATTACAAATAAAATTACAATAGGTATAAGATTTTTCTTTAGCAGTTCAGTTTCTACAAGCTCATTTGTATTTCTCCATCTGTGTTGGCAACATAAATTTCAGACACGCAGGCAGCCTTAGCGCCATACACTCAGCTGTGCTCAGAGATCTTGTGAGACCCAGTTATTCATTCTAATGGGACCATTTCCGCAGGCTCCGAATCTTCTGCGGTGATCACTGAATTCTTGTGTAATATAGCCTGATAAATTTTAGAGTTTGAAATCTTGCAGTCTGTGACCTCCTTAGCTGTTCAGAACAATAACCTCAGCCTTCTACAATCCTCTAAAATGTGGGTGACAGCTCAAGAAATTGATCCTTCCTTTTTATTTTGATCTCTCCTTGTCCTGAGCTCACTCTTTCTCCTCTCTCACGCAATCAGTGAAAACATAGTCCTCCTTTTTTTTCAGCTCCAAATACCTCATATAATTTTCATCAATGTAACGACCACAGGCCAGAGGTCTTACTACTACTATGCTCTTAATTTTCCTTCTATGAGCTACCTAAACAAATCAATAAACAAAGTGAAGCCAAGAGATCAATAATAAACATTCTGTTGGAAGTTGTTCATTTTTGCTGTATGTATTTGTACACCTTGTAAAAAGGTAGGCTTTCAGGAGTAAATATTAAATGCAAATCTGACTTGCTCATGGGGGTTTTGTGTTTCCATGGTTCCATTTCCTTCTCACACTTTCACATGCAACTGTCAAAATTACTTTGTGTCTCATATCCTCTATGCAATACACAGGATACAAAGCTTTTAAAGTCATCACGTTTTTTCACCAGATAGACATAAGTGGGAGAGACAAAGGTCTCAGCTCAACAGAGCAAGAAAAGAAATCCAAAATTCTGATACCAGTTCTGATTCCTCTTACACCTTTTTTATAATTTTATTTCTCCATATCAATTTCCTTGTCTGTAATAAATTGTGACAGTGCTTTTGCCTGAATATGTACATGGCATAAACTCCCAATTTAGTAAGCCAGGTTAATGTGATCATGCCTGATTGCTCTTTAAATTACTAACTAAAGACCACTAAGGCCCAACAAGATTTCACTTTGATGTCAGCAGACAGAAGTGAGTATATGTTCGACATACTGAACAAGCTCATTCTTATACATAGCATATCTGTCATATTAAAATCATCCAGAAATGAGTAACTGTGATGTCCTGCATCATGGGAGTCAATTAATATATTACTAGCAACAGTCCCTGAAACAATTTTCATCTCCTTGATGATGGCACTGTGCAAATGCCTAATGGAAATAATACATGGCTACCTTTAATATTGTTACTTCAATTGTGGGAATGGAGTCTGATAAATCACAAAATCTCTTTTGACAACCTTAAGTGAAATATTAGTATGCTCATCTTACTAGATCTACTAGAAATACAATTCTACAAATATAAGTTTAATCAAGGTATATTTATTAATAGATTTAAGCTTTTCTTTTTCCTTCAAGGGGCAGTAGCTTTCAAATTTACTGCACATATTCCTTTTCCTTAAATTTTATTTTTTCTTTCAAGTTAACTCAGTCCATATGAATAATGTCAAAATGATAGCCACTGCACTGTAAAATTGTTTGTCTGAACAGATTCAAAACACACAGTGCAAAATTTCCTCTACAGACTGCCCTGTCATCCAGACACTCACCAAAGGGGTAAAATAACTAAAAAAAGAGAATGTGTATTCAGGAGCACATGTTGATTTAAGCCTGATGGAAGGTGATCAACATTAAATCCATTATATTAAAAGTTATCCACTTAAAATGCATAAATGAATTCTATACTCATATTTCAGATGCAGAGGATAAATTATAGGGTTTCAAAAAAGCATGCTGTTCTGCTCACAGATATAGAGCTCTGCTTCCTCCAAATCAGCACTCTTTCTGCCTTGATATATGGGCAAACCTTTGAAGATGATGAGGCTTTCTCAGGACTGAGTGAGATGAAAAAATATCACATTGTTACATTATCCTATACTGCCATAGAGCAGTTGTGAGTATTAAATTTTTCAGCATCCTTTTCTTAACAAAAAAAATATCTCTAGTAGTTTTTTATGTAAGCATGCATTAATGTGACAGAAGTTTAAGGAACAAATTATTGTAAAATATAGGTTAATTTATGGGCAAAAAAAACCCTGATAAGCTGAGGTTTTGGGTGGGGGTTTTTTTGTTTGTTTGGGGTTTTTTTCTTTACACTGGAAAATAGAAGAGAAATGGCCATTGCATTGAAGAGGAGTTTGCAATCATTTCCTATGCACCCAGTCTGCATCCAGCTTCCATAGCCTGTCTCTGCAAACTTGAGGACAGACAGCAAAAAAATTCTCACTGGAAGCAATTGTGCAGGTGTACAAGAAAGATGTGATGCATTTACACACTAGGAATGCAAAGACATATGTAAAGAGAAGATGCCACATGCAGCACAACTAAAACCTTTGCTAGCATTATCTTGCCCATGTTGTTCTCTTGAACTTTCAGTTTATTTTGCTGCCTCTGCATGTCACTGTTGAAACACAGCAATAAAGAAACTAAGACATATTTGCAGTGTTCTAGTGCTGCCCTTACATAAAGGTAATTAAAACTATTATCTTGTTTGTGGGTATAAACTGTGCTGGGACTTGTTCATGCTTGAGGACCTGATCCTCTGATGATTTCTGTCACCATTCACTGAGACCTGAGCTTTTGCCCAAAAAAAACCCAAACCAAACCAAAACAAAAAAAAAAAAAAATTTTTTTTTTTTTGTCTTCATCCCCACATGTGCTGTTTTTGCTTGGCCTTCTGGAGCTTCACAGTACCAGGAAAACAAGTAAAGCACTGGAAAGTAAATTACTTATTTTACTCTGTCACCCTGTCCATTTTCACGGGTCACATGGTAATACTATACTCTAATTTTACTTTTTAGACTGGATCTGCTTAATAAATGTTGAGCAAAGAGGATTATCTTCTGTTTATCAATCTGATGGATTTTTATTCCTTTTCCAGATTACACGAGAAGATTCCCAAACTTTATTAATCAGGTTAAATGCTTTTAATGTGCAAGCTTCAAGCACTATTTCAAAATCACAATCTGTAAACTAGAATAATCCCCATCAGTTTGTAAACTATATTTTGATTTGCAACCTGACATTTCTTGAGATACTCATCTAAAACCAGACGTGAAAGGAATTACATGCACTGGCTGATAACAGAAGACATTATTGCTGTAAATTTGTACTCTCTTACAGAAGGTTTGCAATATTAGTTAGTCACCCTCAACTGTTTAGTGAAACTGTCAGCTCATTTAATAGATACATTAAACTCATATTTATAAATTACTGTGACATTATTAGTGCAGTAGTTCTGTAATGAGTAATATAAATGCCTATGCACAGATGTCCTGATATCATGGCTAGAAGAAGATAAAACCCTTGTGATTTCAGGTCACACGAAATATCCTACACTTTATAATATACTTATTACCACTTTAAAATACAGAGCAGTAACATTATCAAAATAAATTGAAAACACATGCTTTTGGAATAAATGTTTAGTTTTGGTGAATCATTCATTTCTGCAGATTTGGTTCTGCAATCAATCCAGAATTCAACTGCATTTAACACCTTAAATTTTTTATGTGATTTTAAAAAATTGCCTAAGATCTAAAGATATTGATTAGCAACTGGTGGGTGTATTTTAGTATGTTGACAAGGGTTTGAATTTATATGAAGCTTAGCTTTTGCTATCTGGATTTAAAAGCACAATTTCTCTAAGGAACTTCTCTCTTTCAGAGTTATACTTTCAATGAGATCTTTGTGAAAAATAAGGGGAAAATGCAAAGGTCTCCATCTTGGTTTTGTTTGTTTATTTGTGTTTTGTTTTTTAAGATTCAGCAAAGATGACATACAAAGACTGGCAGGGTTTGCTGTTTGCTTTCAGATATATAAAAGCAACTAGTTAATATAGATAAAACAAGTTGTGATAAACATCAAAATAAACATTGTTGAAAAAAATTATTACCTAGAATTAATTGTTGTATTCTAGAAGCAGGTATCTTGACTTAAAGAAAAGGGGTCTGACTTTTTAACTTTCCTCATATTTGACAAGTGTCCCACACTTTATAACAGTTCAAAAAAGTCTTAAGAGGCAAAAAAAAAAAAAAAAATCCAGGTAAATCTGTGATAGGTGTTACTCTTAAGGCAAATATCCCATTAGTTCTGAAGTTGCTTATAAACTTAATGTCAGTGGAGCAAAAACAGGACAAAGGAAGAACCTGATTCATCAGTATATTGATAACAGTCCATTTTTGTGCAAAATGAACATTATTTTGGCAGTTTAGAACTTAGCCTAGATGACTACCATGAAAAACTTACACAAAGGAATAAAGACTAACAAAAGTATAGTGGTACAGCAGTAGTTCCTCTGTTTTTTGACATTAAAGGCACAGCAATCGAATGCTGCAGCATCGAATATGATGAGAGTCCTTCTTGGCATCTTCAGCAAGGTGCCAGAACAAAGGTATGTGGTTGAGAAAGTGTAACTTGTGTCAACTGGATATCAAAAATATGTTCTTTTTCATTATGTGGAGCCCCTTTCTTCAGATTTACAACAAGATCATTGTATTAACTTTGTGATAAAAACATACTGCTTTGCAAATTGCTTTGACCAATATATTTTAGGGCTTAACAAAAATGTCTTCAGGTGCAATATCCAAGTACACTTTTGACTGCTTTGCTAAATAATCTAGTGTTTTATTTATACATCCTCAGAATAGTTTTCTGGAAGGGTAGGAGGAAAAAATAATTTTCTGTTATTTATATTTAGGGGGAAAAAAGAGATTTCCCACTTGTACACTTAAAAAAAAAAAAAGGAAAAAGAAAAAGAAAAAAGGATTCACAATGATATAAAAGTAAAAACTGAAGCATGATGACTCATTTTTGCAGTAGATGAATTTGAAACCTTGATGTATAGGGAAGTGGCATTTGGGGACCCAGGAAACAAATTCCTGACTTGTTATTTTCACTGAGTAAGGTCCTTTACTTACACTGAAAATTCTACACAGCATCCAATTATATACTCTGCTAAGATTTTCTTCAGGTGTCCTTTTCATCTTTCCTATCTGAAAACTCTATTATTTAATTTCATAACCCCCACACCACTCAAAGAGTTTTCTGTCAATTACTGATACTCTCTTACAGAAACAGTGGACATATAATGAGAGAGGGAAATGCAAAAATTCTCTGCAGGTATGATTGTGCATGTCTACACACAGTATAAAAGTTATAGTGCAGGACTTTGAATTATGAAGCAATAAAACATATCACAAATACTTGAAAACAGTCTGAACAATCAGAAAGAAAAGTGAATGGTTCTGAGACATAAGACAACAGACCAAAACCAGATGTGGCTTCATTAGCTGCAAACTGACTTGGAATAACCATATCAACCCCAGGAAAGACTGTGCATTCTGGCCTTTAGATTTAAGGTTTGTACCTTATCTCTTGATATCAGAACAATGCTTGCTGCTAAAAATCAAGTATGTTATTACAGTAGTATCAATTAAAATTAGTTGTGAAACACAGACTTATATCAGAACTCTCTTATTTTGTTTGTTTTTATTGTTGTTGTTGCTGTTGTTTTTGTTTAATTCCAAATACAAGACTGGGGAAATAAGGCAAACATACAAAGACAGAAAGTATTTAGTGACTACAGGAAAGGCTAGATGGTAAAAAGGAGCAGAGAGAGCTACTGCCAGTTGAGGAAGATTTGTCCTACCAAAAACAGGTACACATTTATAACATATTATACTACTTGTCTATATAATTTGAACTTTTAAAGAAATAGTAAAAATTTACCTTTCCCACATACTGAGGTTCAGAGCCCATGTACTCCTCCAGCACAAAAAATTGATTCCACACCCAGCCTCGTTTGACTCGCTGGAGAGATGATCTCCTCCCTGGCAGTGAGACAACATTTTCTCTTGGCTGTGCTTCTAAAATCTCTTGTGGTTGTGGATGCAGTGGTGTTAGGAGGCCTCCATCAAACAGGACCCAGAGAAGCAGGGATAAGCAGTTCCTTGTGAGCATTGGCAATGGCTTCCCTACCGCAATTAATAAAAACTCCAGCACTTAATGCAGAGCAGAGGAATCCAGGTTTGAGGTGTCTGTGGCCTTCACCACTTAGCTTCTGATTTTATTGCAGAAATGCTAATGCAGGCATTAATCCTTCTGATGACAAGGTATCTGCCGCAATAAATTCCATCTATAGGGACCTATAAAAGAGATTTACATGCAACATCAAATTACATAGGATTACACTGAAGCATTCATCAAAATTCTCACACCTAGTTAGTTTCTAGAGACAGAAAAAAATGATTAAGAATCATGGTTTAAAAAAGATTGCTATTTTCATTGTACCCTGAGCTGCTCTAGAACATTGTACAGTTATCACAGGAATACCTCATTCTTGCTCTGCTTAGCATTACCTTTGTGTCTGCCTGAGACAGGGCTGTAGCCTTTGCTTTAGGATCAGTTATCAAACAAAACTGTTCCACACCAGTGATATCAAAAATGTTTACTCCAGATTTCCAAACAAGATACTGGAGAACAGGGGATCCACTCTTTCACCCTGCTGTCTAGAGCAGGAATTCTTTGCTCACTTTCTCTGCCAGAAAAGTCTCTTGAAGTCTTCTCTACAGTGTGCTGGTTGCCAGGTATAAAAAATAACTGCCTGTAGGGCTTGAGATAGATGCATTTTAAATTTTAAAAACAAAAATACAATTTATAGCACTATGGAATTCATCACTTTATTAGGGCCATATTGTCTCATTGATTTTTAAGCATAGGTTTCTAGGAAATCAATAGAGTTCTGCTTAAAAATCAATGACATGAAATGGACCTCAAAAAAGAATAATAAAGTACTTAACCTTTCCTTTTCAAATGCTGCCAAAGGTAATATTTTCCATATGAATAATATTACTATCCATAACAGTAAATAACATAGAAATTCTTATTTCTTAGGTACATGCTGAAGTATTTAAATAGAAAGGATTTATAATCAGGAACCTGGAAAATTTAAGAAGTCTTAAAATAGAAAAAAAAACCAAACAAACACTCTAGAAGAATAACTGCTAAACTTCTAGAATATCTAGAATAACTTCCTCTGCTAAATTTAGGGTGAGATTTTTTGATTTGAAAGGCTATGTTTTAGGTCTTAAAAAAAAGAAAATAAAAAACCTGGTGAAAGGTATCTACTGAGTGTTTTAATTCTACCTTCAGAAAGGATAAAAGATGAGGAAATAACTCCCATCTCCTCAGAAGCCTTTAAATAAAAGATTTTCTAAGTTATTTTCTAAGCATTTTAATGTTTTTCGTCTACAGCAAAATATACTTTAGTGCAATGGAAAAAAAACCTCTTACTTGTACAACCATTTGCAGTCTATGAATTTTATTCCAGAAAAGAAACTTTAAGACAGAACCCAACTGCAACAGAAATCTGAATTCAATATATTTGGTATGAATTTATTTTTTCCTGAACAATTCACATGTGGTTTTCTTCTCTTTTTAATGCATTCAGTGGTATATAACTTCGCAATCAGACTGGTTCATCCATAATTCAGTTCCAAGATTTCCAAACTTTTTTGCCTCTCCTGATCCATGGTTGCAGAATGTGTGCCTTGTTTTTATGGCAAAATCATAGTAATCATGAAACATAGCAAAAAATAAAACCGGTCAACTCAACATATCTTTTTGAATACATAGATGGGAGATGGAAAAAAAATATTTAAAAAAAGGGGTAGGATAGTCTGCACTGCCTCAGAAATGCCAAAATCGTGTTGTAGTCAATTTAATTGCCATACCACTTCTCTTTGCTGAGAAGGCTCTGTACATTGCAGTTCTCCCAGCAGAGCTCTGCCTCCGGCCATGTCTGTCAGTCAGGGAGCTTTTAAAATGTTATACAGCACCAAAAGTAATGCAAAGAGATTGAAAGGCTTCAATGAAAGGAGAGCAATTCCCCCTTGGCTGGAAGGTTAGTAACCAAGAGCAAGACACAGAGCACTTTAACCCCTTCTCCATTGGTCTCCCAGACAGCCTCCCAGAACGCCTGCTGCAGAGTCAGGAAAGAGCAATGCCAGGGCTTGCTTCATTTCCTACAGCTTCAAATAGATGATGAATGGGAGGGTGAGAGGAAAATGGGAGGCTAATGGATGTCGCAGTACAGGATTGTAGCACAGATGCCCTCATCAGCTGCAAAAGAGTTCAAAACGAAGAATTTTATTTTATTTTTTTTTTTAATTTAAAGCTCTACAAGGCAAATAATTGAGACTTTCATACTTTGGCACTTGAAAGAATCACTCCAACTTGATGTTCTGTAACATTCATGCTGTAGGAAACTGAGGCAGAAGATTCTCCCCCAGCAGCTTCTTTTCCCCCATAATTTTATTGCTGGACTTGGAGGAGGTTTGATCTGATAGAATATATTTTGTAACAGCATTGGAACTTGTACAGGAGTTCAAATACTAGTATATATATATTTCTTTTAGTTTATGCCTATGGTTTTGCATTTTCTTTTTAAGCTGTGGATGTCAAAACCTGTCTTAGTGCTTTTATACTGTCAAACACTCATTGGTGCCTTATGTACCTATGATCAGAGAACTACTAAGACAGCTGAGAGACAAGGAATTGGAGATCCAATAGGAACAATTAACCATAAGGAATATATTTCCTAAATTTTTAGGGTATCATTTCCAGTGATGTTCATAAAGAAATATTTATCCAGTGAGATAGTTGTGAACAGATATGCAGCTTCATAACATCTCTTCCTACATATTAAAAAGTACAGATGGTCAGAATTTTCTTAGATCTTGGGGTTTTTTTTCAATATTAGCTGTTGCTACTCATTTCTTCAAACTATCTTTGGATTTAGAACCATTATGCATAACCTAATTAGCCCATAAAGAGAGCTACAAAGGGGTACCCTGTATGAATTTAGCTGCACACATGCTTCTATAACATTTATAAATTACATTTATTCATTTCCCCAGTTTGATAAAGGGAAATAAATGACCCAGCAGCAACCAAGGACAGTCTGTTAATACACGGCTCTTGAGAAATCTTGATCATATTTACTGTGTCCTGCAAACTGCAGGCCTAGAAACTCATGAAATGCAGATGATTAATAAAATAACACTGCTAAAATTATTTATTTGGAATACCAAAATACAGCATAAATGGTGCTTCTGCAAGAATTTTGGTTCTGACCTGGACTATATCACCATTAAACTGAATTAAAAGAGCCTGAGCAAAGAAATGCTTTTGGAATACAAAGCTGATGCATGTCATTGCTGCTGCAACAATCCTTGATCAATGGGAGTCATGGTACTGCAGACACAAATCACCTCACCAAGCTTGGCATAGGTTATCCCTTGTGGAGAGAACAGCCATTGATCCTCTGCAATCACTAGTATGCACATAAGGCCTCATGTAGAGAAGCAGTTGAAAGGAAACTCTAAATGATCTTTGATCTTGTCATGGTTTAATCCCAAACACCAACTCAGCCCCACCCAGCTGCTCACTCACTCACGCCCAGTGGGATGAGAGAATCAAAATGACAAAAGTGAGGCAACTCATGGGTTGAACTAAAGACAGTTTAATAGATAAAGAAAAATCTGCAAATGCAAGGAAAGGAAAACAAGAAATTAATTTACTCCTTTCCCATTGGCAGGCAGATTTTCAGTCATCTTCAAGAAAGCAGAGCTCCACAACACATAGTGGTGATTTGGGAAGACAAATGTCATCACTCCAAACTTTCCAACTTTTCTTCCTCTCCCCTGCCCCCCAGCTCTATATGCTGACCCTGAAGCCATATGCTCTAGAATATTCCTTTAGTCAGCTTGGATCGGCTGTCCTGGCTGTCTCCCCTCCTGACTTCTTGTGTACCCGCAGCCTCCTCATTGGTGAGGTGGGATGAGGTGCAGAAAAAGCCTTGACTACTTAAGCACTGCTCAGCAGTAGCTAAAATGTCCCCATATCACTTACACTGTTTTCAGGAAAATTCAGAACATAGCCTCATTCTGGCTATTACAAAGAAAATGAATTCTATGCCAGCCAAAACCAGTGCAGACCTGTGTGATGTATCTACTTGGATCAGACCACAGATGCACTACTGTCACACGCAGATGAGCAGGAAACACTAAAGCTCCATGATGCACTCAAAAATGTCATCAGTCCAGCAAGGCTTGTAATTGAACCTCCATGAATGGAGGCAAATTGCTTACTGACAAAGTATCCATTATGCACTGATGGTGGGAACATTTCTGCAGCCACCTTAACCATAAATCTATCAGCACAGAGAATGCTTTAGCTCGTGTGAAATAAGAGCTAATGTAGAGCAACCATCTTCTACCCATAAAGAGGTTCGAAAAAGCTTGGCAGTACTGCAAGATGGTTGATGATGCCAGCAGGAAAGCCAGAGAGCATCTATAACTATGGATATTCTGTAACAGCTGACCATGTAATCTTGCTTCTCTGCAATATCTTGCAATAAGAAAATAAAACAACAGAAAAAGCAAGTTCATGATTTTGATATCTATTAAAATTAACTGCTAAAGTATTTGAGGTTATATATTCATCATTTATTATATATTCATTCATTATATATATTCATCTGGTTAAAGAATAAGTTAAAGGATATGGTAAATCTCTCTCTGAGTTTAAGACAAATCATTTAAGACAAATTAGTTATCCTCAAAGTTACATTTAATTAAACAAACACAATTGGATTAGACTCTAAATGACCATATCTCTTTGTGAGTTTGACTTTTCTTGAGTTTCACGACCTATCTAGACACTTTGCAAGTAAAAGTAATTCTTCCTGTTTTCCACCTGGTCTTTTGAGTTAGGGTGGGAACTATTTGGTAGTATCAAAAGAGGGGTTATGAATGAGATAATGAGTAAACAGATTACAAGCCTCAAACTATCAAAGAGTTTAATTCTCAATCCATCCATCCCACAAGTCAGAAGACTTTCAACAGATTAACCAGGTTCCACCTCTGCAGCTATTACAACCATTTGGCAAGAATAAAATCTGAAATACATGCCAGGTAACTGTCCTGGGGAAAAATAGGAAAATCAGTGTTTCTACCTGCTGGAGTCTTAACATGATCCAAACCTGTTCCTTTATCTCCCTTTGTGTGAGATTCAATAAACTGCATAAACTGTCCTAGTTTAACATCTGTCAGCAACTAAGCACCACACAGCTGCTCACTCACTCCCTCAGACAGGAGGATGGAGGCAAGAGAACTGAAAGAATAAAAGTGGGAAAACATAATAATAATAGTAATAATAATGCTATGAAAAGTAAAATAACTGAGAGAAATAAACCCCAAGAAATACAAATTAAAATATTTGGGCACCACCAGTGAATCAATGCCCAGCCAGTCCCCAAGCAGCAGCTCCCGTCTTCCCCCTAATTTATTGCTGTGCATGACTCCATACGTTACGGAACATTTCTTTGGTCATTTGGGATCAGTTCTCCCGGCTGTGTCCTCTTCCAGATTCTTGTGCATCCCCACATGCATGCTGCTGGGTCGGTGTGGGAAGCAGAAAAGACCTTGGCTCTATGTAAGCACAGATAAGTGATCAATAAAATATTCCTGTGTTATCAGTGCCGTTTCCAGCACAAAACACAAAACACTGCCCCATACCAGCAACTGTGAAGAGAATTAAGTCTGTCCCAGCCAAAACCAGTAGAGAAGCCTAGGCTGGCTCTCTGGCTGTTTAGATGGAATCCTCACAAAGTTGAAAGCCTGAATCTCATTATTTCAGAGGTTGTTTATATGAAGTTGTTGATTAAGAGGGGGAACAGAAACCAAATCACCTAAGCTGAACCCAAATATTCTGTAGATTAGTGATGAGAGCATTGGGATTGAATGTAAGGAATATATGTAAAAACACACATATGGACACTGAAACATGACATGTCTGAACATATACGCCATCATACGGACAAGAACTGTAGTCTATAGACTAATAAACAACAAACAGATGGAAGTATTTCCCCTGCAATAAAGTGACTTATTTGCAAAAGCTCACTTTTGTTAAATTCTATTACAAAAGCCCCCAAATCCTACTATTTCATGTCAAATATTTTGCTTGTTATAAAATTACTGATAATTCAACTTGGCAAGAATAATATCAGTTTGATTAAGGCTATGATTTTTGGATTCGACTGCCAAAACCACTTCCTATTTGATTGTTCTCTGCAGAGATGTATTTTGTGTACTAGTTAAGAGATCAATTCTGATGTTAGTTGTGCCTACAATGTAATATCATCTATGAATCTGGACTACTCTATTGAGTTTTAATTGGCATAAAACCAAAGTGGGATGAGAATGATGTCTTTGAGTGTGATTGTCCTTGTAAATACATTCATAGGAAGGTTGCCACAAAGATATATTACAGCACAAAAAAAAGTGTGATATGCTCTATCAATACACAGTAAACATGTTTATGAAATGCCCAACACTGGAGAGAACTCTAATTATGTCTGGCATTTCTAAGCCCTAAAATAATAAAATTATTATACCTTCACAGATATGCTTTTATAATTGGCTTTCTAGCATATAAAAAAGTGATGACTTTAGGGAGTTTGGTAACATAACAAAATCAAATGCTACATTCTTCCAAAAACAGTGTAACTCTATAATGCTGAGGCTTACAGAAAAACTAATGAAGAGCAATGTAAAAACATTCTGAGTGAAAAAAATTATTAACTGGTTCTGTTATGCAACTATTCATATATATTGTGTCAGCTTTGTCATCATTAGCAATACTTACAGGAGATCATTTATGACTGAACCATCATCCTCTACCTGGGATATTATCACTCCTAATTCACAAAAATGTCTAAGAATAGGAGGAAAATAATTGTAAAAAAAAAAAAAAAAAAAAAAAAAAAAAAAAAAAAAAAAAAAAANCTGAAACTTTCATTATAAAATGTAAATACATCAGTAAATGCACAGCTCTCTGTGGTTCATTGGACTCTTGAAAGTTAACTCAGGTACAAGGAAATTTCACTCCATGTTAATAATTAAAGTTTATTTTGCTGAGATTCAAATCCAGGCCATTACTACTCCGTAAAAACATAATGCAGCTCAGTAGTTTAATCATCACTTAAAAGAAAGAAACAAACTGTTTCCAAACAGAATAAAGTTTCCATTGCAAATACGGTCAGATGATGTGGTGTCATCAATTTCATTTTTATGCTGCCATGTGTCATGTTTGATTCAGAAAAGTCCTATGTTGAATCTATACCTACTTTGTCAATGATCTAGGATCTTTATTTATGATAAATTAAAAGCATTTTCATTTTTGCTAGGAATCTGTCAATGTCAATGCTAAAGCATGGACAATCAAGAAACAATCTTTCATTCCACTGTTCTTCCATGTTTTTTAAATAAATATATGAGATGGGGGAAAGGAGGAAAAGGCAAATAAATCAAAACACATTAGCAATACATGTAAAACAAGAATTGACAAATCTGAGGCTGCAGCTCAAATATATTTATAACTTTGTATGTAACAAAAGATGTTGAAATGCACATGAGCATATTTTAATGTACTCTGGTAAATTATTTTCTTAATCCTTAGGATGTTTCTGGTTTTCTGAATCTGCCAAGAGTTCTATTAATTAGTTCAGATTTCACTGTCTTACTTTAGTTAAGATCTCATTATTAAAATATTTTCTGCTATTGGTCAAAACTAGATTATAAGAAATTTGAAACAATTTATTATAGTTTCTGGTGTTAGAAGGATTCAAAAATATACTAAATTCCCAAACTAACTCAAAGATAGAAATTTTGAAGTGAGTTCTTCTTACAGGCATTTGTTAGTGTTTTCTGTATATAATGGTGCAATTATTGCTTAATATCAACTTGGTGTATAACCTTAGACATTTTAAATTGAAAATATGATTCTTCTCTTGCCAATTACTGTAACTTCTTAAAACCGGATTTAAATGTCCGTGTCTCCATCAACATAGTATTAAAATGTATTTAGGCCCCAATATTCCTTTTCAAAGTATAGATTATGGAAATCCATAGTCCAACTTTTAGACTTTCAGTCTTCTGAAAGGTTGATATATTTGTTCTAACAGCACTGAATTATGTAATTCCAAGAATGTTACCATCCTCAGGAAAACATGACAGCAGTTGTGCCCAACAGGTTTCTAGCCTGTTAAAATTCTTGTGAATTTTAACAGGTAGTCCCAGAGACAACAAGAGTGACAGATAACCCATCAGTTTTCTCAACTGTGAGAATATCAGCTCAGATCTCTCAGTACTCTGAAGTCACTGACTTTATCCTGGGCTTTCTCCAATACTCAATGAAAAATAACTCTTATGCTTGGTAATTTATCTCTTTTCACAACTCATTTTGACTTGCTTTTATCTTACTTACATTTGCTGGTAGGACTATAACTCTTTTCTGATCATTGATGAACTACAGAAAAAAAAGAAACCAACAAAACAAAACCTTCATGGATTTAAAAGTATCATAAATAGTAATGCTGGGGCTTCCATTTTGATTCTTTAAAAGTTTTCTATGTTCTGCCCACAATTACTACACAGGAATATAAGGTCATCAGAGCAACTGAAGCAGGCTCTAGTTAGACTGGCAACAGCTATTCTTCCAGAGAGTACAAATAACTTCAGCCAAAGTTATCCTCATCTCTAGTTTGTTTTTCAGAACTGGATATGTTCCATGAAGATTCACAAAATCACAAAGCTATGTGTGAATAGCTGTATGTCTCTGGTCAAGAAACCTTTCACTCAAGTAAAGCCCTCTACTCGCCAGTCAATGTGGAAGTGCTCCCAAACTAAGTCAGTGATTAACTCAGAGATGCTAAAAGCAGCCAGGAGACATTTTGTGTACAGTTTCTAAAAAAAGATTAAATAATATTTGTGCCTCACTTTCATCTCTATAAATTCCCATGTCTCTCGTGTAAGATTGTTTATTTCCCAAATTCAAGAGTAATGAATTGAGTAATTTTATAACAGATGCCTGCTGTGAATTTCAGCAATTAGAGCCAAGCACAGACAATAGATGAGGTGGTGCAGGAGGAAATAAAGGGCTCATTTCCGTGACACTCACTACTGCAGCTCTATCTGTCTTGTCTAGAGAAATAAATGCAAATCTTATTGGTGAAAATAATTTTCCTTTCAGATTCTTTCCCACCTTTCTAAATGTCAAATTAAAAGGACAAGAAAATAATGTTTATGAAAAGAAACAGATCTTCTCATCTATATAACACTCACACTCAGCAACATGAATTATTGGAGGCTTCTTCTCACTGATCCTTTTTTTTCCTCCATTTCGTACACGTGGATCTTTATTAACTGGTATGAATACATTTTCATAATACCATTTGCAAATGTATCTGTTATAATTTAATAAATTAAAGGCAAATATTGTATCTGTTTCATTGTTCATACAAATATACATGCCCAATCACACAGATTGACAGAAAATACAGGAAATAGACAAATTTAAATATGAAATGCAAAATCTCATCAATCCTTGTAAGCTTACAATTTCAAAGCCACTTTTTGTTGTTGCTGTTTTTTGTTGTGTTTTTCTTTTTTTTTTTTTTTAATAAAAATGTCCATAAAGGGTCATAAGCCATTTTCAGTCAGCACTAATTTAACTTATAATAAAAATAATTTCATCTTGCTATGTTTTGCCCTTAACAATGTGCATTGCATGATTTTAATAATTAAATAAGTATTAATTTAAAAAACCCACATATTTTAATAAACTATTACAGTCAACATCCCCATTCTTTAGAAAAGGTAGTGTTTACTTTTTCTTTTTTGTTTGCAACTTAAGCAAGGCTTTCCCTTTATTTTTGTCTGAGCTCCTTCCGTGCTACAGTAAAAATCCAACTGTACAGTGGCTAGGTGGTTTATGATTTATGTAACTTACCTCAAGATATGTAATGAGCAGCTTGTTTATTGCATATACTGCATATTTTATTTTTTTTTATAATAAACATAAATTTGTCTAGTTATTTCAGCCTGCAAAACTGTGGTTTAGATAGGAAATCAATAACATCTTTTTAAGGTTAATCTCAGTGAAATGAAGTGCTGAAATAGTCCTGATGAAATTGCACCTCAGCTGAACTCAGAAGGAACAGCACTGTGGCAAGAGGATAATGTCATACCTGCAGTATTATAGATTGCAGCCAATCAATCAGACATATTGTAATCACTAAGGGCACTGTCCTGTTATACTAAAAAAATACCTTGAGGTCTCAAGGTAGAAAGACTGACACATTTAGTCTGGAGTAACCTAAATCAAATATTTTCCCAAGATTAGTGAATTAACCTTGATAGAGGACACAGCCCAGAGACACACATTTTGTCCTGGTATAAGTGGAGTACTGAGCCAAAGGCTAAGCTGGAAGGAAGGTTAATAATATGGTGAAAATAAATATGTGTTTTCTCCATCCAATCTCTGATCTGTGGTCAAGTGTGACTCACTGTGTAGTTCCTCTAATCACAGAATCACAGAAACACAGAATTGGGGTTGG
The DNA here is from genome assembly GCA_013400435.1 of Pycnonotus jocosus. Taxonomy (NCBI): domain Eukaryota; kingdom Metazoa; phylum Chordata; class Aves; order Passeriformes; family Pycnonotidae; genus Pycnonotus; species Pycnonotus jocosus. The sequence continues at coordinate 32,127 of VWYP01033597.1, forward strand.
ATGGGACTTCCGGAGTTCATCTGATCCAAGCCCCCAGCTCAGTCATGGTCAGCTACAAGAAGCAGCTATAGCTACATGGACAAAAAAGGGTTTTTTTCTAAACAGATGGGGACTACAAAACCCCTCTGGGTGACCTGTTTCAATGGCCTGGTCATTCTGCAAGTTTTCAATCCATCTCGCTGTCCACTCAACTTCACCAGTTTTTCTGTGAGATTGTTTCACAGTCGATGTGAAAAGTTGTTTTAAAGTCAAGGTAAACTACATTCATTACACTCCCCTCATCCACCAAGCCAGTTGCCTCATTATAGAAAGGCTGGTTAAGCTTACTAAACTGGTTAAGCAGGATTTCTCATTTGTAAATCCATACTGGCTTCTCTCTGCCACCTTCTTGTCCTTCATATATTTGGAAATGGTTTCCAGATTTCCAGGGCTTTATTATTTTCCTGAGGACTTAAGTGAGGTTTATGCCCCAGACCCCATGGATTTGTATATTTACTGATAGTTGAAATACTCCCAACCTAGTCCTCCATCACTGAGAGCAAATCTCCTTTGTTCTATGCATTAGCAGGGGGTACTTCCTCTTTTCCTGGAATTTCAAAGCCTCACCCACAAGGACTATGACCAAGCCTCTTCATGAAGATAGCTTTTGTTGTTTACACTAAGATAGTAAGTGAACCAAAATAAACCCTCTTATTTTTCAAACCCTCTTGAATTTGCACTAGAAAAAGAGTCTTTGAAAGTCCCAAAGGCTTTTGAAGAAAATTATTTTTCATTTTTCAATTAAATTCCCAATTCCTTCCTTATAAATGAATTAGTCTCCTTTCATTATTATTAGTTACTACTTTTGTTAACATGGAAGCTCAAAATATAGGTCTATATTCTGTATTTCTAAATAAAATATTTTGATTATTCAGAAACACTATAGACTTCAAATTCAAATAAGGGTGAAACTCTTAGAATGCTTTCAAGAAACAAGTTACCCTCTGTACTCTAAAGAGTTGCAAGCAAACAGTCATACACGTGCAGATATTCAACACATATTAAATACACTAAATAAAAGCTATTTGAAGACAACCTTTTAATGTAATGGACAAAAAGAGGAGCTCAACTATGACATTTAAAATATTTATATAGTTTTTTTCACATAGAGATCTAAATTTTAATGGTTGGGGTCACACTTTATCATAAACATAATGAACAAAGTTTTTGGTTTCTTAATGAACAAATCCTGTTCAGTGACAGAACTGTTATCTGGAAAAAATTCATATGTAAGTAGAGAGAGTTCAGTTTGCACAGAGAGCTTTAAAAAATATGTCTATAAATTAATTTCCTTATATCTCTAATATTCTTTACAAATTTACTCAGCCTTCTATATTCCTCTAACATAAATTGTAAAATTATTTCTCATCATTTTATGACAGATCATTCAGATATATAAGGAGAACAATTAATTCACCATAAAATCAAGTATTTGCTTTGCTGAGTGTTAGAAGATGTTAAAAGCACTTGCTGATATAAAAGACAGTAAAATCTTATTGCTTACAAAAATTCCAACTGAAATGCTTTTATGACTTTACCTCACTTTAGCTAAAACTTTCTCTGATGTTAGAGCTTTTGAAATTCCTGGGAGGGTTTTATCCCCAGGAAGAGTCTTATTTTCCATTTCAAAAAGAACAAAAACAATTCTTTGGTTTTACCCCTTTTGATACACATATACATTTTTGTATGGTTTGTGGCATTAATGAGCATTTAAACCCAAAATCTGAAACTTAGAAGCGGAATAAAGTTATACTTTTTAGATTATATCAACCACTATTGCCTTTACTACTCCTTTGTTTTTTAAGACAAAGCAAAATGCATCAAACTCCTGTGACTGAGATTTTTCCATTGATTCACCACTTGCAACTCTTCTGTTTCTCAGCATCTGCTAAACCACTAGATGTATTTCCACTTATTTGCCTGCCAGCTTCATTCAGACCCAGAGACAGAATTTCAGGTGAGGACCAAAGGAAGAGAGAGACCAGACAGGAGCCCATCAGACACACCTTTCCCCTGATGTATGTGAAACAGAATCTCTGCTGAGCTGTCCAAAACCTGGACTGGCACTAAGGTCACACACTTGAGACCCTTAACAATGTTTTGATAATGCTGAAGAAGGGGGCTATCCTTCTACTTTTGTTTGAGTAAATATCATGAGGTTTCTACAGAATTTACTTGTGTAATAATGGAAGGTGCAGAAACAAATCTACTGTCCCCACAGGAAACAAAATGGAGATTCCAAGATTCCAGTTTGTCATTAGCACAGAATGAGTTAATTCCCTAGGATATGCACTGCCCCTGCCCCCAAAACCATCAAGTATTATGCCTTCTGGAGGCTCTTCCCAGCTTGATAAAAAAGGCTATAGTTCTCTGTTACCTCTGTTAGCCATCATTATGGCATTCAAGCATCACTAATTATAATTAAATATTTAACTAGTTAGCATCTGCAGCAATAGTTGGCATCCTGGCTGGACAGCAGCACACAATCAGAGCAGAAAGAATTATTGTGATTATTTCTTAATAAGGTAGCTAAAATGGCTCTCAGCTAATCAATGAAAAAGACTGACTTACTCAGCCCTTGTTCAGAAACAAGCTGAATAGTAGTTATGCAAATGCGAGTTTTCAGTCAGGTTACAGAGACTTTGATATTTTACTATAACTGAGAAATAGCCATACTACAGTTATATAAGAAAACCTGCAGCTGAGGTGTAGGGACTTGCTAATCACCCCATAAATCCACAAATGAGTGTCAGCAACTGTGCAACATCCCAATTGTCATGCTGGCTCAAGTTATAAAAATTCAAAACAAAATTTTGCACCAGCATTCCAGCATGTGAACACATCAGTAAAGTCACCCCTTTATTGCTCGCTAATTAATCACCTTCCCTATCTCTTCACTCTCTTTGCCACTGTTTTTCCTCTTCATGAATTTTAGAAACAGTTTTAGAAGAGGGCAAAGGGAAGAGAGAGAAGATGAGACTGTCATTAAAATGCAATAGCATTTTAAAACAAGACATTAAGTTTGTAGTTAGACACATGAATTAAAGAGGTCTGCTTCAGAGGTCATGTGTGTAGAGCAGTCGGAAAATTAGGGCACACTTTTAGATACATATTAGCACGGGGTACAATATACTTTTTCATGGTCAGTTTGTATAGGAAGTTGGACTATATGCCATGTTAAAACTCAGAATTTGTTTACTTGTGTGAGTAATGGAAAAAAAAAAAAATTACAGCATCGTCTTTGAATTAGTTCACGTGTTTTCTGTTTGGTGGGATCTCTGAAACAGAGAGACCAAACTGTGACCAATTTGATTTTGAAGAGCACTAGTTTATTCAAGAATTTGCAGCAAATCTAAGATTCTTCTTAATTGTCTTTCAGAGCTGGTGTGCTTTTGAGCCTAAGGGAGGTTACAAAGTTTCACCTCCCACACATCTCTTTTGTTCTGCAAAGCATTTAACCACTTAAAAAAAAAATTTCTCACAGTAAAGCCAAAGCCAAGTATTACAATTTCTCCTAACAAGTTCTTATTGATTTCTTTTTTTTCTCCTAGGAAATCAAGGTAAAACTCCAATCTCTAAGTTTCTTCAACTTATTTCAAAAAATACTATAATTTTCAGTCATTCTTATGATAGCAAAACAAAGCTTTCATGACAAATACATTTGCTTTGGTCTCCAGGCCAAAAAATTCAGGACAGCAAATATCCTTTCATTTTGTATTCTATATGTGCATATATGCATAAATCGTAAGACACACAGAGACATGTTTATATATACCTAAGAAAAATGAAAGTGTATTCCTTACAGGCATGCCTAAGAGCAGAAAAATCTCAGAAAAATATTAGCTGCTGAATAATATAAATTAATCTTCCCAATACAGTTTAAAATTCCTTTCCACACCTAGTTTACCTAAGAAAAGTCATTCCTGAAGGACACTGCCAATAATATAACTTCCTCAGAGTTTTTAATGTCCAGTTTCTCTTCCCATACTGTATGGGCTCCAAGAAAGTTTGTCAATAAAAAAATAAAACAAAATAGACATTTGCTATATCTTCCACTTTCTACAAAGGGCGGTGGTCCAGTGCCTAGAAGTAAAACCAAGAAAATTAAATATATTTTTCTGCTGAAAAAAACCCCCTCCAATCCCAAATATAATGCATTATCCCAAAGAGTATAATCTCCCTGGACAAAACTCAAATGCATTTTCTATTATTTTGACTGTATACCAGTGACATTTATTTTTCAAATTGAAAGCACTAACTGCAGCACTTTTACATTCCATGTTTGATTTTTTAAAATTTCTCTTGTCAAAATTTGAACTATAGATTTAACTCTGACAAAAGAAATAAAATGAATCCTATTTGTGTCCCAAAAGCTTCTTGAGGTTATGGAGGGCAGTGCAGGAAGAATAACATGATGAAAATTTAAGTCTTAATGGATAAATTGCAAACACAAGAGATGCTAGAATACATTTTACTTTCTTTCAAAGTAAGGAATTAATAAGAGAAATAGTCCTTGTTTACCAAATTCTTACTACAGCACTCAAAAAGTACAGCACAACTGAAAAGGCCAGAAAACTTTCAAGCTGTGAAAAACACAATTGGACATTTACTGAGATTTTAAGATGAGAAATTGCAAAAGAAAATATGACAGAAACTGAAAAGACAAGTAGCCGTTTTAAATGTCTAATCTTTTTATACACCTTCCGTGACATTTTCTCTTCTGCTTCTGCTTTAGTTTTCCTTTTTAGATTATAGGAAACAGACAAAATAAAAGAGGCATGCACAGACTCAAAAAATAATGGAATTAGATTTAGATTAGGATTTTATGAAGTAGGAAACTTTGTAAGATTAGAAAGTCTTTCTTTTTTTTGAACTGTTTGATCTGAATTGTCTTTCCATTGTTTAATGAAAGGTAAATATGGTTGATAAGTTATGTAAAAAACTTCTATCAGAAATGGTATAATTTGCTAAACTAAGTTAAATCATGTGAAACTAAAGAAAAAATTTTTTAGAAATGAGGAAATTTTTTTGAAAACTCCTTTTCATTTTAGACTTTTTCAAAGTATTTTCAAACATAAAATACCACTAAGAATCAAAAAAAATTGAAGTTAAATAAGTCAATAATGAAATAAGTCTACTGACCTTATTTTTTTTAAATTAAAAATACAATTTAATTTCATATAGTATTTTGAAATGTCATCTCTCTGTAAATTGCATTTTATTCATAATTAATGAAACAAACAAATTGAAACACAAATTCCTTCACTTTTGGCATTATCAGCTTTTTTAGATAAGTCCTAATTTAAAATCAAGAAAAATTGTAAAACAAAGATT
>VWYP01033607.1:0-16068 GCA_013400435.1 Pycnonotus jocosus
TGCTGAACTTGCAGCCACAAAAGCCTGTCTAAGGAACAGCTCTTACAGTATCGGTGGTGTGGAAACAGACTGAGAATGTGGGCCATCACCTTTCTCCTCTGTATCATTAAGATATTACTGTTCTCAGATACAGCCTACAGAGTTCACCTGAAAACTGACAGGTTCTATCATATTGCAATCTCTTCCTTACCTGAGGCTTGCACTAATTTCATGTCCACAGGTCCTCAAATGTCCATTCTTCCAGTTCAGGCTGACCTCTGCCCTGAGAGCCCCACAGAGCACTGCTGACAGCAAAATCAGTAGTGCCTCCAGCTTTTTTAACTCCTCTGTGCTATCAGTGACCCTCCAGGGCAGCTGGAGTAAAGGAAAAAAAAGAAGAAAAGCTCATCTTATGGGGTGGATATAGTTGTAAGGTTTATTAAAGTTGAATAAGTCATAGGCAGTTAAACACCTGCTTTCAGAAAGAAGGGCTTTCACCTTCCTTCACTCTCAGCAAAGCAACTCCTTGCCTGCAGCAAGCCACAGCCATTCCTGGTTCCCTGTTTTTTTTATCTCCAGATTAGTGACCTTCAGAGCACCCTGATGTTCTGGAGAAGAATCGTCATACAGCTGGGACCTCAATTCTCACCAGAAAAAGATATAGGAGACAAAGTGAATGTTTCTATTTGTCCCATGAGCAAACACTTCTGGGACAGTAGGGAATGATTAAAGCAAGATGATGTTCTGAAGAGATTTCTTTGTTGACAGAGAGGGGGAAAATGGCAGAAAAAGGGTTATATGAAGCACAATAACAGAGCTAGTTTATTGCAGACTAAGAGAGTCACAAGAAAATAAATAAATAAATACATTTTAGATATGAGGGAAAGCAAGAAATAGGTAGCAAGCATCCCTTTGTTGGCAACTGTCCCTTTATCCCTTCCTTGTGCTCGTAGCAACACTTTGTCTGAAAACAAGGGGAAAAATGTCCATTCTTTGGAATGTTTATATGGGGGATGACAGGAAAGTTCCTACAGGTGTGCACAGAGGGATGCACACCTCAGTCATTTACATTGTAATGTACATGGCACATTAATAAGTGACCAGTGCTAAAGATGTGTTTATTACAGAGCTGCAGAGCTGCTTTAACCTGTAAGTCTCTTTAACTCTTCAGTTTTTAAACTTTGGCACAGGATTTCAGAGAGATGGATGATGCTAAAGTATTATACAGTAAAAGAGATGTGTGGTTTACTTCTTTAAAATATGTGCTGTGTTTTACATCCTTGAGGTTGGGAAGACTCCCACATGGTTAAGATCCCAGTGTTCAGGTATTCTGCAGAGTCACAGAGAAATACTGTCACCTTCAAACACAAACAGTCTAGAGGGAGAAGCAGAAAAGCAGAGAGAAACATCCAAGAGCTCAAAATAGCATCCAAGCTGCCTTTTCTCCTGACCACTGCATTACAGAAGATCTGTACTATAACACAAAAACCATCAGTAAAAAATCACAAGTGTAAGTTTGAGTTTTATCCCAACATTGCTCTTGGCCAGCAGGCATCATCTGTTTTTGGGAGAGACACTTGGTGCTCAGGAGACAGTCACCTTAAAACCTGCCTCTATTACTTGAAACATTTATAGGATGTACATAAGTTAGGCTTGAACACTTTTAGGTTTTCCATCAATTAGCTGTGAAGCTAATGAAAAAATCCATTTCCTTTGCTGTGCTATTCTTTCTACCAGACATTACTATAGGTAAGGTCAAATTGTAAGTTTGAGCCATGATTTCCAGAGTTCTGCTTAGGTCCATTCTGTGAAAAGCAAAGGAAAACTGGGATGTCCTCTGCTGCAGAGGATTTTCTCAGGTGCTCACATGTCCTGAGTACAGAAGGACAACTCTGTGGAGAAAAGCAAAGTTAGGGGATTTGGGGTTTCTTAGGATGTTTCAAGGCCTTGCTCCTGCCAGCCTTGTACCCTCCACTGGCTCCCCAGGCTGGCTCCTAGGGCAGCCCTTATGCAGGCACTGACAAAGCTAATTAAGGAAACAGATTTCTCCTGTACACTAACTGCCTCTGGAACAGAGCCAGGCACAGCTCTAGGCAGCAGCCACACCATTCTCTCGAGTCAGACTGCACTCACTTCCTCAGTTGTTTTGGTTTCACGGCTGTTCAGAGAAGATTTGGAATTACACAGATGTTCCCATGTCAAATGGGAATGTTAAACATTACCCTCATTGTCCCTGGATAAAGGAGCAACCTGATAACAGCTGAAACTTTCCCCATATTAAGCTTCTGCTAAAACTTCACATTAATACACATCCAAAAGGAAGGACAGCTAAAGAACCGAGTCAGTTAGTGCAAAATTGGGATTACAGGACATTTTCAGTCTTAGCTACGGCTCTGGCAAATTCTCACAGGAATTAAAATGCTGCATTAAACTCAGTCTCTCACCATATGAAAACAACCTTGACCTAAGAAGAATCCTTCCTAAACTGACAGTGTTTTGGCAGTGGGAACAGATCCACTCCTTGGGTGTATGTACACACAGAGCACACAGTGAGAAATCCTAGCAGGGAGTGAGTCCAGCACACAGAACTGCAGGAATCAATTCCCCTCAGCTTTCAATGTCCTTATTCTTACACTGCTTCTTCTCAACGAGCTGCTGGCAGGGTCACATGGTCAGCTCTTTTATAGGTATGCAGAATCCTTAACTCCCTCTGCCCCTTCTCCAGAATGACTTTCTCTCTAGGTTATAATTTTACTAAGCCAGGAAGGTAGAATAAAAGCAAGGTTTATTTATGTCCTATCAAGGCTTGGTAAGGTTTGTTCTTTTTCCTAATTGTGATGAGATGGCAATAAAATTGTGATTCCAGTCTTAAATCAATTTCTTTCAATTACAAATTACCAAATATAAGACAAGCATCCATATAATTCTTTCTCTGGGCTACATAGGATGCTACAAACTTCTTTCTTTCCTTGAAAAGCCTGGGTACGTTCAAGAGAGAAGTCAGCAGGCCTGAGGGTAACAAGGCTCAGTCCATTCCCATTTAGTTACAAACCCACCTCATCAGCTCTCATCATTCTTCCTATCCCAGGTACTCTGGGATCACCTTCCCACTACCATCCATTTTCCACTTTATTTTACCCCATTATTTTAGAGACAGGTGCTTTTACATAGGATATTTGTTTGCCCTCACAGTAACAACTGAGAACCTCAACTGTCCAGAGTGCTTCAACACCTCTCCAAGTCGGACTACTTAGGCAACATTATCCTCATTTTATACACAGGGAGAATCTGAATGGCATTTGAAAAGAATTTAGAGCTCTTTAATTCCAGACTTTTAATTAATGGAACTGGAAGTCTAACTAATTTCATTAGTATTGACATTGTTGCTCTAGGTTAAATGCCCAAAGAGGTGTGAGAAATCAGAAAGTGATAAAGCAGAGGACTGAACCAGGATCTCCTCCCATGCTAACAAAACACAGAATAAAACATTCCAGTTACCAGTATGAATCCAAACATATTTTATTCAAAGGACAACATTCATGGATAGGGCTTCATTTTTTGGTTCAGGTTCTGAATAATTATACATCCATATCATTAAGAAACATTAACACAGTAGCTGAACATCTCTGTAATGATCAGGTGTACCTGCAGACTCTGCTCTCATGCTTGTATATTCAACAGTTTCTTCACAGATTCCTTGTACTGAGACATGTTACTTTCTGTTTCACCTTCGTTTTTCAGCGCAATGACTGAGTTTCTGTAATTCTTCACCACTTCAGATGCCAGCAGCTCCTCCTTAGTGACATTACTGACATTCTCTGCGGCTTTTATTCGAAGCAGTGTGTCCAAGGCATTCTTCTGAGAGCGACTGTTTTCCCAGATATACTCTTCCATGTCTTCCTCAGACTTCTCACTCTCCCACTTCTCAGTTTTCTGAAAGAAAATACACAGCCTTAAAGAAATGACTCAAGACTGAAACAAAGCAACAATAATTTCAAGAAATTGATCTCTCAGAGCGATTCCCTTTAAAAACTACATTCATGGTGGAAGGTATTTCCTCCCCTAGAGTCCGAGGCTTGTAACTCAAGCCTGTATGAGCAGGATGAGCTCCCTTTTCCCACTCATCAGGTTCTTTATGTATCTGGCAGATACAACTGGGTGAGTCAGAGTGGGAGGAAAAGCTTATGGACCATACATAATGAATAACTAAATGTCTTGCAAAAGTAGTAATTTCACAGAGCCCTCAACACTGCAGTTCTGGAAGCAGACACCCAGCTATTGTGGCCCCTAGCACAGGGTTCTGGTCTGGCTGCACTGGCTGGTGGAGGGGAAGTGAGACAGTGCCTAATGAGTAACCCATGATGTGACTCACAAAGAAAAGCACCACCGACAAATCCATTTCTTCTTCCTGCAAAATCAAGTGCTCAACAGAACCTCTATCCACAAGGTGCTGATCTTTACCTAATCAGTGCTGCAAAATTAGACAAGATCACAAGTTGGGCACTGAGAGAAGGCACCATCCCAGTGCCTGTAAATACACTTGTTCTGTATCAATTCTGTCTTTCGACATTTCTCCAGCATGCCTTGAAAGAATCTTTAAGGAATATTTCAAATATTGTAACCTGCTATTTCTGTGTATTTTATTTTTATTGTACTTTAATAAATACAGATGCTTCAGTGATATATTTGCATTTTTATACATTGCAGGCTGTATGTCTGAATAGTTATAATTATTTAGTACTTTAATGATGTCACCAATATGTCGTATCTTTATATTACCTCATCTACGTAAGAATCACAATTTGAAGTTTTTTGGGTTTAGTTTTGCTGTTCATATTTTTCTTACAATTGTTACAAAATCATGTCTAAATAAAACTTGCATTTATCTGGAAATACATTCAAAGAAACCTTATAGTAAAGCCTTTACATCATACAGATTTTGTCTTTTTAAAAATCACTTGCCAAAAAGGGCTCTTCAGTAAACTTTTTTGCTGTGCTATGCAGAACCAAAAAAATAAACTTGCAAGTCAAGGGAGGAGGGTTTTTTGGTTGTTGTTTGGAGTATTTTGTTGTTGTTGTTGTTTTGGTTTTGTTTTTTCTTTTCTGGGAAGGAGGTAAGGTGGGGGTTGTGTGTGGCTATTGTTTTTCATTTGTTTATTTAAAGGTTATTCTTTCCACTAAGCATCAAGGCTGCTACAGTCAAACCACAGTATTCAATAACCCTTAATTAAGGCCCAAGATTTTTTTTTCATCCTGCATCTCTTTTCTACTTGGATTCCTCTGTCTGAATTTAAAACACTTTCCCAACTGCTGTGTCCTGCACCTGGTAAATGGCATCTCTTGTCTTCTGAGTCTGAGTCCAAATGTTTAGTCAGAAGCAGCAGTACACACTGCTCAAAGGTTCATATGACTGACATTAAACCCTGGACACAATAAACCACAGAAGTAAAAGGACCTCATTCAATTTCTAGAGGGGAAAAACAGGAACAAAAGGACATCCTGTAGCCCTGTACTGCTGAAACATTAATGGAACAAGTGGGCACAGTGAAGTGTTCTTGATCTGTTTGACAAACCCTGCAATCCAGGGTGGAGATTTAGAGTTTTAAATTAACAGCACCATCCTGCTTTACACATCCCTTGGTTATCTGCAGAGTGGCTATCCAAGACATTTCTCCCCCTGAACTCCAACAGAATTTTCAAGCCAAAGCCTCTCTCACAGGGATAGGATTTCTCAGGAGTAAGGGAATATGGGTATCACTCCTGGTCACTCCCTGGACCAAACTCATGCCTGAAGTTCAAACAAAAGATCCCTGTGAGGCTTTTAAACACCTCTAAGTCATAGCAGAGACAACAAGGACTAATGACAGTATTACATTTATTTCTTCAAGACAATCCTTCTCTGCACACAGCAACTCACAGGATTTTTGAGATGCATGCTGATAAACAGATTAAGATTTCCCTGCCTCTTGTGAGCAATACAAAACAAGATTTTAAAGCAACTGTTGAGTATTTCTTTCTTGGAATCCTTCCCAGCAGAATGATGTTGTCAACGTGGATTTTAAAATAAAACCTGACTGCATGGTGGGAGGTGAAGGTGAAGGCAGGAAGGGATTTGACAGTAGGGGGAGATTTCCAAATCCTTCAGTTGTTGCAAACTAACTGTATGCAATGAAACTTAGATACCTTTCAACAGGATTTACTGCAAGAGAAAAGTGACTGTAGAATTATACAGGCAATTGGAAACACACTCGTGGTGGACAAGCACCATGAACTCTGAACAGTTACACATGTTGCAGTCTCAGTTTAAAGTGTTATGAATAAAACTAATAACAACAATTAAATAAAGTTCAAAAATTAGATCTTCATCATTCAAATTGTATTAGTTGAATTATTTTCATCCCCTGCAGATTTAACATGTTAGTGAACACTGCAGTCTTAAAAATGAGAATAAAACTGTGAGAAGTGGAATCCAAGTGTGATATTGTGTAACGTTGTCCTAGAATCCCCACTCTGTGAACCAGGTTAAGAATTCACTAAAAGTGGTTTCCTCATTCTATCACACATAAAACAGAATCTCAGCATTAACCAGCTTGGCTAGAGATGCACTCAGCTAATATTTTCAATCTTTTCCTCTTAAAAAAGTTACAATAAGAATCAAAAAAACCCAACCCAAAATACCAGAAAACAATTTTCCATATAAAGTCAAACATCTAAACCTATGACTAAAGAGGCATAGAAAGGCTATTTTTTCACTTCCTAATGCAAATATAAATAACTCTTTTTTTAATGCTATAAACCTAATAAGGATTTGTTTCTAAGCAAATCTTTTATGCTACAGTTTAAGCTAGTATTTTGGGAGATTTACAAGCCTTTACAGTGCTTTATCTCAATTCTGAAAGAATATGAATGCTAAAATAGACTTTGGACAGTGAAGTTACTTTTTACATGTGAGCCATTAACAAAAATCTTGACTTTATATGGTACCTTAAAGTACAGAAGAAAGGAAAGAAATTAAGATCTCTTAAGTAGGCGCTTCACCTGCTTAAGAGAATTACAATATTTCATGAATTTCATGTACTTGGGGTTTTTTCTGCCTGTTCAACTTGCACAGTTTTGCTGCTGCAGTGATACAGAGGCTTAAAATTGTCAGTTCCCTGATCTTCCTTTTGGGAAAAACATTTTAACTAAAATTTCTCTAGTGGCAATCTTGAAATTGCCACTAGAAAGAAATCTTGAGGGCAATTAAAAACATGACTCATGTTGGTTAATTTTCTTGTCAATGGTTCAAACAGTTACTGTTTAGCAAAGACCAGGAATTTTAAAAGGATTATTTTTGAGGAAAGGAAAGTTCCTTAAATGCCAAGTCAAATTTCAAACTCTGTATAGCCTGGAATAAATACACCTAGATCTTTGTACTGCATTGAAATAAAAGATGTTCTGTGTGGTACAATAATCAGATTTTCAGCTAATAAATTACAGCTATGTTAACATTTTCCAAATTACTGGGAACCTTCAATCCTAAGAGGAGCTGCCAAAACAATTATGTGCTTATCTCTTTGGATATAATACACCTTTGATCTGTACTATTTAATTAACAACTTAGAAGTATCAACAGAAGTTTGTAGAAAGGCAAAACCTATTTGTATCATATGAGATTGGATACAGAAATTGTAATTACTTGGTAATGTGGAATAAGTTAAAATCCTTTCTTCTGAATAAGCAGAATTGTATTTTCTAGGACACAGAAATGGCACAGGACAGGTAGGACCTCTAGAGGATCAAGGGGAAATCAAGAGCAACTATGAGGACTAAAAATTCCAGTGAGGTACAAATGTGCCACACAAAAGGAGAACAAGCAGAGAAACAACAGAATTCTGCCCCAAAGACTAATACTGCATAAGAGACGCTCTCATAATTAATGATGCTCTCAACTTTAGTCTCTGTCTCTGTAACTAACTTGGGAAAGTTGCCATCAGCTTGTTTCAAAACTAAAAAAAAATCTAATTTCTCTAGGCTGGAGTGGCCACATCATTTTCTGGAAAATCCAGGTTTCTGAAAGGGTCATTTGTGAAGTATTTATCTACTTCAGTTTGTTTTCTGAAGGCTGACCAGGTAAGATTTTGATCTTATCAAGAGAGATCAGTGATATTAGAAATGCAAGTCTGATGATTTTCTGATCAGTTTTTTAATGTCTATGCTCCATGAGACTTCTTTCACTCCAACACAGACTGAAAATTGAACAGCTGCAAAAATTGCATTTTTGTATCGAAATAGCAGCCTTGCTCCTCCAGCAACAAGAAGCATGGAGCTTAAACACATGGTATTGCAAAAAGCTTACTACAGTCAGAAATAATACAAAGACAATTCCTAATTTAACATTTTGCTGGAATGCTAATCCTTTTTGATTCCAAGAGGTACACAAAAAGGTGTAACCTTCTACTAGAATACACATTTCCTGTCTGGAAACTTCCTTCCTTTGACTTTAAATGTTTGAATTCAGAGAAAAATTTCTGAAATTTAACAGCTACTGTACAGCCACTTTAGCTTTACCTTTCCTGGTTCCCATTACAGATGAGGACTCTCTCAGCTGTCTGATGCTGGTGAGCACGCAATGGAATCCATGGTTCAAAACAAAGGATATATTCCAACATTTAGAGACCAGCCTCACTTCAGCCTCAGTCTGCATTGCTTATAATGACACATTGAGAGAGAAGCCTGCTCTAGGTAGGGAGGGCACAATTGTTCTGAGATCTCCAAGTCAGGAACTTTACCCTGAACATCTTCAGTGATACCAAAAGGTGCCCAGGGAGCTTCACCAAGACTTGAGTGCCTCCTCCACCACCCACTGCAACTCTATAACCCCCATGGTATAACATCCTGAGTGTTCTTAATATGAACTTTGGAATCCTAAGTAGCCACAGATCTGCTCAGGTTTCAACAGTGGACTCATATCCCTTCACGTATTTTAGGCTGAGTTACAAGGTAAACTCCCACTATAAAATTGCAAAATTCTGTTGTTACCAAGTATTATTGGCACAACCTCAAGTGGTAAAAATTATGCTTATTTGGAATGGCTTAAGATGACTGTAGTTGAAAAAAAAAAAAAGATGAAGCCTAAGAAAAGCTGTATGGTGGATTTGGTGTTATCAACCGTAAAAAAACCAATTGTGCATGCAGACACAGAGGCTGCATCCCACCAGTGCCTTGCCACTGAAAGTTCTAAAAAGAAATGCAAAAGCAGTTCCCCTGAAATTCAGTCAAGCTGTACAGCTGCAGGGTTGATGGATACATTTTAGTTAAGCCTCCTGTGCTATGCTGTCTGCACAGTCTTGATTTTTTTCCTTCCCTCACCTTTCTGTTTCTTACTGTAAGAAGTAGTGGAGAACAGAAAATCCGGGACAACTTTTTAGTAATCGTTCAAGATCCCAACTTTGCAAGGCTGAATTGAGATCCCTCACTCTCCCTCATCTCGTGTATGTTGAAACACCACGTGGAATTGGAGCAATAAAAGTTTAATTACTCTCAACGTTTTTCCTAACTTGAAAATTGACTTCCTGCTGCATTTGCTCCTCATTCCTGCTTTCAACCCCTAACAGAAGTGGACTTTTGAGTGATAAACTATTAATTCAAGCTGTGTGAAGAAATCCATGCATGATCCTTTCAACCACTCGAGGGCAGCAAACTCCTCAAAAACCACTTGTACCATAAAAATACATCCAGGTTTTGAGTGATGTTCCAGCATCCAAGCAGGATCATCATTTAGAGGCAGCAAAAACACAACTGGTTAAGCTGCTGATTAATAATTTATCTAACATATCTCACTCTTTCACTGATTTATTTAATCTGGGCACAATCCTGGGAGATAATTTGAAAGGAATCACAGAAAAAGTCCAAAGAAGAAAAATTCATTACCAGACAACTAGTAAACAGGAAGCAAAACATTTCCAAGTATTTTAGAATGAGAAGACAAATGAATATTCCTGGGTTTTGAAGATTTTTAAGACTGGTTTAAAATAACTGAACTCATGGGTCTGATATTGCATTCGTAACTGTAATAAAAGGATGATGCATCACTGGCATCTAAAACATAATTACACTTGAAATTTCATTTCCTGATGTATATCTGCATATAACTTTTCCTCCTATACAGGCTTCCAATTGACAAAATCCAGCAATCCAGGTATTAACGTAAATCACAGGAGTTCTACCGCATTTAAGAGATCATGGGCAAAGTTTTCAGGCTTGAGGGCAGACATTACATGGATCCAGCTTTCCTTCACTCAGCAAGAATGGAACACTGCCCTCATCTTTTCACTCAATTCCACCAGCCACGTGCATTAACAGTGTGGAACTATTCTGCTGGGAAAGTCATCAAATCCCACAATTACTTCTGCAAACACCACTGATGTAACTGCCTAAATGGAAGGCCAGGCACTGTCTGCCCCCCTCCAATATTAAAGTTCATGTAAATGAAAATAAACCACACACTGTTTGCTCATGGTTTACAAAATGGTTCCAAACTATCTTTCAGCAAGTTATTAAAAGGCATTATTCCTGATCAGGGGGAAAAAATCATGCCACAAAACAAAACATGTCACACAAAATAAAAACCCATGTCTCAGGAAACCATTATTTTTTCATGGGAATCAAAGACAATTACAAGTGATTGACGAACTCATCAAATATTAATGTGGAGGATGAAAGGTAATAAAAGTGCAAGAGACTTGTGCATATTCAATACACACTGAACACTCCCATATCAATATTGCATAGCCCTGTCTGCCAGCACTAATTAAAGCTGAAGCCCAGCACAGCCGTGGTGTTTGTCTGAAATTATTAAAGTGAGCACTGTCTAGCTCTCTTGTCATTGCTTAATAGTGGAAACTACTCTGCCATTAATTTAAGATTTGTAATGCAATGTGATCCTGCTGGGGAGAAAAACATACATATGTACTTGAAATCTACAGCAAAAATATCTTTCACCACTGATTTAACCTGATGTGCTCTACAATTACAAAATTATCCTTCAAGGCAACTGCCACTGAAAGGGAAATACAGCTCACTCTCCTTATAATGTTCTTAACATGAGCACTGCAGTGATCAAAATCAAGAACAATTCATAAAAATGCTAAATGCAGACATTTTCTACTCTAGAACAACTGAAAACAGTAAGTATGGGTTGTAGCAGTGGATAAGGTACAACTTCTGTAAGGGTGACATATGGAGATGATGAAGGCTTTGTCTGTCTCAAACAATGTGATAGTGACATGGGTCATTTGAACAAAGTTCAGTCTTCCAAAACATTACTATGAATTTCCAACAACAACAATTTCAGTTCTGACTGCTCATTTGTTTTCTGTAAAAAATGCCTATAAAATTGTTGAAGGGCACTAACACCACCTCAAAAATACAGGAGATAAGTGGGAAGAATGGATTCCCTGTGAAAGGAACATCTGTAATCAGAAGGTGGGAAGGCTGCCCCTTTTCTGAGCAAGAGGGAGCTCAGAAAAGCAGTCAGCTTGAGACAAGGTATGTGAGAGAGCATTTAAGAAGCAGAACACCTCCAAATGACAGCCATGGTTTACTGCAGCCCAGGAAGAGCCCAAGAAAAGATATATTCTAATTAACAGACAGGAGTTTCGAATCCTGCAAAATGTTCTCTTGGTTGAATTTGAAGAAAAGTGAGTTGGAAGAGCAAAGAATTGTTAAGGTAATTTACTTTAAAACATGACAGAGAGCACATTAAGAGAGTCCATGCACAAATGCTTACCCAGGATTCATGGTACAGAACTGTGAGCAGGTGCATGCCATAATCATAGTTCTGTCTTCTTAGGGGACACCTGGAAACATTTTTTTGAACAAAAGGTTAAAACCTACCATCATATTTTCTACTGTGTAATCTAGAGAATCTTAGGAAATGAGTGGTTGATTCCTGTGTATTTCTCAATTGCACATAACCAAGAATAGTATCATGGAGGCATGAGTAATAAGAACACAGGAGAATGGGCAGCTGCAAGTCAGCAGGAAAATATATAATATTGAAGAATTTACAAATCTTCTGGAGATATTAGAAACTTCTTTACCCCCTGTGCTAAAGTGGAATCCAACATACATTAAGTCTGAACTCTTTTAAAACCTGTTTTTGACAGTTAATAACAGAAGTAGTGTTAATTAAGTCCTATTTTAGCCTTAAAATATAATAATTCACCCAGACAATAACTGGTATTACTAGAAGACACCCAGCTCTTTCTCTGCTGTGGGCATTGCTACAATATTTTTATTTCCTTCTGGCAGCTCACCTGTCTGTTGTAATTGTGAGCACATCTGTCTCCTTACAGTACCGCTCTCCCACAAGCTTAATGAGCTTCTTCTTGGCATGGTCATCCAAATTCAGGTTAGAAAGTTTAACCTTCAAGAAAAGGAGAAAACAACTTTAATTCCTTGGAAAATCCAAACTCTGAACTCTGGAAGTACTTGAGACAGGCACATCTTCTATCAAGGAGAGCTATTTAAGATCCATTTGCAGAATTTTTTGGGATTGTATCACGTTGGAAGTGTTAACACAAGCCAAGAATATTGTGAATATTCAAACAATTTGTACTTGCATCAAGAGGAAACACCCCCACAATGTCTTACAAGTCCCAAGGCCAGTCAATATGACTAGACAGATTTGGTCAGGAACACACAGAAGTACTCATTTGTGTGTCATTTTTGAATTCCCTCCATTTCCCTCATTTCCTTACAGTAGATCACACTTGCATGTTTGGAAAAGAAAGCCAAGCATTTAGGGCTTTGAAACAAAGGTTGTTTACCAGAACTACTACTTACTCTTAAGGTCACCACTCTTGCTTTGGGATTCCGAATAGAAGTCCCTGAAGAAACATAATCTACTGTCTCAATTTCAATGGGAAAATGCTGTTCACATTTCTCATCACTGTCCAGAGCACTTGGCCATTCAGTGCAGAAATCTAGATAATAAAGAGAAAACACTCCAAGTAATACCTGCCTGATATACTTGGCTGGGGTTTTTTTTCTTCCAAATGTATTGCAATAAATGTTTTTAAAAGTACTTAGTCCTAGAAACCACACTCATGTAGGTAACAGCAGTGTTTCTGCTGGACTTGCTCCAGTATTGCCATGTCTCTCTTTGTACTGGCTTCCCAAAAACAGGATAAAGTACTGCAGATGCAGTCTCACAAATGCCAAATAGGATCATAGAATGGTTTGGATTGGAAGTGACCCTCCTGCTATGGGTTTTTGTCACTAGATCCAGCTGCTCAAAGGCCTGTCCAACCTGAGCTAGAACACTTCCAGGATGAGGTATCCACACCTTCTCTGAGCAAGCTCTTCCAGTCTCACCACCCTCATCAGAAAAAAAAGCTTCCTTTGCCTGAGCTCCTCATTAGGTCCCCAAAAGCAGACAGTACCAGCCACAGCCAGCTGAATAACCAGCCCCCCATATGTACCATGTCTCACCTCCATCACACACAATTACATCTTGCTTTGTCTGAAAGCTTTCAGAGATGTTTTTTTAAAAAAAAACCAACAACCAACTAAACAAACAAAAAAATAAAAAACCCCTCAAACACTCCCTCACCTTTAAGAGCTGCACAGTGCTTCTTAATAGCAGGAGGAGTAAGATGCAAAAAATTGGGAATCTGAAACAGACACATTAAAAGTTATCAAAAGAATAGCTTTTTGTCTGATCAGAAGCAAATGGGCATTACTGAAATCTGATTACACTTCTCACATTTGCTAAGGAAATATTCATATCAGCAGACTCTTCTCAATTCTGATTTAGGGAAAGACTTAACTCTGTGACAAAAGCCACAGGCATGATCATCCCAAAAAGTCTCCTGATATCATTGACTTGTTAATTAACTTTGTATTTGCTACCACTTAGAAATTCAAGAGGATTATGTGACTTAAGAACAGAAAGCAGTCTCCAAGACAAATATTCCAACCAAAGCAGTGCAGCCTTAGTGAACAGTGACTTTAAAAGTGACCCCCCCAGCTATGGCACCTGTCTTACCTTGATGAGTTCTAGGTTGCCTTCTTTTGGAGGAGGCACTCCTCTCTTCACTGGGTAGCCCATCCGGATTGGGAGAGGCACAGAGGCAGGTTTGAAGGCAGCTGCTGTTGGGTACACAGCGCTCCAGTCCTGGTCCACAGCCATCCTCTCTGTCCTGGGAGGTGCAGCCTGATCAAGGGAAAAGGGGACAGGTGAAATGGGAGATACAACCACCACAAATCCAGTAAACTCAGGCTGAAAACAATATTGACATGTCTGGGTGAGTGGAAATGCAACTTTAAGTTACTTTTCAGACCTGCACTACATGATGTCAATGCAAGTTAAGCATCAGCTTGGTGTTATATTCTTGATTTTGCTAACATAGACTGAAAAGGTTAGAGAAGGCAGGCAAACTGATACAACACACAGTTTAGAAAACTTTCCCTAACACCTGAGCTAACTGTAAATTTCGGTACTTACTGGTCTTAGAAACTGTGGTGTCCTGCCTCTTCTCCTCACTGAACCTGAAAGAAGAAAAAACAAAAGAGATGAACAAAAACATTTAAAAAATAAGTTATTCTATTGGGAGCAAAAAATGTAGCATAGCTCTGTATGGGGTTTTTTTGTTGTTGTGTCATTATTTTATCCAGTAATACTCCCCAATCTTTACACAGAAGAAGGGGAAGATCAGATACTCAAAACTGCAGATTACTAATTAATTTTGTAAAAAAATAAAAAAATAACTTGGAGGACAAGAATGAAAGATACTTTTGCCTTCATTCCTGTTCTCCTTTTCCTCTTTCCCACGCAGCAGTCACAAATCACTCTCCACCAGCAGCACATGAGGGATAAACTTAAAGAGTTCCTATATCCAAAAGGAGACTGCCATGGCTCCATCTTTTCCTTCTGACAGCACAGCTTCACACCCTTTTCTGTGCCACCTCCCAGCACAACTAACCCCTGCATGAACAGTTTGGACATTGGATTGTTTCTCTTCTAGAACTGGGGGTGGGGAACACCTTGATCCCACTCACTGGGCAGTCCCAGAGAAGGTGGCACAGAAAGTGAAGGAGTTTAATCCGTTTCAGGCCTGGGCTTTTCCTGGCTCCACTTTATAGCTCACTGATTTCACCTGGAGCTGTGGTCAGGGACCCCTAGGGATGCATGAAGTCACCAAATACCACTGGATTTTCAAACTAAACGCTGATCTTTGCATGCTCGTCTGCTTTCATTTCCTCCTCCTCCCCTAACCCTAAAACACTTCCAAACCCCACCGTCCAAAAAACACCACCAGGATAATGTGGCCTCAGACATACAAAGGTGAACCTGATGACATTTATTTTCAAGTGTCTGGTCTAAGTTCAGAGCTTTCATTGATTGTACATATTTAGCAAAAAGCAATGACTGAGATTTAGGAAGGGATGTTTGGGTTCTTTTTTATCTCTTTCATATGTCTTACAACCCTGCCCCATAAAAACTTCTGAATTTCACTTTTTTTTTTTTTCTTTCCTTATCTGAAAACTTTATGGATCCTTTTCTCTTCACCCTCTTCTTGCTATTAAAATCTTAAACCGAAAGGTACATCCGTTCAGGGCCCTCAAACAGATAATACTCAGCATCCCTTTATCCCTCGACCTACCTTTTTCATGATGCTTTCACATACAGCCACAAGTCACAACAACCTTGCTATTCCTGTTATAATCATCTGTAATTTCAGGCCAGGACACCTTTATGCACCGCAGTGTCACCGGACATCACTCAGAGGCGCTTTCACCTGGCATGCTCCAGATTTCCACTGGGAAAAGGCTGGGAAAATCCTGACCCATTGGCAGAGGCCAGGCACGATACCAAAGGCATCCCAGAAGTACACACAGCGATGAAATTCCCCTTGGGAATAAGCTAACACAAGCACCGCTCCGCTGCAGCCCTGCCTGCCGGCGTCCCGCCATGCCGCCGCTGCAGCCCGACCGCCGCGCTCACCTTCCCGAGGCTGCGGCCCTTCCCTGCCGCTCACCGCGGCCGCCGACGAAAAAGCGGCGCGTCCCCAGCGAGGCGTGCCCAGGGCCCCGCCGGCGGCC
>VWYP01033622.1:0-14247 GCA_013400435.1 Pycnonotus jocosus
CACTAGCACAGAACTCACTGCACTTTACATGCAAGTGCAGGCATTTAGAACACACAAT
This sequence comes from Pycnonotus jocosus, assembly GCA_013400435.1. Lineage (NCBI taxonomy): Eukaryota > Metazoa > Chordata > Aves > Passeriformes > Pycnonotidae > Pycnonotus > Pycnonotus jocosus. The sequence continues at coordinate 59 of VWYP01033622.1, forward strand.
TGTATACATCCAAGAGTATAAAAATAGTGAGGATCACAGAAAGAAGCTCTGTTACAGTAAGAATAAAGCACAAGACAACAAGATGCTAGTTATCCAAAACTGGACCTCACCAAGGTCCAGCTGTGTGCACAAGAACACCTACAAAAGTGGAATTTGTAACTCAGGTGCAAATCCACCTGGAGGGGAAGGCAGAGGCAGGACCACACCACGGGCACAGCTGCACACCCACCCATGGCCCTCCCACCTGGGCCATCAGAAATGCACCTTCTCACTGTCCCACAGGACAGAGATGCTCCTCAACTTCTCCTGGCTCATGCCAGTGTACATGACCACCTTAATGCTGTCAGTGTGACTGTCCCAGAACGCTGTCAGAGTGGGCAGGCTGCCCTTTGAACAATGCCAGTTTATAACAGAAATGTTAGAGTGGTTCATATCAACGCAGCTCAGATCTCAACCAGCTCACGGAAGGGTTAAAAATAGAAAGTGCTATCCACTGGTTTGCTCTGATGTTCCTGTAGATATTGTCACTGGATGTATCCTCAGAAGAATTCTATTCAACACCTCTGTCTTTAAGTACAAAGCTGTAGGCTGTAGCAGCTTTAGGAAACATAAGTATCCTTTTTTCTGCTGCACAGTATCTGTGTGTGAAATTCTCTAAAGGGGTTTAAGTATTTACCCTGAACACTATCAGACAGTTTCTAAAATTTTCCTTATCCTGTTGCAGAAACACTTCAAAGAGAATCATAAACACAGTCTTTTGTGCTTTCAGCACACATGTTGTTTTGGAAGCTTAAGTCTGAATTCCCTCAGAATTGTAAATAATTTTTTTCCTGAAAGATGTGCAATACAACTTTACTTTTTTTTTTCTTTTTACAGTTTCATTGTGATTCTACTACAGACAATGCTAAATCCTTTCTCCCACTTCTGACAGCTAAAAATATTGGGGTCAAAGAAATTATTGCCAGAAAAAGAAAAAAAAAAAAAAAAAAAAAAAAGAAAGAAAATTGCAGGATCAGGTTTTGTTGTTGTTGTTCAAGATAAAAGATACATTTCCAGAAACATCTGACTTCCAGTGTACATAAAATATAATCTGCCAAAAATACATTTATTTAAAGGCTCTGGCCTAAACAGATAAGGAGAGCCCCAAAAGACAATAAATATGAGTAAAATTTGGGTCTTTGAGCTGCCATGTTGTACCTACATTTCACAGCTCATTAGGCAAATCCGATCACCCATCGCCACACGGCCCTCCAATAACGAGTGACACTGCAATATCTGAGCACAACGGGAAAACCAGAAGAGAAATTAAAATAATTCCTCAGAGTTCCTGGAATTTTGGCTGACAAGGTCAAACCAATTCAAGTGTCAGTTAAGTTGCTATGCAATTTCTGAAAGAAGCTAAACAACTAACCAGCTTGTTTGTGATCCCATTATCTATTTTTTTTTAAATAATTGGTTAGTTGTTTAAAGTGCCAAAGTACAAAAGCTAGGAGAATTCCTTGTAAAAGCATATTTTTTTCTTAGAGCTTTTCATGGTTATCCGGGAACTGAAATGCTCTTGATTTAAATACATATTTAAACCCTTGCTTTAATTTGAGGAAAAAAAATGGCTCTGGGCTGAGATTTTGTAGCTCAAGTTTCAGCGTAGACTCAATTCTAACTGTCAGGCTGTAAGCCCCTGACAATAGTGGCTTATAGCTGAAACTATGACATACTTCATATATAGCAATAGGAGCAAATAATGGAACAGACCTCAAAAAGGAAAGAAAAATAATTTTACAATAACATAGTCTTGCTTTCTGATTTCAATTCAGTCATGTAAACTGATAAAAAGCCTGCTATTGAAAATAAAAGTAATAATGAGACTAAAGATAGTTTTAAAAAAGTTTTACAAATCCAGACAAAAGTTGTGCAGGAAGATATCAGTCTGCATGAAATGCCATTTTGATCATTCTCCTTACACCGAGTGTGCACACCTCTGCTTTTTGCACTACTACAAATTAAAAGATGTGCTGCATTTCATTATCATCAGCTCTGCTTTAAGATGCCAAAAAACCAAAACAAATGGTGTAACTAGTACTTGTGTTTCAGTTATCCCATTAAGAAATTACTTCCTCAAGATCTATGTTTCATTCCTTTAAGTAGCCCCTTCACTGCAGGCAAACAGTTGTGCTGCTAAATGTAACTCCAAGTCACTCACCCTTTTCTCTGCATTTCAGTTCCACACTTTCCTTCATCTTGCCAAATTCCTGCATAAATAGGTGGGATTAAATGGAGCCTAGCCTACCTAACATAATTATATATGTTGTGATTTTATACTGCAATGAAATTGATACATTTTAATAATGCCAGTCTTGGCTCTTTCCCACTAAAGTCAATAAAGGTTATTAAGGCCAACTGCCATATAAATACATTGCTACATTGCTAAATGGACTGTCAAAGCAGGAAATACAATTCACACCATATAGCATTGTAAGGGCTTTTTTTTTTCCTAAGGACCACTAGACATGTTTTAAAAAGCCTTCAAAAATTCAATATGCAAGTGTAGCCATATATGTTTACTTTTCATTCCACAAACAAAAATAATTTCATTGATTTATATTTTACTTTTCTCATGTGAATCAACCTAAAACAAAATAACCAAAAAAAGAACTGTTGGACTTCTGCAATTGTTACAGATTTGGTGTGGTGGTTACGGATTTTCTTAGCTAAAATAAATGTCAGATTGCAAGGTTTGCATGATACCAGACCCTGAGAGACAAATTGTCTCTCCACTGAATCTCAGAACAGCTACAGCAAGACTTGCTCACATCACATGAGATTTCAGCTTTTCAGACTTCTCTTTACCCAGAAAGCAAAGCCTGTTCGGTCTTTTTTCAAATGGTAACTCTCCCTTTGAATTCTGCAAGCATTTATCCTGATGTTGCAGGCGATAACGTGTTAATCTTGGATGACTTTTAAAAAAAAAACCCTCCAACATATGAATAGCCTTCATATTTTCAAGGGAGGGGGAGAAAAAAAAGGAAGATTGGTTAAACTGCTTCGGATTTAATGGCTCATAAATTCATGAGGTAATATTGTGGGAAATGTGATGTTTTATCAGAATGTCATTCAAATGAAAGGTTTAACATTTACATCACAAGAGTGAGCTCTAAGTAAAACTATCCTCAGGGAAAGAAATGCCAGGAATAAACATTATGATAAAATTGTGTGCTTGCTATAATGTACAAAAATATTAAATAAAGCCCACAGGTTTGAAGACACCGGACTAACTTCCTGGAATATCATACTCTGCCATGACAGAAGAGTAATTACAATTAGCAGAATCCAAGATAATTTTTGAAACTTCCTTTTCTTCTTTATAGATCCTTTATTAAACAAGGGAAAAGCCTAAAAAACCCCAGAAGGTTCCCAAGACTGACTTTTGTATCACTCTGGACATAACATAACAAAACAAGTCAACAGTTGTTCAGCACACACACAAAGGAAAAATTCACGGCTTAAATATTTTCTTTTAAGAAACAATTCCTTTTGAGCAGCAAAATTCTTCCAAAACAAGACCAACAATTCGAAGATATTTAGCATTTTACATTATTCTCTCTCTCTTTTTATTTTAAGAATCCTCCAGCTAAAATTATAAATTTAGAGGAGAAAAACCCATCGACTGCAGACTACTGGGTACCTTCAAAAATACCCTTTTGATTTCGCTTAGCTGTGGAAGCTAAGCACGCACCAAAACACTGCACTTTTTTTTTTTTTTTTTTTTTTTTTAAAATTTTTGTTTATTTTTTTACGTTAAATTGCTGTTGAATTTGTTAACCCGCAATTGATTTCCTGTGTTATGGAATCTCAGAGATTACGGCTGACTCGGAGCAACAGGGATAACTGGGGATGTTAATGCCGCACTGCCACGGGTGCTCAGCGAGAGAACCGCGGCTCAACATTGCCCTCACACGGCCCCTGCCAGCCACACAGCCCAAAAACGCCAATTCTGGCCCCAAAACCAGCCCAGCCACCAAATCCACCTCGAGACTCAGCAAAACAGACATTCCCAATTAACATTCTCTTCTGTCTCCTCCAATAGCTGCAATTAATTGTGATTAATATGTTATAAGTCATAAAACATTAAAGCGATTCTTAAAATATAAATTAGAAGCAGCTTCTGTCTTGGCCCGAGCTTGGGTTTGCTGATAAATATCATCCCGAGGCCTGTTGAAAGGAGATACACTGACGCCACCATGTTTCTAATTAGAGACACATGGCAATGTCACACCAATTGCAGAAAACCTAACCCTTGAGAGCTCCAGAGTTTGCTGGTTTTCCATGTTTTCAACACACAATGGATATAAAATATCAAACATTCTTGTCTCTACCTCATCTAAGCCTGGGTTATGAGAGAGTAAGTTGTCATTTGAAAGAAAAACAAACCGAAAGTTTGGGTTTTTTTTAAATTATAAGGGTCATTCAAGAATGTGAGCACATAAGAACACAAAAATGAGGGGGGGAAACCCCAAACGCATAAGCAAGCTACATTTTCTCTCCTTTCGTAGGAAAATTCAATGTTCACTGATTTCTTGTGGCAACTAATTCCACAACTGAAATGCCCACTTTTCCAGGCGTGTTTTCCAAGTCTGAAATCAGCCACTGCTGGGGAAGCTCACGATGTGTTTGAACAGCTGAGGCTCAACATTTCCTGTGCTGCAGTTCTTGCTGCACCCCATCTCCAGAGCCTCCAACACACCCCTGACACAAACTGCACTCAGCACCCTCAGCTGCAGTACAAACTCTTCCAAGCCAGTGCAGGCAAACTGAGGCTAATTCATGCTGTGGCCAGCAGAAATGCCCAAGCAGCAGCTTCTGCTGCAGATGGATGGAGAGGAGAACAATGGGTTTGCCAGCACAGCCCCTCGTCAGTGCAAATCCAGAAACAGCCACGCTGGCAACTGCTTGGGAAGTATCACAGCACAGGCTCTCACCTGAGGCTCTACATGGACAGCAGCAGCAACAGGATAACAGTGTTTGGCACTGAACCCCTTTCCAAGGAATGCACAATGTACCCAGAAATACCCAGAACTCATGATTACATTTATTGTTGAAATAATCCCCTCTTGCAGGTTCTGGCTATGGTCTAAGTGTGCAGATGGACCACAGACAGTTGTACTTCCAGGTCACCAATTCTGTTCTCAACTCTCCTCAGACACATGCACCACTGTTGACATTAGCAGAGTTGTCTGTCTGGGTGTTGTACAGAAAAGTCGACAACACACAGCATTTGTGTGGTGTAATATATGGCTGTCATCTTGTGAGGCTCTAAAAGGCTCATATGAGGCTTTTATGAGGCTTTCAAACTTTGAAAACAAGCAAAGTCAAGAACTAACTAAAATCCTGGGGTTTTGGATCTGATTTTGCTCACATTTTTTCTGGCTACTGGTGGATAAAAGTAAGAGGAGACAGTGAAAGGCTGACATTGATTCTGCTTCTCATATGTTCTGAATAAAGTCTAAAACCCATTACTACAGTACAATTAAAAACATAATTGTGAGTGCTCTCAGAATTAGACCCTAGAGGGTTTAGACTTTAAAACTAGTACTTACCATAATCTCCAGTTTTCTCCAAAATTCTTCCAATTTAGCCATAGGCTTAAGCCACCAATCAGTGCACTTCAAATACCTCTTGCCTTGGAACCAGAACTGCCTAAGCCACTCAAATTCAACCTGCAAGATGAAAACATATGGCACCATAAACATCCATAGTCCTTATCTGGGGCAGGAATGGGGTAATGCAAGAATCCAGCTATACCTGAACAGTCCCATAGAAATGGAGACAGGTACCAAAGTAGGTCATTCCTAAACACACCCTTAAACCCAGCTGTTTACTCCACATCCATCTGTGACCTCAGCTACCCTCTTCAAACCCGAAGAGGTGCAAAATTCAACTCTCTTTTTTCCCCTTGTTTTTTACATGGTGTACACGTAAAACAAACATAAAAAAATTCCAGTCAAATATGCACCAACTCTGGCTTATTGCGATTAACACTGTGGGTTTCAAATTGTTTCAGTCATAGAAGACTGAAAAAAACCCCTTGAAGTAATAACACTGCTAGAATGCAGCCCAGTTGCTGTGGAATGAGAAGGTGGCATACAAGGAATCACAGCCTCTCATCCTTCACCAGACAGCCCAGCTACCAGAGATGCTGCTTTTCTTTAAGAGTAATCCATAGTTCTGGTCTTTAGAATTCCATTTTTATCTTTGTTGTGGTAGTTAAGTTTCACACTGAGTTCAAAGCTGCTTTAATCATTATTTGTACCACAAAGAAGATTTGTTTATCCCTGCTCAACTCTGAAGATGCAAAGACAACCTACCAAGGTGAAAGAATAAAGAAAACTGCCCAAAGCTGTCACCTAACACTCCCTTTCCTGCAAGAGAAAATTGAACAGCTACAGAAATCTGAAAGTGGTCCAGTTAACATTAACTAAAGGTTTGATCAATACATTAAAGATTACAATTAAAAAAATACTTACATTTTCAGTTTATAAAAAGAATATTAAAACAAATTTATTAGTAAAATATAACATGATTAGTTGGCAGACACGGATCTTAAAATGTTTTTAAAAAAATCCTGACTTCTAGCCAGTGACTTTTTAGCACAGAAGTTTGATGACATCCTTCCTAAAAATATAAAAAAAGCTGAAGGAAACTTTGCTTCCTCTATAATATTAACAAGGTATGAAGGACCCACTTATGGTTTGGTAAAAAAAAATAAAAATCTGTATATGAAGTTTTGGGAAAGCTGAGCATATCATTATTCAATTAGAATTTTAAGAATTTTTTTTTCCCTCTCTTCATTTATTTTTGAGTTTTTTGGCCTCTACCACATGATGTCTGGCAAACAAGTTCCCTGAAATTAATCATGAGGCCATTAATCAATGACAAAAATTATTTTTATTAAAATCAATGTTAAAATATGACTCATCATAGATCTTTTTCAGTCAATCTGATTTTTACCTAGTCACATTGATTTGTTGCAATAATGTATGTAATTCCATCCTAACTGCTCTGGCATAGTGGCCAAAATTTAAATGTATCTTGATCCCATAAAAATATATATAATTTGACACAAAAGAGTCACTTTTTAGGTCTAAGACAAAGTATAGCAACAAGCTAATTCATTTTCTGCAGCATTAGCTGGTCTCATCAGAGGTCAGTGTGTACCTAATTGCAACAAGAGGCTGTTTAATGATGTGGACTGCCATCTCACACAGCTACCAAACTCTGCCCTGCATTCACCTTACAGCATCTCTCTTTAGCTCTAACCTGGGGTAATAAATTGGGGTTGGGGGAGAAAAACAATGTTTAACCCTCCAAGGTGGCCACCAAGCTGCTTGACCAGTGTCTGCTCTGAACTCTGACCTCTGAACAGATAACTGTTGATTCCGAGAAAGAAAATTATCTTGATGAGGCAAGGGTGATGTGATTTTGATTTCTCTTCTGTAATAACTTTTTTTTCTGTAGCAGGAACTCATTCCTCTTGGCTTGTCTCCTTCCATGCACAGGAGAAGCTGTACCAGTAAAAAAACCTCAACACTAAATACTGGAGAGACATAAAAAATCTCATTTCTAGCCCTATGGGAACAGAAGTTAGAGAACATTCATCTTCTGTGACAAAACTCTCAGGTTAACAGCTCCTGTTAAGGATTTTGTCAGAGAGTTTTAATTTGGAGACTCCCATACATGAGAACTAACTTTAGTTATCATTAGAAAGTATTTTACATGACTGAAGAGGACACAGCTTAAATATATTTATATATAAAAATATATAGGCTGAGTGTCTGAGGAGTAATTTTCATCTTCTAATTGATTTTCACTTATGACTTACACCTGTGCAAGTAAACTCAGAATCAGACCTCACATATCTGATCTCAACAATTTTTCAAGTTGTCCTTTAAGCAATGATTAAAGGCCAATTTTAGGTTATTGTCAACACTGGGTAGTAAAAGGCCAACAGTAGCATTTGACATTTTGTGAGGCAATGCTCCTCAGTCAATTATTTAAAAGTACTGGTTATTAAATGCCACACATGTAGGTGATCTATATTTTCTCTCTGCCATACTAGTCAGCCACCAACCATGCTGTCAGCTCACTGTAATGTGCTAAACCATATTAACCTTCCTTTGGCTACCTACACCTCTCCCTTTCTCATCCGTGACCTCAGTGTCTAACACCACATCCCTTCAGCTCAGCCAGCCCAGGCTTTCTACTCCCTGAGCATCCTCCAAGCTCAATTTATCTACTGCTGCCATAAAAACAGATCTGCTGTAGGCAAAAGTGACTGTACCTCACAAGCAACTGGGCAATCAATTCAGTCTCTAGTTTTAATCATGGTAATCAGGATCTGATTATCACAGCTGAGCTAACACTCTGATGTGAACAAACCCCCACCTTTCAAACTCAAGTAACTTAGTTTGAAATCTGCCATATTTTCAACACAATCCCATGACACTAAGAAGACTTTCTCTGGTGTTTTACTACACTGAGAACATCTGAATATTAGTTTGGTGCTGGCAAATATAGAACCCTTGAAAGTATCTCACACCAACATGAACTATTAGCAGATTTTGCATTAGTAAGAGCAAGAAAAATTTTCTTTGAAATGTGAAGAACAGGCTGGTGAAGATCCTTTCTGCAGATTTATATGTATGAGTATTTACATGATCTATCCAGCAGTATTTTGTTCCTTTAAAAAGAATTCAGTTGCCAGTGGTTTTCCCTAGGTGCCCTGTAGCTGTGTTTGAGATGTACTCAGCAGCTGCATGTTTAGGAAAGCCAAGCAGGAGGAAAGTACTGGTAGGAGCAAGAGGCTCCCATTCAGAGAATTGTGCAAGATCATTGCTTTTGGGATAAATTATTCCTGACCAAACAACAATCTGATTGTGACTGTGTCAGGCTATTGTACTCCACAGCTGCCAGGTAACTACATCTGTTCACCCTGCTACACCCCTGCCACTGAAGTATTTGTTCAGACTGCAAGGCCATCAGCTACACAGACAAACTGCACATGAACATCCTTAATTAAGGCTATCTTTACCTACAACTACAAAGAACACACTGGGAGCGAAGTGACACACATCTAACACACAGCACATACCTTGCAATTACTCAGATATTCCTTTGAAGGCTGTTGTAGAGAGGGAGACCATGACAACAAAGCCAGGTTTACAGAAATTTTAAACTTCCACCTGGCTGCCCACTAGAGATCCTAAAATCCTCCTCAGGTTAGCATCTTACTTTTTCAGTAGGAATACCTCTGTCAAGACATCCAGGACAGGGCCCTGACAAATGAACTCTGGCAAATCTAACATCAAGTAAGGACACCCCCCAGATACTCTTTTAGAGATTTCTCTGCCCACCACAAAACTGGAAAAAAATGAAGTCTCCACCTATGCTTCAGATCCTCAGTTCAAACACACTTTATCAGCACAGCAAGTCAATTTTCCTGCCCAGGAGTACAAAAGTGAAGGCACAGAATCATTCCTCATTCTTTCAGACCCACTCTTGGGCTTTTTCCCTCGAGCAGACACAGATAATTCATCCAGGCCTCATTTGGCAGAGCAGTTAATTTCAGCACAGACTGTGAATCTGCTAAACTAGTATATTTTAGCTTGGGCCTGTGATAGTTCTGTTCTGGTTAATGTTCTCTGATGATTGCTTTGGAGGTAGCAGCAAGGGGGTAAAAACCCGTAGCATTTCAGGAAGATAAAGAACCAAGAAGAATGGTTGCATCTAGTTATAAGAGTTAAAACTGAAGAGCCTCAGTTATGACAACATTTAAAAATAAAATACAACAATATCATCACCTCTAGATATTATCACATTTCAAGCTTATGATCAATCTCTCGTTCAGAGGAAGAGGGAAAAAAATCACAAGGATAGCACAGAAAGCTGTATATCAGAAATACACAGGCAAAATTGGGAAATTGGGTGGCAGATCTCCATTAATCCTATAGAGATTCGGATTTTAGTGCTATTTTAATTTTGCATTAACAATTGCTAACTAAGAGAGTGAAATGAAAGGCTCATTTTCATCAGTAAGCAGTTTGATTGTCTAAAGAAACAAAACAGTCTCTTGTTCTCCCACCTGCCTGGTAAAGTTTGAACCTAAAACCTGTATTAGTGCCTGAAAAGACAAAGATTTATCATACAGGAAAGTGGGAAGCCTTTATATGCAAGAAAAGTTGTATTAGCTTCACAGGTCTTTATATTTTCAGTTCAGTGATGTTTGAAAAAGAAATAGGCATTTACCACAGAGATAAGCCTCTAGAAATTGTGTCTACTTGTGCAGCAATAAATGAAATTTAAGTAGCACTCTAATAGCAAGTGAAGATTTGACCTTGGGATAGAATAATCAAAAAAAAGAAAAGAATAGTAAAATAGGTGGATGGGCAGTCTCTTTTCAAATTAAATACAGATCCAATGTGTCTACTAAGTGCACAATATGTACAAGTTAAACAAGGACTGCTGTTACAGTATATCCCATATGTGTAACAGGAAACATCCCTGTATGTCACATTGCAAAATTATTCAGGTGACTGCAAACACCAGGGGCTACTCTCTCACCTGATGTAAACAGCACATGGCTTTGATGTTAAAGGACCCGTGCAAATTTACACCAGCTGTGCCTGTGGCCCTTGCTGTGCAAACCACATATGCGTGTAGTTTTATGGACTGAGCCTGATTAATGTTTTGTAAACCCCTGCATGCATCAGACTTCTTTAAATTGCCCTAGGAGCTGTTTTGGTAAAAGTCAAGGGCGCAAATCTTTTGCCAACACTATGCTCCATTTTACCAACTGTGAACACAATACAGATAAAAATGAATTCTACAAAGTTTTAGTAGCACTACACAGTATTATATTCCTCAGCAGACAGCAATTTAAACATTTTACACAAATTCTCATTTGAGTGCAAATGACCTATGTAGAGCTTCTAATCTATCTTAGCAGAAATACAGCACAGCTCCAAGCAAGAAAGCACTGCCAGCTTCAGAGGAATCCTGTCAAAGTGCATTAATACACTAGCATCTTTTGTAGTACTAAATGACCAGCTTAAATATGTTCCTCACAATTATACCCACTGTGTTTTCTTTAGAGGCCACACTCACAATTGCACCATCCATGGCATTATGCAAAAACCTGGTTCAACAAAAACCAGGGATGAATAACCAAAAAAATGTACCTGCTCCTTCCCCTCTAATCCTCTAACCCTTTCTCTCTCTTCCTTTCTGTTAGGGAAGTGCTAGAGTCGTCTGTTTGACCACCACACTGTCAGTTCTGGTGTAGTATTTGGGAAACTTCTCTTACTTTACCAGCAGAGGGATCTTAAGAAGGAAAAATGAGAACTCCCACTATAATCCCAATTAGTACACCCATAAAAACCACACTGCAAACTCGTCCAAAGTACAAGTGCCTTGTACAAAAATGCCTTGCAAGCAGCTGAACACACTTAATTGCCATTAACTCCATGAGGAGACTGCACTGCTCAGACCTGGCTGAAGTATTTTCAGTGCAAATCATCTCACCTCATTATGTATTTCTTCTGCTTGCTTCACCACTGCAGCTTCCAGTGATTTCAAAGACAAAGCCATTGAATCAGAATCAGTCTGTAAATTCTGGAGTGCCAGTTCACACTGTCCAAGTATGTATTCCAAGGTTCCTCTTGAAGACTATAAAGATACAATAAAACATATAAAATAAATATATAGCCACTTCAGAAAATTTGTATTTCTCAACTACATTTCATCAGCAATCCATGAGGGATGGTGTAGCACATTCTCAATTCACATCTGATACTTACCTGCGAGTTAAGGCCAACTATCAATACAGAACCAAGCATATCTCAATCAAAAATAAACAGCAGTTGTTAATGAAAAGAGCTGGAGCCAAAAGCATAACATAAACCACAATTCTGATAAGACATCCCTGCATATATGGCACCAGGATATTGGTTTTATGAGGGACCAAACAGTGAAACATTTTTGATACTTACATCTGCCACCCTGTGGGTTGAGCTGAATCGAGGTGATAAACCAGCCAGAACACAGTGCTGATGTGTCATATTGAGATCATCTAGGGACAGATTAGAAAACCTTAAGTACAGGGAAAAATTATTTTTAATGAAAGTTAATCTGGCTGAATATGAATTAAGCACACTACTTTTCTTGCTTTAATGCTTAGAGAATTCATTCACATTGCTCCAATGTTTTGAAGAGCACAATAACTATTCACTATCCCAGAGTCAGAAATATTTCTACTTACACTCATTTTCTCCAAGGCAGTTTAGAAGTGGAATTTTCCCACCTCTTATAGGGAAAGTTCAACTAAATAAATTAATTCCTCCAAATACGAAGAGCTTACTGAGTCTAGACTACTGAGGAGACTAAACAGACTACTTGGAAATTACAATCTCTTTCCCCAAAATCACTAAAAAATACTGAAATTTCTCAAAAAAATTGCTACAAAACAAACAAACAAAAAACTTTATGAAAAAACTATAGACACATATGAGGGTAAGTTGCATAGAACCCAGTCCTGCAAAGGCCACAGAACATTATCATCTCTGGACATCAGAATATTTAAATACCACAATCACTTTCAAGAAGAATTGTGTCAGAAAACAAACCTAAACACTTCCACTACCCTTTTCAGTGCCCATTCTTTGGTTGTATGTAGCAAACATAGAAGTAGAGTTATTACATTTTGATTTGCATCTTTATTTAAACCCTTGGCAAATCTTTCCTTGTAGAGCTCATCCTTGGAATAGCTTCCAACTGTCTCTAATCCTTTATCAATCTCAGAAACAAGCCTGTAATTTTAATTTAAGAGTTAACAATTAATCTAAAACTCTAATTGTACAAAAATAGTTGAAGCTTCATTGATTGCACGCCTCAAAGCATATTTAAAAATACATTCGAGGTCTTAAAAGATTGTGGCAAAGATCTGCTTTCTTTTTCTCCTAAATATATATTAACTGAAAAGAAAAATCACTCTTTGTTAAATTGGCTGTTGTCCATCTGGCATTAAAAGCTTTTATCCAGATACAGAACACTACACCCAGAAGACTATTTTGGTTTTAGAGCTGTTTCATTCCTTGGTCACCCATGTTGGAAGTACCATAGTGCCCTCGTGGTGTTCAGTAAAAAACAACTCTTAAGGAGTCAGCCTGAGTTTTACACGACTAAGCACTGACCCCTGAGGTCTGCAAAACCAAACCAGACACTCTTCAGTACAAAATGCAGGCTATTATTCTCTATGTGGGACCCCCCATTAGTAAAACTCAGCAATTTTCCTGTTATTTACAGATACCAGATACAGTTTGGAATCTGGATGTTGCATATTCAATTTTTAATTGTGGAGGCAAATTCCCATGGTAGAGCTCTCTCTCCCTGCACTGTACTGACGTCTGGAGATTTTTGCCTCTTGTTTTCTCAAAACACATCCCTCCAGCACAGAATCTCAGCACAGTCCTCTCCTTCAAACTACAGCCAGTTCCTCCCTCTTCTCTCTGATCCTGTTCTCAGTCCCTCTGTCCACTCTGGGCTTTCCTCTGACAGCTGAATTACCTGGGCTCCACCAGCAGCACTGAAAGCCCAGTGCTTACACAGCCTTTGTCACAAGAACAGACTAATGGATATGTCTGTGTACAAACACTGAAAGAACATACAAACACTTAATTCTCATTCTAATTATCAGTGAAGAGCCAAAGCACCTCGAGAGGAACAGTGACTCCATATCACTGCAGACTATTGCAACATCACAAATAAAAGGTAGAAAGATAAGAAAATCTTTGCCAATCCTTAAAGGATCAAGGGCTAAAGGCCTTTAATAAGGTAAATTACTTCCCAGGAAAACACAAACCACAACAAAAAATGGCTCCTAGAATTATCAACAGGCATTTATATAGTCTTTTCTATCTTCTCTAAAGTATTCCTACAGAACTTTTTAGACAGTTGTCTTTTATCTATTTCAAGAGGCAAATAAAAGGTACAGTGGTGTTTAAAGTATTTGCAGAATCTTTGATATTCTAACCACCATAAATATCTACACAAAAAAAAGTGAAATGGACTTTTGCTATTAATTTTATCTACCATTAACAAACAAAAAACCATGCACAAACAACACAGAATGAATTAAAAGT
>VWYP01033624.1:8556-19621 GCA_013400435.1 Pycnonotus jocosus
AAAAAAAAAAAAGGAGAGAGAGAATTCTTCCATTGTAGTACTCCCTACTGTGCTTTTATCACGTTTGGGGTTTTTTTAATTCAAAATTTGAAAGTCCCTCCACTATGGATTTTAAAACTTGACTTGACAATCTCCAGCTACATTTGCTATATTGATTTATTAAGCAATCCTGCACTGGCAGAGAAATAGGTTTTTGATGAGTCTTTCACATCTTTATTATGTCTGATTCTATGGTTCAGTAATGGTTGATGATGTTCCTGGGCTGCAGGTAATGGTCTGTAGGAAGACAAACTAGGGGAAAGGAAAAGAGAAAGAGAAAGAATTAAAAAGAGAGAAAGAGAGAGATAGAGAGAGAAAAAGGAAAAGAGAAGGAGAGAGAGAGAGAGAAGGAGAAAAAGACGGAGAAAGGGAGAAAAAGAGGGAGGAAGAAAAGGAAGAGAAGGGAGAAGGAAAGGGAGGAAGAGAGAAAGAAAGAGAGGAAGGGAGAAAGGAAGGAAGAAAGAAAGGGAGAAAAGGAGAAATGGAGAAAGAAAAACATCAGGTGAACAGATGGTATAGGAACCTCGAGGAAAAAGATTCTATCATACTTAACAAGTCATCACAGCAAATCTTATTTACCTTATCCTCTCCCCATTAATTTCTTACCATCCTGAGGTATGTTAGCAGTATGGCTGCCTGCTAGTGGTGCCTAATATAAAACAATAAATGCTTGGAGCAATGCATCTTTAATTGTATGTCATAAAAATCCACAAATATTCAAATACAAAAGGAGAAGCTTAGCTATTGTGATGCAGAGGAAGCATGAATGTATGTGGAACAATTTACTTGTTTAAGGGTATATTCACTCAAAAACAGAACAGTTTTTAATTGTGCATTGTGTGGTATTTACAATCTGACCCAAAACTGATTTATTTTTTAAGACTTTTACATTTATTTAAAACCAATTTTAGTATATTTGGGTAACAAAAATTATCTCATTCAAACTTTCATTCTGAAAGATACTGTGATGCTTCTGTCATCAGTTATTTTAATGACATCATTCACATAATGCTAATAGTGTTGTCTACCATGTTTTGGTACTCCTATTTTAAAAGACCAAAACAAAAACAAAACAAAAACCCCCAAACAAACAAAAATCAAAAACCCTAAAAAAAAAACCCACAAAAAATCAAAACCAGTGTTCAAACTGCTATAGAGCTGCCTTTCATCTTTTTTGCTCTGGTACTTTCTTTTGAATACATTCACTTCTAGAACGATTATACAGCAGATTAAATTGAAATGCTCTATTTATATTTTATGATATTCCTCTACTACTCTTTATGAAAAAAAGTGAAGCAGTCCCAAGATAAAGGAATGATGAAGATATATACCTGGCTCTTTTACATTACTTTTCTTCTATTGCTCTTGATATGTATTGGGAAAGGCTGGAAGCACTCTTCACTTAGTTCAAAGCACATTTATGCAAGCTAGGTTACAAAGATTGATAAACTACATGATCCATATGAAGACTCATGATGGTCACATAACCTGGATCGTCAGCCCCCCAGGAAAATGCCTCAGTCACTTACATCACATCCTTTTCCCTACATATTTAAAAATATTTGCAACAGAGAAAAATATAATGAAGACCTTTCCAAGCTGCCATTTCATGTACAAGTAACAAAGGACAGAAGTATCAGAGCTAGGCACTTCTTAATCAACAAGAAAAACCAAACACTGGAACACTGTCCTGGGTTGGTTTGAGGGTTTTTTTAATTATAATTTCATTTTTTAAAATATACAGAAGCAATGAGAGAAAAAAAAAGAGCCTCATCTGCCAAGACCAAAATCATGCTCAACAGTTAACAATATATTACTTCTCATAATAATAATAATACACTTTATTGGATGAAAGACCATTTCTTTCACTTGCAATTAAACATAGACTGCAACATAGACAGATAAAATCTGTCAATTTCTCTGCAAAGACAGTGGGTCAAAGCAATTTCCTAGAAGAGCATCACACAACCAGTGTCTGAGGTAAAAATGTGACAGGATCATCACATTCAGATCCACATGCCATACAAAAAGAAAGCAATTTCCTCTGTTGTACACTTTGTAAATATCCACCAATACATTTAAATGAAGCATCTTCCTCTCCATTGAAAGGGAGGCTTGTTTTCCTGTTTTACTATCAGTGTTTTAAAGACATTGATAACTTTCTTTCCGTCTTTCAGCTGGTAATTTTCTAAGAAATTAAGTCTTCCCCTTGCCAACATCTATTTCACACCTGAAAGGGAATTTGTGATTACATCTCAGCAAAAAAGAACAGTACTAATTAAATAAAACAACGTTTTCTCTACAATATCATGAGAAAAAAAAATACTAAAGACCAGATTTTCTGAGGTGAGCATGTATTTTCAAATTATCTATACGGCTTTGAAACCAGTTCAACTGTTTCATAAAAGCAAAAAAACACATAATCTTCATATATTACCAACACGTCACATGAGTGGGAAAATCTGATGAAAATTGATCTAGAGTTGTCTTACAGCAGTTACTTTGTTTCCCCTAACTGTGTCATGATAGGATGAGTACTCCTGAGTTAATACAATCAGAAGCTCAAAGAAGAGGGCATCAGTCCCAGAGGGACATTCCTTTCACAGAATCACAGAATGGGTCAGGTTGGAAGGGAGCACAGTGGGTCATCTTGTCCATCCTACCTGCTCAAGCAAGATCATCCCAGAGCACATAGCACAGGATTGTGTCCAGATGGTTCTTGAGTATCTCCAGTGAGGAGATACCCTGTTCCAGTGTGAGTAAAGAAGTTCTTCCTCATATTCAAGTGGAACTTCCTGGGTTCCAGTTTCTGCCCACTGTCTCTTGTCCTATTGCTCCGCACTGAGCAGAGCCTGGCTCCATCCTCTTGACACCCTCCCTCCAGATACTGATAGATATTGCTGAGATTCCCTCTCAGTTGTCTCTTCTCAAGGCTGAACAGGCCCAGATTCCTCAGCCTGTTGTAGGAGAGATGTTTTTGTACTGAGGAGTCCAGAACTGTACACAGCTCTCCAGATGTGGCCTCACTAGGGCTGAGTAGAGCAACAGGATCACCTCCCTGAAGCTGCTGGCAGTGCTCTTCCTTACATCCCAAGATACCTTTGTCTGTCTTGGCCACAAGGACACACTGCTGGCTCAGGACCAGGTCCACCAGGACCCCCAGGTCCTTCTTTGCAGAGCTGCTTCCAGCAGGTTGTCCCCCAGCTTGTACTGATCCATGGGGTTGTTCCTCCCCAGATGCAATTCACCTTTGTTGTATTTCAGATGGTTCTTCTCTGCCCATCTCTCCAGCCTGTCAGGGTCCCTCTGAAGGGCTGCACAGCACTCTGAGGTATCAGCCACTCCTCCCAGCTTTGTGTTGTCAGGGAACTTGCTGGGGAGACCTCTGCCCCTTCACCCAAGTTACTGATGAAAAGTTAAACAATACTGGGCCCAGTACTGAACCTTGGGGCACACTACCAGTGAACAGGCCTCCACTAGACCCTGTGCCACTGATTACAACCTTCTGGGATCTGCTGTTCAGCCAGTTCTCAAACCACCTCTCTGTCCACTCACCCACTCCACACTTCCTGAGTTTGCCTGTGATGTTGAGCGAGACAGCTTTGAAAGCCTTGCTGAAGTCAAGGTAGTCAATACCCATTGCTCTCCCCTCATCCATCCAGACAGTTGTTTCATCACAGAAGGCAATCAGGTTTACCTTTAGTAAAAAAGCATGATTTACCTTTAGTGAATCCATGCTGACTACTCCTGGTAACATTCTTATCATCCATGTGACTAGAGATGGCTTCTTTTCCAAAGCACTGAGCCAACCAGAACAGAGGCAATCCTACCAAGCGGTAGCAGCAGAGACATAAATGTACCCTGGCCACACAGTGTAGATGCCCTTTTAAGATGCAGCCATAAAGAATTTTCTTCAATATTCTTTACAAAAGATATCTTCTGCAAATATTCCATAACCCAACAGTCTCATTCCACACTGCTATTCCACACAAGGGTCAATCATTATATGATTCATAATGAATTAATAAAGAGAGCAAAATATTTTCTTCCACAGTCACAAAGCAATTGTTGAATAATACGCTTTATATTTTTTTTTCACAGTGTAATAAAAACTGCTATTGTTCTACAGAGAAAAAGCATCAAGTGACTTTAATGTTCTTCTTACTGCTTCACCTGCACATCTCCTAGCACAGCAGTGTTAACTCTAGAATGTGAAACCCCTTTCCCAATGATTGGGTTCAAGCTTCAATACTTGAGATTGGATTGCCTAATATTAAGCTCTGAAATCAACAGGACATAAGTTTCCTGGCACTCTGAAGCCTTGATCTTGAAACTACCAGGAGTTTCTAAACATGGCAAAAATACGTGAACAAGCCCCTAAGTCAATTATGTGCTGTAATACCTCAAAACGTATGCTAAAACATTACTAGAGCTGAACTCCTCAGCTGGTATAAACTAGATGTTCATAAGCAAAGAAACATTCTACTAATATTTTTGGTTAGTAAGTAAAACTACAGAAATATTTTTTTCTTTATCTGTAATTTATGTCAAATTTAGATTCATCACAGAAGTAATGTGTTGCCACTTAATTGCTCTTAGTGTACAGCAAAGATGCTTACAATCAATGATGATAAGCAGGAACATGAATGAACAGTTGCCAGGCAACCAATAAATAAAGGTTCCAAATACCATGACCTCTCTTTAAAGGATAAAGCTCTAATCATAATTATTTTTCAAATCCATTTCAGTGCCAACTAAAATCATGTTTGCAGCACTAATCCTGGCCTTCCTCATACAGAATGAAACCAAATCTGTCATTTGACATATCACAGATAACAAATTAAACAGACTCAACCTGCTCCTTCAGATTATGGTCAACAGTGCAGTTTGAGGATGGCAAAAAGGTTAGACAATAAACTGGAATCTGAAATAGAGAGCTGAGAAGATTTAAGCAATTTAAATAGGGTAATTAAAATATATTTTTTTAAGTTACATTGTTCAGGATCTTCAAACTGTATCAACACAAAATCCTCCAATGTTTAACATCATAAAATGATCATTCAGTAAAGTACAAGGATGAGACAGACTTTAAAATACTAAAAACAGATGCAGTTTGAAATGCTTTAAAATCTATATAATACCACATTGTATCTTTATAAACTCTTACAACACAATCCTGCTGAGTGCATAAGCAGAGCTGATGTGCCTAGAGCAAGCACTGACCTTTTAGATGGATTCAAATAAAACTGACAAAGAGCAGCATAAATCTTAAACCAGTTAAAGAACACAGTATATCCACTTTGAAGAAACAATGAATGGTTATGCAGGAGTTTTGCATTATGCCTTCCAAATAATGGAATGGGACAGCTTGGGTTTGTTCAAGGTTTACTGGTTGGCTAATAAATTTTGTATTTATTTTAGTAAGCTCTCATGTCAGAAAACATTAGGAATACATGTTTTTGTAGTTTTATCTTGCACTACATAAGGTAACTACATAAATCTCTTTAACCATTTTATTTCTCTTCTTTAGTAGAATTGAGATTCACTAATAGCTGTGATGCTTAAACACTAAACTGACAAAAATTTGCAACAGGAAAACAAGCTGAACTATAATAATAAACAAATATGTTTTGTATCTAAGATATAACATACTATGCCAGCAGTGAAACCAGAAGAACAGACACCATCCTTCCAACCTGTCTTTGAAAAAAAAATACAGGCAACAAATTCCATTAACTTCCCTGCAACATCAGTAGCACAAAATAATCTCACAGTTTACAGTAGAAAACACACTCTAACAACTAAGTAGTATTTCTTCACATATATTTCTTTGCGTGAAATGAGAGCAAGTTCATTATATAGTACGTATTCTCCCTCTTTGATGGAGAATTATTCTGTTACCTACTTTCAGACACATAATTTTTCAATTATTTTCTTATCTAGATATATCTGCTCACCAGAGACCTTTAGAGCTTTTCTTTGTATCTGTATTTAATGAATAAGCAAATAGTACATAGACATTACATCTGTATTTTCCTTGACTAACATTTCACCTACTAATCATCACTTGATTCAGTAACCCCTCTCCATCTTTCTAACAATTTCAGTTTG
This sequence comes from Pycnonotus jocosus, assembly GCA_013400435.1. NCBI lineage: Eukaryota > Metazoa > Chordata > Aves > Passeriformes > Pycnonotidae > Pycnonotus > Pycnonotus jocosus. The sequence continues at coordinate 14,707 of VWYP01033624.1, forward strand.
AACTCCTTGTTCTCACAAAAGTCCACTTAATTTCACTGATATCCTATGCAAGAGTGAGATTCAGAATTAAAGTAATTGAGGATCATGCATACTGACTGTAACTTAAAACAATGCAGAAGATCCTGTAAATTCCTGTTAGGACACATGGCACTGTTGATACCAAAACCACCTTAACTGCTTTTCCATAGTTTTCAGCTTGCATTTTAAATGAACTATAAAAGTGTTGTGTTGTGCCTATAAACCTCAGAACCACACCCACTAGTGCAAAAGTGTGTAAAGGTGATATTGGAGGGTTTTTTCCCTCCCTAATGTTTATTCCCTTTCAGTTGCCAGCTGAAGAATGAAACTGGTCTGGTTTTAAGCCTGAAAGACTAAGAGCTTATGGAATAAAAGGTCATGCCTTACCATTTAGCAGGGAGCTGGAGGCTAATTGTAAAGTTTATTAACAATGAAAACAATGGGGTTCTCAGAAACTTATTACCATGGAGGAAATTGATGTTATTTTTCTAAAGTTTGGATTCCACTGTGTTTTGTTCCACAATGTGCAATTTAACTATCCCACTTTTGAAAATGGGAGACAACTATTGTTTTAAAGATCTTCTCACAATAAAATAAGAGTCATTTCAAGACCCCCCCCCTCCCCTACAGATTCAAGTAGAAATAGAAGGAGGAAAACAGCAGAACTTCCAGCTTGAGGAGAGAGATGATGAGGCATGCTTTCTCTCTAGTGTTTCCCACATCACAGATACAGTCAATGAAACTAGGTAGAATTCTAAAACACGTTCCTCAACAGGGCTGAGGCAGATACTCAGCTGAGTAAGAGTAAGCAGCTTTATGTTCCAAAGAACAAATGTATTCCAGATGCATGCTGATCCTGTCTTCTGATCAAGGTATTTTTGTTTCAATAACCATTTGTTTTCTTTAGTTTTATATTGGATATTTAATAGTTAATTAAATATACTTATTATTCAAGTACATACAAAAACTAATGGATGACATTGGGAAATAAATTTGCAGAACAATACCAGCTTAAACAGTGCAATATTGTTTGGTTTAGGAAAGCAAAAATATATTTAAATACACACTAGATGGATGATACTTGTGAAAGACCATCTATAGACACTCCCAGTAACACACAAAGGAATTATCTTTGAGCCACATAAAACATTATTGCTATAGTGAGGAGCCCAGTAGGGGGAAGTAGGTAGTTTGTTGCTCTGTCATTTCTTAGTTACAATTATCTTCTATGTGTTTGATTCAGTTTTACATTTGGAATGTTCTTTTCGTAACTTTTATTCTATTCACTATCTCATTGAGGGACATCTTCCCCTGCTAGTTTACAGAAATAGTTGAAAATAGCAGCAAAACTCAACATTGATGACATAGTCTTTCACTAATATACTTAATGAAGTTACTGTTTTGGACAAATAGTTCAGCTCTAAAGGAGGGAGCTCAGAGTGAAGCCCTTAGTTTTTCTCATGATGTCAGAAACAGTCTCACAGAAATGCTACTGGTAATCAATGAACTTTGAAAACTAAAGGAATCTAAAAGCTTCCTTCACATACGGCTAAGTGATTCCTAAATTTCATTATGATTTCTTAAGCTATCAGTTACAACCATCTCTCATGAAGCTTTAGCACAAAACTCTTACCAATACAGAGTGCAAGCGTGCCCCTCTCATGTACCATACTCCATGATCTGAATCATACTCTGCTGTGTCTCTTACATTAAATACTGTATACATGAATACATTTCACGATAGCTGAATTAAGCTGTTATTGGAAGCTTGAGAAATTCCTCCATTCAGTTTGGCATAAAGAAATTTTAGGCTGAGACAACCAAATTACAAGGAACAGAAATGTTCATACAAGCTTGTAAATTTCAGCTTTGTGTATTACTTTTAAAAGGAAACATTATTATTTAATGTCTTTCAGCTATAGTAGTAAGAACTGCCCTGGCTCACAGAACTCAAACAAGCAAATCAAAAAATTCAACAAGACTGCACGAATTTTACTTATCAATCAGGAAAGTGGATTAAAGAAGACAGAACAAGAGGAAATTAATCATCTCCACATTTTATAATGTTCAACAGGTATTATCTGTATTTTCTTTAAGGACAAGAAAGAATGAAAAGTAAATCTGTTTTCCAACCATCCTAAGTACTTTTATTCAGTGACGCTTCATTCAACTATATGTATGCTACTTCTTTCCTGAAGCCTACATTGCATATTTATTCTTATTGTCATTAAAAATCTTTGTTATATTTTCACAATTTACCCTGAAGTACAACTGCTTTATGCACTTGTGCTGACATGCAGAGTTTTACAGCACAATACATATTTGCTGTTGCCAAGTCCTTTGCCTCAAATTTCCCATGCTTTTAGCCTTTGCTGTTCCCAGCAAAAAGAAAATTGTATTTTCAGCACTATCCAAATAATGTGAACACGGCAATGGCTGTTCTGGGGCAAATCTGACGGTCATTTAGGCCAGGATCATGTCACTAGCAGTGGTCAAAGGCACCGACCTAAGAAAAAAAACTCGTATTAGGACAACTCTCAAATAGTACAGCAATCCCCTGGAACAGTCTTATGGTTCCCAGCAATGTGTGGCCCAAAGACTTAAATATGAAAAGACTGGAAGCACTGGCATGTGATAACACTCTTTGTTTTCAGAAGGGCTGGAAAGAAGAGCAGGAGATGACATATTTCAAAAAGGAGAAATATGTGCCCTCATCACACATACATGCCACTTCATTCTATCCAACAGTGTTTCTTGCTCCTGATGTTGCCTTTACCCTCAAAATGTGCTGTTTTCCATATGGAAGAGGTGGCAAAAAATGAAAGTGTTTCCCTTCTTTCCTCAGAAAACCTCCTCCTGACTGGAGCTGGCCTCTTGTTCATATTCCACTTGACTAAACCAATCTTTTTCTCCTCCCACACTAGCTCCATCTGCTGCCCGTCTCTCCAGCAGAGCCAGATGCCAGCAAAGCAGACTGCTGTGGGAGGAGAAAGTTCTGTCGCTGGAATTTCATCCCTATACTCTGCAGGGGGCCAGCCTGTGAAGCATGGGGAAGATACAGAGAGCAACTTCCTCTCTTCCACACTCCTTCCCCTGCTCATCAGGAAAGAAGGCAGCTGAGGACATGAGCAGAAGGATGAAACGTCAATGTGTGCTCTTAAATATGCAGCTTTAATATTCACGTAGCAGAAGTCTCACAATTGTGCTCCAGACCTGAGCATGGTACACACCAGATAAACGTGTAAGACGACATGAGTCCTGCTCCAAAGACCCTACAATCCAACAGAAGCAGAGATGCACATTTGTGATAAGGATCAAACGAGTGACTAGAGCACAGAAAAAAAAAGACTTGGATTTATAATCAGGAGAGATTTTAATGATGGAGTAAAAAGACAATACTTTGTGGAGAGATGGAAGTCAAAGAAAGAATCAATGGATGAATGTTGTTAAGCTGAGAGAATTGCAAAGGAAACTGCCTGTAGAAAAGGAAAGATTAGGATGAAAACAGACATGGAGAAAGGAAATGTGAGTTCTTTATACATTTGATGTGAACTTGCATGAGACAGGGGGAGAAGACCTACAGGTAAGAACTTCAGACAAACAGTCTAGGAACAGAGGAGCATGACCAGGATTGCATGAGCAATGTTGTCAGAGAAAGGAGCAAGAATGTGGTGAGTGAGAAGAGCTCATATAAAACAAGGAAGTGTGCATACATGTGAGACAGAGACACAGACTTTATTCTTCTGAGAAAAAATCATGAGCACCCAAGAGACTAACGAGACTATAAACCAAAAAAGGCTGGTGGTGTGGGTGCAGCAGAAAGTTTTGAGTGGGGTTGGCAGGACAGAAGAAAGTGAAGGTAAAGAGCAACCTAACAGAATACCAGAATTATATGTAAGAAGTTGGAAGAGCACATATAAATTACAGAGACATAAGAAAAATCAATAAGTTGAATTGACAAGTAAAAGAAGAAGGAAATAGACACATCATATTGCAGTAGAGTGAGGGATCACAGCAGAACAAATGGAGCGACAGGATGGAGAAAAAGGAGGAAAGAATATATGCAAAGATGATAAAAGTCAGTAAAGAAGCATTAGTTAAGTGAAAGCCCTATGTAAAAATTCTGAATGGGAAAACTCGGAGTGTGGACAAAGGTGACTGGAAATGGATGGTCACTGTAAGTGTAAACTCTTAGGGTTTGCCCCATCTTGGTATCCTCACATTTTAATCTTCATTTTCTCTCGGATAAACAGTTTCCTTGTCCTCCACACCCCCTAACTTCCGAGCTGTAGTTGCACCTTTATGCCGTTTGTTTCACTATTTCTACTGGCAACTCTTTTTCTTACGTCTACATGGGAAAAAGATCTTTTTTTTTTTTTTTTTTCCAGATACTCTACCACAAAGAAACGTGCCAAAAATGTCAAGTTTCCTTCCTCCTGTCCCCATAACGCTCTTTCATTCATTCTTCTTCGGAAAAAAAAAACCCACCAACAAAACAAAAAACCAAAAAAAAAAATCCACCCAAACCAAACCAAAAAAGGCTGGGAAAACTCCGCAATACAATGGTATCTCAAGTCCAAGACATTCAGCGAACCTTTCCTGAGCTGCATGCACATACCGCACCCCAGGTTTCCTCCGTGCCCGGGGAGGGTTTCCCGTCTCCCGCGGGCTGCGCTCCAGCGCCCGGCATCGCGCTGCCGGGATAACGGGATCTCCGGCTGAAACGCATCCATCAGGCGGGGCAGCGCGGGGAGGAGAGCTAGCTACCGGCTGCTGGAAGGAAAGCCTACACAGACGTATGCCCTGGCTGCTGGAAGACATGGCTGGCTGACGATTTGATTTGATTTGAGGGACATTAAAAAAAAAAAAAAAAAAAAAAAAAAAAAAAAAAAGAAGG
>VWYP01033624.1:19627-32138 GCA_013400435.1 Pycnonotus jocosus
AAAAAAAAAGGAAGGGAAGGGAGGAAAGGGAGAGGGGGAAGCACACCCGCTCGCACACGCATCCGGCTGATCTTACCTCCACATTGAAATACTGCTCCGCTCTGCACACTGTAGCACATAAAATCCAAATGAAGGTTTGCAAGAAAAACACCCTGGACTGAGACACGAAATCCAACCGGCTTCCAGTGCTGGATGCGAGTACGATCATAGTGAACTGTGCTTCAGCGGGTGGAAGATCTCTCCTTCTCTCTCTTTGCCTTAAACAAATGCACAAACAAACCAACCTCCCCCGTGTCGGTGGAGAGCCCGTAGCGCAGGTTCACCCACAGCCGGGGAGGAGGAGGAAGAGAAGGAGGAGGAGGAGGAGGAGCAGCCGCTTCACAGCACGGGCGGCGGCGCGGCAGGGTCAGCTCTCGCTCATCCTCACCACCAGCCCCGTAAAGAGGGAATGTGGCGTCCGAGTGCAGTCGCTGCTCCTGCACGACTCCTCTCTGCCCAGCAGCAGCAGCTGCCACCCCGTGTCCTCCCTCCGCTCCCGCCTCCTCCTCCTCCTCCGCCTCTCTCCTCCTCTCCTGCCTCCTCCCCTTCAGCCTCCGCCTCCTCCCGGGGAAGGCGGGCTGGCTCGGCCCAGCTCGGCTGTCTGCCGTGGCTCGGCTCGGCACGGCTCGGCCCGGCCCAGCCCGCCTTACTGCCGTGGCCCCGCTCGGCTCCGCTCTGTTCAGCGCCCTGCCCTGCCCTGCCTCGACCCCCGCCGCTCCCCTCCACTCCAGAATGTTCAGCTGAAACCTACATGGCTCCGCCCCGTAGGCGGCCTAAAGGCGACGGCCCCACCAGGCGGCCCCGGCGCGCCAGCGCTGCACGGCCGCGCTCGCAGAGCCCCGGCCTGGAGCCTTCGTGGGCGACTGCGAGGGAGCAGCGGTCCGGGAGCAGCCCGCGGCCTTTCCTCACGGTCCCATTCCCAGGAGCCGCACGAGTGCCGCTCCTCACGGGAGGCGCCCGGCGGGAGCCGCGGGTGGCTCGGGGCGCTCGCTCCGTGCCCGTGCCCGGGGAGCGCCGCGCTCCCCTGCCCTCGGGGCCGCTTGGGTACTGAGAATCTGCTTAATGTGCCCGAAAACACGGCCATACACTCAAGGGAAATCAGCGTGTGAAATACCATAGCACAGACTAACTTCATGCTGGATATTGTAATATTCAAAATACCTTGTGGTTATGGCAGATGAACCACTCTTGCAGTGATTTAATTGTAAACGGGATTTTTTATGCGACCCTCTGATATGTCATCCAGTGAAAGGAAGGTGAGATGATCTGTAACATCAGTGCACATGACGTTGCAATAATGCATCTTGGGGGAAAAGGGAGAGAGGAACAAAAACCCCCAAAACTCCCAAGTTTACTGAAAAAAAACCCAACAACAACAACAACAAAAAAAACCTAATCCTTTTTTTTGTTTGTTTGGTTATCAAAAAGTATGCAAAGATACTTGATCATTATATGGGATAAACAAGAAGATGTACCTGATGTGAAATTTCCATACTCTCATAGTTGAGGCCCATGGCTGAAATTAAAACACACATCTGGTCTGCACACAATTTTGAGAGCACCTAGTAGCAGAATGTAGGAGTGCATTAGATTGTTCACTATTTGGCATCTTAAGAGTAAAATAGTTATGTGAAGAAGTCATGATCTGCCAAATCAAAAGTAATCCTGTTTAAGCAGAATTCCTTATGTGATATACTTTTTTCATGTTCTTAGCCTGAGTAATGCCAATGATGAAATTATGAAATACAGAGTTGTCAGCAAGCTAAAAGGACCTGTTGGCACTCTGGTGACAAATATGGGAAGTCAAATTAAAGAAATGAATAATTAAGCACAAGTTAAAGAAATGTCTTGGAAGAAGCAGGAGAAAACGTGATACTGACGCATGCAAATTATATTTGGAAAGAAAAATTAAAAAGTAAAATCAAAAGGATACTGGTAAAATAACAGCACTTAAGAAAATAATCCGGGGGCTGTAATGTAAATATGAGTCAGCAATGTGCTACCATTAAAGAAAAAAGAGAAGTCACTATGGAGTGTATTAATAGGTGTGCAGTACATCTGACAGGACAAATTGTCTTTCTGCAAGGGGTTGATGAAGCCAACTGTGTCTAGTCTCAAACCGAAGACAGTCCAGAGGAAAAATAGAAAATATTAGAACATGCAGAGTTAGAGATGGAGATAGAAGTTGAAAGGACATTTGTTTAAGAAGATAGAAGTAAATTATCTCTTTATGTGGTAAGTGTTGCTGTTAAAAGGACAGAAATATTTCATTCTTTCTGGAAAAAAAAAAAAAGATTCATCTAAATTATTCATAAAGTTCAGATTCAATGTTGGACAAAACTTTCTAAAATGTTACAGTAATATACTGCAGTATATATGTTTTTATATATGCTGGAACAAAAATGTCCCAAATTTAGCATTTGGAACAAGATACCTACCTAGTGGAAGTGTGGAATCTCTTCCATATGTACATTTGATAGGCAAGATTATAATAGTTAACCTATTAGGGAAGTGGATTGATTGTATTATGAGGTCTAGTAAACTTTTTTACTTCTAGCAAAAGTAATTCAGTAATTTCTTTCCTTTTATTACTGTGAATTCATCACTGTAACTAGTATGAAGGAAGCACTAATTTTATACTGTCCCTATTGTTTCTCCTCTTTCCCAAAGCGACTGTGTGTGTGCCCTCAGCAAACACTAGCTCTGTGTTTGCCGATCTATTTTGTAGAGCCTGCCATTAGTGCAACATCCAGAAATGGAAACGGAAATGAAAATAGATAAGTTACTCCAACAGGAATTTCATTTGTCTGCCCTGCCAGGACTGCTGTGGCTATTTATTGTGAAAAGCACAGGGCCATAAATACAGCTACCTCTTTCCTTTACACTGTATCCATTGGAAGAAAGAAGAAGAAAAGCAATGATATAAAGAGAATGGTGGACAACGAAAGCACATGAATATTTCTTGACCCTGTTTGAGGAAGAGAGAGAAAGATCACACGGGTAGAAAGAGATTGGTAAGGAAAGAGAGTAGCAATGTATGAATAGGAGCACCAAGGGAGAGACGAGGCATATGAAGGACAGAGAAGATATTTGAAGTGAAGGATATGGTTCAGGAATGCTTGTGTGAGTGAAGAAATGCCAGCAATGGTGGGAAAGGGCTTTGAATATTTATAAGTAAGCTGCAGGCAGAAACATACGAGAGGAGGGTCAGAACCTCATGAGACATGTAAGAAGGAAAAAGAAAATAGAAAAAGTTTAAATCTCCATACAGAGCACTGTTGGTACTTACGTGTGTATGGGATTATGATAGAGATTAAAGAAAAGACAAAAAAAAAAGCAACAAAGATGAAAGGATAAGTGAACAAGACAAAAGAAAATGGAGTAATGAAATAGGAAAGAAATGGGAAGTGTTTGTTGGAGTGCTTGAGTGATTCAAGTTATGTATTTTATAAGCATCTTGCAGATTTTTGTCTTTATCAAATACCCATATAATTTTTAGATTCTTGCCTATGGTAGTTACCAGCAGTAATTAATAAGCAGTGAGCTGGTTTGTAGGGAAGCAAAATTTAAAAAGGGAAAGTTTTAGTTCTAAAACTTTTAGCTTTTTAAAAAGGCAGAAGATCTCTCTCACTGCTGTGTTACCAGTCAGCCCATATACCGTCAGAGTTTTTTGGATTCTAGAATATATATTTTATGGATGACTGTAGTCACTGGTTTGCAATTAATAAATACCAGAACCTGACATAGACATGACACATTCCATGTCCAGCTTTGAACACATGGCAAAAATCTTTCACTGTTCTCTTTACCAATTATGAATAAAAATTCATATGATAAATAATAATTATTGAAAAAAAAAGTTGTCCTTTCTGCGTTTTGTGTTGCTTAGCTGCAGATAGTACCAGCTGGAACTATTAAAAAAGAGAGAGTTTCATTACAAGATATAACAAACTGCAAAGAGTGAAGGTAGATACCACGTATTTCACACTGTTATATTTAGTTGTGGTTTGCAAAAGATTTTCTAAACACCTTGCCTTTTATTTGTGGAATGAGATTTTCATAGATGTGTTCATATGAATTCTGTTTGAGTGTTTAGAAGGTCCTATAGGATGTGAAGGCAATGAGTGAGTTTAACAATGTAGGAGGGATTATTACAGTGAATATATATTCCTGTCAGGATCACATTCATATTGCCTTTGTTCAGGTATGTCGTTACCCAAGGTTCACTGTACATATAAGGTTATCCTGTCAGGAAGTAGAACTGACTTACACTGTCAGTGCACTTTACTGTGTTGTCTTGCAGCTCCATCGATGGCTTTATAAAGAACCTAAGTAAAGAGAACAAAAAATGACAGTGTAAATCATTGCACACAGTTGTAGAATCACAAGGAAAATACTTAGAGTCATAAAAATCAGTAATATTTCAGAATATTTTCGTTCACATGTGATTGGGGTTTTTGACAAGAGACAGTGAAGTCGGAGAGGAAGAAAATCTGAAAGTGTAAGGTTTGGGGTTTTTTTAAAGGAAATTTTAAATTGAATTTCTAATTCATAGAACCATAATATCATAGAATAATTTAGGTTCAGTGAGACCTTTAGAAATCATGTCCAACTCTGTACAAAGCAGAGGAAACTCAGGTTTCTCTGGTGCTTGCTCAGGGAGTTATGAATCAAGTTAGTCTAACCCATCATCATTTCCTTGTCTGCAATGTGATTTCTCTGTGTCAGGGAGCTATTTTGATGGTAAAATCTCTTCTGTGAGGCATTTGTCAGGCTTTCAGTTATTTTGGTTTCTGTAGAGACAACACCCATTTCAACAAGTAGACCAGGTGTCTCCTAATCTCTTGAAGGCAGGAGAAATGGTCAATAGGAACAGAAAATGGGATTCTGTAGCTGAATATCGAGAGAAATACATTTGAAAGAGAGAGAACAAAGAGTGAGAAACAGAAATGGCTCCTGGAAGAAAAACATCAATAAGTATACAATAATTTTAAAAATCTCTTTTTTGATAACATTGTTAGGAATGTGTGTTATTCTTGGGTTGGTGAAGAGGAGGTAAAAAAATTCACTCATTTTTCAAGTCAAGTCTTTGACTTCTCTGTGAAACTATTCACGTGAAACTTTATTTTCTTTGCTTTATGACAATTTTCATGCTGCTTTTTTCTCTCCCATTCTTGATGGCTTGTCTCCATGCTTTCTGATTTTTTATTTTCTTGCAGAGTAAGAAAAGCCCATTCAAGCATCAAGTCTATCAAAATTACCCAAAATACTTATCTCAAATTAGAGGATTCTTTACAGCCAAAAGCTTACAAGCAGTCCATCTGTCTTGTGGACTGTGCTGGTGATTATTCACTGAGTTTAGAGTAGGGTCTGAATGGCAGTCCAGTGATTAAGATTTTAAAAATCTCCTTCATTTTTACAAGGTTTCCTGCATTTAAGATCGATTAGGTAAGAGAAGAATTATTATTATTATTAGGTAAGAGAAGAACACAGTACATGAAACAGAAAAAATAACACAGAACAGTGTGAGGTGAGTCTTGCAGATTTGAGGAGGAAGACATGAGATGTTCTGAGAGAATACATCAGCACAGCTAAATGGCTTCAAAAGTAACCAAGTCCTCTGAAAAAATGTTGAAGTGTTTGGTCAAGAAAGACACAAACAGGTGTCTGTCATAAATATGTTTCAGAGGTGCTTAAATGTCTAGTTAGTTGATGGCTTCTACAATGTAAATACGAAGGCCTCTGTAGCTCTTATATCAACATGAATCTTAAATGGAAGATAAATATTCCAGGTTTTGTGTTGCTCAAACCCAGCTGGAAATTCCACATCAAGATGGGTTAAGATAGGCATTTTTTAAATTACTCTATTAGTTAACGTCCCCATATCAACTGTACTTAGAACTTGTGTCATTTGTTTCATTGTCCAGAAAAATGAATTTTATATTTTCTCTTTTCAGCTTTCAACATACTTAATACATTTTTTCCCATATGTTTACAGCATAATTGAACATTACAAGTATTACATGGGGAAAGATAAGTCTTGGCAATTGGAGTTTTGAGAGAAATAGCATTGTGCTTGGAAAAGTAAACCTAAGACTGGAATTTCACAGATAGATTGGACGTATCTGGCAAAAATAGTACTAGTAAAATAGATAGGAGTGTTAATATTTAAATATCATTGGTGAGTTTCAGAGTTAATTACCAGTGTCACTAATGAAGTCACTGCACTTCTTAAAGCTGTTTTTCTTCAGTGTTGGGAAAGAAAATAATTATTATGCTTGACATACACATTCAAGAATATCTTTACTGTGACAGCATAATTTCTTTAATTTCTTCCATATGAATTAAAGTTTAGATTCTAAAAAGCAGTTCTGCAGCTTTAGTGGCTCAAGAACTAGAGTAACTTCCCTCAATACCATCATACACCTATGGCTTCTTAAGATCATTTTACTTTATACCATATTCATATGAGCTTTTTGTTCAAGAAGAGCTGAGAGGAGAGCTTAGAGAAAAAAACCTGCATGCTTCTTGTGAAGGGAGAGTAGTGCTAACAAAAGAAAATGTGTTCTAAAAGGACACACTTGAAAATATATCTAGAGAGGCCAGCCTTCAAAGAAAGAGGATGTTTCTTAAGGTTAAGGATTTTTGACTTAACCCTGCAATTACAGATACACCCAAAGTGATAGATGCGTATGTGATAGAAAGGTATTCAAGTGAGAGAGGAAAATTAACACAGAGAGTTCAGTTCCTCTGTATCTCTATTCCTCCAACTACAATCTGTTTGTTTTCCCCTTTTATTGACAACTTTCCATGTTAGGATTATCTTAGCATGCTTTTGCTGTAATTGACTAACTATATGTCATTTGGGAAGTAGTGGTATGGTCAGAGAGGACTATGAAATAATGCAGACTCTCATGAGACGGGCATAAAGGCTCCATCTGCAATTTCAGCTTTTTATCTTGAATTCTGGTGGCCTAATAAGAAATACTAAATTTAGAAATGGAGCTTTTAAGTGCAAGAATATTAGGGTGAATATTTCTAGTCAGACTTATCCCAAGGTGAAAAATTTGGGAAGGTGAAGAAAAGATTCAGAAAATGAAATCTTCATTCGGAATAGTAGGGTGGACATATTTTCCGGGAAAATATGTTGCTGTCTGAAAATGCATTGCACACTCACAGAATCTAGTTGCACTGTATAGGTGATTTTACATATCTTTGGGGAATGTAAATTTGGACCTGACTCAGTTTTCCTGTTCCCAGGCTCCTCTGACTAAAGAATGTTCAGTTCATCTGTTTTTAACACGGTGTACTTAATTAGAGCACTGTGAACATTCTCTTCTTACTATTACAGGTGGTTTTTAATTTATATTACAGAAGGAGAGGATAGGAAATTATTTTAAAGTAATTAAGCTGAAACCAATTTTTACCTTGTTAACTTTTTTGATCAGTCAAATTTCATGGCCACCTTGGCTGTTCGTTACTATTACAGTGGCAGTCATGACCTTAGCAACAGAAATTTAAATATTTAGCATAAATGTGGATGTATGGGAAAGGATGAAAGTGCTGGTATGGATTGTTAAGAAGAAAAGGATAGATCTGATGATGCACTACAATATTACTCCCAATTTTGGTGGGGATGACTTAATGTAAAGAGTCACATTTCAAACCTATCTGTGCATATGGTGGTGTTGTAAGTGTGTGTAGAGCTATTAAAATTGATTTCAATTCATTATGCTTCTAGTGCACACTGGTAAAGGAAAAAGATAGGAAGATCAAGGGGCTGGAACTAGACGATCTTTAAAAGTCCCTTCCAGTCTAGGCCACTCTATGATCCTATGATTCTGAAAAAAGGTGAGACACAACTGATGATTATTAGCTTTGAAAAGTCTGTATACACAGCTCCTGGTGACAGTGACATTGGCAAGAAAGTGAGATAAGCAGTCCAGTTTTACATCTGTATTCTGGAAAGAGCATGTATAGAGTAGTTTGATTATGCTGTAGACTTTTATCAACACTTACTGGTTCAATAGCATGTGACCTGTATAACAGGCACAGTAAAATCATGCAAAATTTACTGAAGATTTTTGTAACACACCCCACATACCTGCACCCTCTTCCAGCCCAATTCTGCTCTGTACAAAATGTAAATACAAATATGATCCTGGTCCTTGCAGTGCCTTGTATTATCTTTTTGCAAGAAAGATATTGTTTATATATTTCAATGTATATATCTTTTAATCTTTCTTAATCTAAGACATGCAGAGCTTTTTGTCTTTCCTCTGCCTGGATTTTTCTAGTCTTCTCAATTTTACTTTTTTCTAACTTCTGCATTGCAAGACACTTCATAAAAGCACAAGAACTGGCTATGCTGTATTTCTGTATCATTAAGAAGCCTTCCAGTAGAAACCCTATGCATATGTTCTTACTCATGCATAACTGAAGAAGAGGCAGAATTATGCTTAGACCTTTAGCTTGAGAGAAGCTTCAAAATAGCGCTCATACTTTCAGGTTGAAATTTCAAAGGAACCTATAGGATTTGAACACTTATTTCTCATTATTTATTTTTTTTTTATGGGAACTGACCAAACTGATCCCACAGGCATTTTGGAAAACACTAGGCTTACACTTTATCTATTTCTTTGTCTTTTGTCAGAAAGTGTGAAATAAAAATGAAAGAAATTAAAAACAGGAGAATTAGAAAGAGACTTACTAATATTTATATAATTGTTTTTAGAAGTGCATTTGCTGTTTATTTAGTTGCTAAGTCATCACCAAGATTTTCACAGGATGTACATTAATTGATTGATATTGAAGTTGTCCAACTTATTAACTGCTCTGAAAACCTTTCTTGCTCTTTGTATTATTTCCACTGTTAGTGTCCAGTCATTCGTAGTGAAAAATCACCTTCTTCATGTAGTCAGTGGGCTTTATGAGGCAAAGTTCCTTTAGGAGACTTTTAAACCTTCAGCTCTCACTGACGCAAAGGCAGATGAAAACATTTGTATCTTTTAGAAAGTTTGTCGCATTTTGATAGACCAGGCATATGTTTGCCGGGATCAATAGAATTTCTGGAGGACAGAGGATGACAAAACAACATCATTAGAAATATGTGGGTTTTTTATTGTAACACATGCTAATGTTGCTATTCTGTGCGGCTCTGTCAATGTGTGTGTGCACACACGTGTGTGTGTGTGTGTGTGTGTGAGAGAGAGAGAGACATTACAAACAGAAGGCAGAGCTGCAGATTATTCTAAGAAACAATGTGTTGTCTATTTCTTCATTACCAGAGATACCGAGAGAGCTGCCAGAAAGTAGAGTGGAGTTCTGAGACAGAAAATTCTTGCTTTTCCCAAACCCATAGATGCACTTAACTTCGAACATAGGATGTTCATCCATATTTAGTATTGAACAATACAAGTGTGAAATGTATGTATAGTATCTTAGTGTGAACATATATATAAATATGGACTGAAACCATGGAGGTAAGATTAAAATAGAAATAAAAATATTCTTAATTTTTTGAGAAAGTTCTGTTTCACTAACTCTGTCTTGTCTGGAACTCAGTTCTGTAAGTTTACCACTTTTTTGTTAATCAAATACGAGAGCTAGTCTATTTCTAAATTATCATTACAAATTGAAGACTGGAGCTCATAAAAGAATTTATTTGGGATTTTTCTGTTTTTATTTTTTTTCTTCATTTATTTCACCAAAGTGCTGTTAACATACATAGAGTTGTAGTCTGTAAGTGTGTAACTACAAGACTAATGGAGAGAGACTTTTACAAAGGCATGTAGTGCTAGGACAAAGGGGCATGGTTTTGAATTGAAAGAGAGTAGGTTTTTATTAAATATTAGGAAGAAATTATTTATTGTGATGCTGGTGAGGCACTTTAGCAGGTTGTTCAGGGAAATTATCAATGTCCCATGCCTAGAACTGTTCAAAGCCATGTTGGATGGAGTTCTGAACAGCCTGGTCTAGTGGAAACTGTCCCTGTCCATGACAGAGAGGTTGGATTTAAGGTCCCTTCCAATCCAAACCATTCTATGTTTCTATGAACTCTAAGCTTTGTAGTTGGGTTTTTTTGTTGTTGTTGTTTTTGGTGGGGTTTTTTTCCCTTATTTAATGTAATTCTGAGTGAAGCTTATCATTGAAAAACTAAAATTTAAGGGTTAAAAAATCTAAATATCCACAAAGCACATAAATAATCAATAATCTAAAGAAAATAGCTGATTTTATATTTAGATGAGGAATTCAAATACATCTGTAAGTATATGATCATACAGAAAATTCTCAGGGATCATAAGCAGTAATCAGATGACTTATGAGGCTACACAGACTCATACAAGACTTGGAAATTTCCAGTAAGTGTACTTATGTAACCTGTGAATTAAAAATAATTTGATTAAAAATTCCACTCCAAAAAAGTGTAAAGCAGACAGAGTAATTTCCAGCATTCAACTTGATGTGCTGTAGAGTGATTTCATGGTTTTCAATGGAACTGACTTTTACTACCAAAGGACTTGTTTCAGGAAATTTGTACGTGACTTAAATAATTTTTTGTAGCACAGTACAATGCAATAACTTATTAATGCATCAGATAACAGATTAGTGTCTATGTGATAAGAGAAACAGTAATAATGTTGAAAACTAAGTATTTTTTATTATTTATAATATGAATTTCAGGTAAGGGCAAAGTCTGTAGAACTTAGTTCTTCAGTCTAACAAGATTACTTCAGTATTCAAAAGTGGTTCTGATGTGTATTAAGGGAACCTTTTCATTATGGTACTTTACAAATACTTAAAATATTTAAGCCTTTTTTCTGATCTTGCTCTACGATTCCTTGGATTTTTACTCACTTTTTTAAATCAGAGTGATACAGGTAACATGGTATGCTGACACATACCACATACACAGAACTTTTTAAATTTAAAGATTATTACTGTATGCATACTTTTCCAACTCTGGAAAATTTCAAACTACTTGACAGTACTTCAAACAATAACATTGGCATCT
Source organism: Pycnonotus jocosus (assembly GCA_013400435.1). Taxonomy (NCBI): domain Eukaryota; kingdom Metazoa; phylum Chordata; class Aves; order Passeriformes; family Pycnonotidae; genus Pycnonotus; species Pycnonotus jocosus. The sequence continues at coordinate 30,681 of VWYP01033624.1, forward strand.
ATGGTATCAAACTGGCACTGTGGAGTTTGCAACTATTCTGGAGATCAACACATGTCAGGGAAAGATCCCAAATCTGATTAAATTTAATGATGATATATACAAATACAGTGCTTGGCAAAGATGTTATATGGGCAGTTACAAAAGGAGGAAGAGCAACACAAGAAAGACTACAGAAAACTATAAATGTGCCATAGTCTGCATTAAGGTTTATAAGAAGTTGCCAGAAAAGGTAAATATCATTCTGGGAATGGCTCATGGAAAACTGACAGCTCTGAGTGATATTATTTTTTCCTTCCTCAGTCTTGGCAAGACTTCATCTAGAAATTAGATTTGGGCACCATTCTCTAAGAGAAAACATACAGGAAAGAGCAACTAAGTGATCAGAGATTTTAAGACAGATGAGAAAAGCTTTTGTCTTGAACTGAAAATTGGATTTGTATAGCCTAGAAAGAAAGATGATGCAGAGGACATGGCAATCATCTCTGTGAAGATGTACAAGTATCATGAAAAGAACACATTTATCCCTCATCACCGTGGCATAAATTTGGCTTAATTTAAACCCAAGACAGTTGGGTTAGACCTTTTTTGCCCTGCTGTAATAATATGTAAATATTGAAAGAGGCTACTTTAAAAAGGCCATGAGAATTAAAAAACTAAGGATGTTTCAAGTTACTCCTGCCTGAAGGCAGAGTAAATTGACCAAATGACTGACCCACTAATTATCTTTTTGATGAATTACAGGTACATAGTGCAATCAACCTTCAGAATAAAGCAATTTGATATTTGGTCAGGGTTTAAATGTGTATAAAAGCTTTTTACTAGTACCAGCCCTTGAGAAGGAATACAGGACAAAGAAATATTTGCATTTCTGCGGTACATAAAGTACATAGATCAAATTTTGTTATTAAATATAAGTTTCTTTGTCTTTTTTTTTTATCTTTTTTTTTTTTTTTTTTTTTTTTTTTGCTTAGTCAGGAAAGATCATTGCATGATGTGAAGTTTTGTGGGCTTTTGTGGAACACATTAGTTTGCTGACTAATGTGACTACTCTTTGAAACACTGATATTCTCTCCTTTCATATTTGCATAATTTGATATATTTTTTTTCTCTAGCTCCTGGAATTAAAACGTTTTGATTTAATGATTAAAAATGTACTTGCTTGGAATGACATGAGCTTGCTGTTCTGAGAACATGATGACAATAATACAATTNCTGGAATTAAAACGTTTTGATTTAATGACTAAAATGTACTTGTTTGGAATGACACGAGCTTGCTGTTCTGAGAATATGATGACAATAATACAATTGTGATGTTATTATAGCATGTACAGCTTTGGGAAGTGATCTCATTTTCTGAAAGCCATGGGTTCTCATAGATGTTACCAGTACAGTCTCTGAACTTACTGTTACAGATGAAAAAAAAAAGAGCAGAAAAATAATAATAATTAAAAAAAAAAC
>VWYP01033624.1:32152-69217 GCA_013400435.1 Pycnonotus jocosus
ATCTTTCTCTTACTGCCTCTGCTTGTTCTCCCATTCTTTGGGAGGCATTTTGATTTTTGTGGTGAATGGAAGAAGCAATGCCTTCCTGTTCAAAGGGGTAGGTTTGGTTTGTGACATCCATCTAAAGTCCACTTTCATATTGCTCCATAATAATGAAAGAAAAGAGCAGAAAAATAATAATAATTAAAAAAAAAAAAAAAAAAAAAGAAAAAAAACCACCAAAAAATCCTAAAACCCAACCAGCCAACAACCACCCCCCCGCTAAAAAAAAAAGAAATACAGCAACAAGGAAAAAGATAATGATTGATAAAAAATGATGAGTCAAACTGAATGGGGTAATATCCTTTTCAGATGTAGGCCAGAGGATGATTGGATATGGTAAAGATGAGGTATCAGTGCCACGAAGAGAAAACAGGAAAAATGATACTGTCTGAGAACATTATGATTGGAACAAAGGAACAAAGAAATAGTGAAGTAATAGGATGAGATCAAGAAGTGGAACTATGAGACTTATTACTGCTTGACTGAATTGGGAGAAAATATCTTTCATCTGGAAATTGCCTGGTATATGTTAAAGCAGCACGGGCAAAATTACTGTGCAGCACAGAAAACAGTTTTTGATTTCTTGCAAGAGAAATCAGGAAATCTTGCATCCGGTGAAATTCAAATGGGGCAAGTGTCGTATTATTAGAACCCAGAGATGTGAGTTCCCCCAGTTTATTGAATATTTGCCTGTAGATTTGTTTATCATAAAACTAGTCCTAGATTCTCATTCACAAATATTGCTGTAAATCTGGATGCTGTCAATTTTATTCGTCGAGTCGATCCTATAGTTTTATAGAATGTTATGAAATTCTTGATGAGAAAATCACAATTCAAACTCATTCAAAATATGCAGAGAGACTCCCTAATACGAGGAATCCACCTGAGCGGCATTTTTAAATCTAGCCTAAGGATGGATCACAGTTATGACCAAATGGCTGCTTGCTTTCATAGCTGCATATAGAGTTTCTTTGTAGTTGATCTGAGCCCAGGAATAGTACAGGGATGGAATTGTTGCATGGCTGACGCACATCTCACCATGCTCAAAGCCGTGTATATGATGACTTATATCAGTGTGGTGATACCTGTGCTGTGAAGCACTTAAACTGATCAATTTTTTATAATGGAAGAGGCAAAGCACCCACTTGTCAGATTTCCTTGCAATCTTCTCTGAGGCTGTATAAGATACAGTACATCTGCCCACGTTTTCACCAGCAGGTTAATGTTACACACTTCCCCCACCCTCAGAGGTAAAACTCCTAGATGGGCACCAAACAGTCAAAAGATTTGTCTAATTTTAGATTTCAACTGTGGATTTTTCTTTTTTCACAGTGATTTTACTGTGATTTTTTGCCTAAATCAACAGTTGTTGAGAGAATATACTTGGTAAATTCTGCAATCTGAAGCCAAATTTTAAATTGCAGATACAATCCAGAAGTTAAAGCCCTGAAAAGGGATTATAAGTGAAGACTGGGTTTTATGGATATATTGGGCTTGTTTATGACAGGAGCAGAATGGTACCAAATTAAAAAATATTCAGAATGGTGCAAGAAATACATTGTAGAAAAATTTATCCCTAATTCTTTATGAGTGATGTATAGAAGTCCTCTCTGCCCTTAAAACTCAGAAGCATTAAACAGTTCATAAAATTCACACAAATATAAATTTGTGCCTAATTTGCTGATACTGGATGTAAAATTGTTAGGGAAAAATTCTTGTTTTATGCACCTGTTTTCCAGGGAGCAGCAAAAGCTGTTGGTTAAAGGGGTCTGGTCTAGTCCAGAAGAAGATGGTTCACTGGTCCCTTGAAGAGTGGCTGGGTGAAGATGGAGGTGAGGCTGCTTAGGGTAGCTAAAGCCTGTTAATGCACTCCAGGCCCTTGTGTAAATCCAGAGTAATCCAATTCACTTCAAAGCATAAGCAACGGAATTTGCAGTAATCAATCTCTCTCAGCCTGCTATGCACTAAGAAATGGTTTCAAAAAATTATGCGTCATTTAATAAATAATTCTATAGCTCCTTATTGTGTGAAATAAGTAGTATTGATGGACTCCAAATATTAAAACAACTCCCACCAGATAATTAAAGAATATTAAATTACCAAATTGTATTAGTATTAGAAATGCTGCAACATAGAAATTGTTGATACTTGTGAAGCCATATTTTACTCCCATTCATACTCAGTATTTCATAAAAAATTCAGATATATTTTATCCCAAAGAGAGTTTCAGTGATTCTTGTTCCAAATTAAAACATCTAAATTACAAGTCATTTCATATTTAAAGGCCACATTTAGACACATATGAAGGGATCTAGCTATGCTATCTAGATTATACTCAGTGCAATTTGTAATGGCAAATTAGGTTCCTTAAACAGTGCTTTTAGAAGTCAACAAGTACCTACCCTTGTGGTTTCTTTCTAAAATCCATCTACAACTTTATGCACCTTAGCTATCTTTATTAGACGAGTCCCTTCAATTTTAATGTTTATAAGGTAATTTTAAAACTCCTGTATTTTATGCATGGCCTGATAATTTTCCAATATACTTCTTACAATATTTTCTTTTGTTGCCTTTCAGTGCTTACCCTTTGCTTTTTTCTCTGATAGAACATTTTCCAAGGCTTTCTCCCTGTCCCCAACAGAGTTAGACATGCTGAATAATTTCAGAAATTTAACCAAGCATTGAAGCTACAATAGAATATGAATAATGTCTGAGAGTTATTGAGACTGATGAATGCACATACTGAAGAGCTGAAACCATAGAATCATAGAATGGTTTGGGTTAGAAGGTGCCTTAAATATATCATCCAGTTCCAACCACCTCCCCCCTGCATCATAGACAGGGGCACTTTCATTAGACCAGGTTGCTCAGAGTCCCATCCGGCCTGGCCTTGAACACCTCTAGGGATGGGGCATCCACAGCTGCTCTGGGCAACCTGTGCCGGTGCCTCACTACCCTCACAATAAAGATTTTTTTTCCTAATATCTAACCTAAACCTACCATTTTTCAATTTGAAGCCATTTCCTCTTGTCCTGCCTGTTGAATTGTTTGTGCCTTAGGCAGTCCTGCCATACTTGCCTGGTTGGTGCCACTGCCAGGTGGATATTTGAACCTTTATTGCAATAGACATTTTTCATTGTTTGATGTAAAATAAGAAGTTTCCTGACTTCCAATATAATTTGCATTTCATAATCCCCAGCACATACGTTATGAAAAGTAATTTATGGGATATTTTTCAATCAAAGTTATTTTCTGCTTCAGACTCACCATTCTGTGTTACAGAGCATATGTTTTAAAAATCTTTTCAGGTTAATTTATGCAATTGCAAATAAATAAATCCACTAGAGGGCAATAACATTGCTAATGTAGCTGAAATAACAACATTTCATTTTGATTAAAACAAATTTAAATGAATATGGAAAAGCACAGGGTACCATTTAAGTGACTGGGTGTTTGACTCCAGACTGGGAACAGTACTCATTCAGCTTCTTCAGTTTTCATATTCCAGGCATACAAATTAACACCCTGGTGAACATCTTCAGATGTACCAGTCCTCAGATGTTCCCTTTTTCCATGAGGAGAAAGGGAAATGTCAGAAGGACAGTTTTGTAAGTAGAGAATTTCAGGGACCCGATTTACCTAGTATAACTCAACCTGAGATATTAAGACCTTCGGTCTTTGTCCTCAACAATAATTTCATGTCCTACTAGTTAAAATGTCCTTTACTTACATAAAGAAGTTGGAAAAGTAAAATACTTAGTCATCAAATCCCTTTTTGACCTGCAAAGAACCAGACTTACCAGTGTCATTAAAAGCTATCCTTTAGGAGTTTACACTAAACCTTAGAGTATGAGAAAGAAAACATGAATAAAGAATCAGAGAAAAGATAGAAGAGTCGTTAGGAGTCTCTTTCAAAAATGTTTTGACTGTAATGAATGGCAAAAAGAATATTTCTGAAGAAATATTCCAGTCACTTCCCACCTCGTTCCTCAGAGCTTTGCTGCAGCTTTCTAGCACGTATGTTTCACATCTGTTTAAATGAGTAGTGATTTCTACAGTAAGTGAAAGCCTAATTTTAATCCATGGATTATACAGAAAGTGCACAAGAAATTATAAATGCAATGCAATTTCAGACTTTATGGGTAGCTGAATCTGAGTCAGCAGAGCCCTGGCAGCCAGGAGGGCCAGCCGTGTCCAGGGGTGCATCAGGTACAACATGGCCAGCCTGGCAAGGGAGGAGATTGTCCTTCTGCTCTGCTCTGCTCTGCACTGGGGCAGCCTCACCTCGAGTGCTCTGTGCAGTTTGGGTGCCACAATATAACACAGATAATAAAATATTAGAGAGTGTCCAAAGGAAGGCAAAAAGGATTGTGAAGGGTCTTGAGGGGAAGCCATGTGAGGAGCAGCTGAGGTCACTCGGTATGTTCAGGCTGGAGAAGGGGAAACTGAGGGGAGACCTCATTGCAGTCTGCAACTTCCTTGTGCAGAGAAGAAAAGGGACAGAGGGGCAGACATTGATCTGTTCTCTGTGGTAAGCAGTGACAGGGCCAGAGGGAAAAGGCTGAAGCTGTCTCAGGGGAGGTTTCAGTTGGATATCAGAAAAAGGTTCTTGACCGAGAGGGTGGTTGGTCACTGGAACAGGCTCCTCAGGAGGGTGATCACAGCACCAAACCTCACAGAGTTCAAGCATTTGAACAATGCTCTTGGGCACATGATGTGACTCTTGAGGATGGTGCTGTACAGGGCCAGGAGCTGGACTCAATGATCCTTGTGAGTACCTTCCAACTCTGCTTATTCTGTGCTTCTATAGTTCTGTAATACTCGTTGGAGTGCAAAGGCTAACAAAATCTTTTAAACAGTCTATTGGCGTCCTTCACCTAGATTTTTCTACTTTGATGCTTACTACCACAAAAGACAGTCAATGCATATATATGTAGCATATGGCCCTCCCTCTATTGTCATGCCAAAAAAATCAGACTTTTCTTTAGCCTTTGTCACCCTAAGAATTGATACATCAGCTGATCTGTTCACAGCTAGAGAAGAGAAGCAGCAACTGATGCCCTTTGCAAACAATGCCAATACTCTCCATGAGTTAGTGAGAACCAGAGAGAATTTTTTTTTTTTAAATTTCCTCCATTACTGTTGTGTGTTGTCTACAAAAAGTCATACCTTAAAAAGAAGTCGTGAAAAGAAATCATCTTTATGTCTTCATGGGTACTTTGAGGACCCTTCAGACTCAGGAACTCTGACAACTCTGTTGCAGATTTAATTCCAAACATAGCCTTCCATAACTAAATATTGCTAGTTTGTTTGGAAAAGGTTGAATGACGTTTAACAGAGAAAACAAGAGCTAAATTTGGATACTTTTTAAAGGCTATATGTAGTTTTGTCTAAGTGCTGTTCTGTTTGGTATTATAAGAAAATTGTCCTCTCTACAGAGTGCTTTGCTCAAGGGAAAAATTGCCATTACCTGTGAATCGTGGGAACATCAGCCAAGGAAATTTGAAGAAACATTACTCAGTGCTTGTGGCACTAGTCAGGTCTCTCAGAGGTCTAGGCCTTTGAGGTAGAGCACATGTGGGTAGGGAATATGTATTAAGAAAGAGAACATTAACAAAAGGAGTATCTTAGAATATTCTTCTGAGAAAAAATAGTATTTTTATGCATTTATTTGGAAACAACAAGTCCAGCTAGTCTATGTTCAGTTATAAAACTAATTTTGCAAATTAATTTGATCAATGAAAGTAGAAATGAAATCTCTCTTTAAATTTCATCCTAGTTTTAACCAAGCTTTAGTGATCTCTCTAGTTGCTGTACACACATACACTTACGTGCAAGGTCTGAAATGGATTAAGGAAATAAACATGCAGATGAAATTATAAGTAAATCAGTTTAAATGCAAATATGTTCCAGATGCCAAAGGAGATGCTGCTAAAATGACTGGGATGTGACGTCAAAGATGATGAGTAAATGTTGTTTGGTAGTAACATTGAATTAATCATGAAGATAAAGTAACATTGATGTATGCTCCAGGAGGAATTCACACAGGAAACTGTAAACTAGCAGGTCTTAACTGTTGCACTAGATGGATGGAGGAATAAATTTTACTTGAGCCTTCTCTCTGGCACACGGTAGATGCCCTGTTGTGCCAGTGCTGCTGAATTCCCTGTGCCTTCTGATAGGCATGTGGAAGCAAGGGAAATAGAAGATGAAACTATCTTTTCTTTCTACCCATGTAAATGTTAAGATAAGTCCATAGCTTCTCCCATTTTTTCTCTGAAAGTGCTGGACTTGTAAAATCATTGTATCTGTCTGCATCAATTCTGATTTATCCTAATTACCTCTAGGTAGTATGTACATAAGAAAAAACCAACACATCTAAATATTAAAACTCAGATTGGAAAAGCCTAGATGGGTTTTATCCGCAGAATGTCAAAGAGAAGTTTTGACGGAATAATCTTTCAGGAAAGACATATGCTCTACCTAATACTGTGAATACTGGTGTCAGGGCCCCAGCCGCTGGCCCCAAGAAAGTTATAAGTTCCTTTCTGATCCTTGGAAATCAGTTTCCAAGCAAGTTTTCACTAATAAGGACTGTAAAGCTTTCAGAAATAAAAGGGGTCTGAATTTAAAACCTTGAAGAGATAAATTCCACATCCAATTGTGAACACATTGCTGTCTTAACCTTAGATATTTCTTAAACCATCATGTCCAGTGCTGTAGATCCAGGTACAGCATACCTGAAATAAATCCCACACTTTATTACAATGAAATCTTGGTCTGTGACTGTGTTCTCACCAACTCAAAATTAGGTTCATTATAAGAATACTATTAAATTATATATGAAAGTCTTATCTCTCAAGAACTATATGCTCCTGACTTTAAAACTACAGGTTCACTCCCTATGATAGGAAGGCAGGATTGCTAGGAAGGGGTCATGCCAGCAACAAAAGGCACTACTCACTCTTGTGCAGGTGAAATCCTCTTCTGTGGACACCTCAGTAACGCAGTGAACTTCCAGAGCCTCTATTCTTTGCATATGGAAACTTTTCAAATTAATCCTTCAGCAACTTAGAAGAAATGTTATTTTCACCCTATTTCTAAAGGGACCTTAAGTACTCCAACCAAGATCACAATCCAAGTAGCATAAATATATAATCTTTTTGTTTGGTTGGTTGGGGTTTTTTTTGTTAGAACATTGGATTTCTGTCAAATATCCCTTATAAGGCAATTTGAAGTGGATTGGTGTGTTCTTTTTTAGAGTTACTTATACTTGCCAGGAGGTGGAGTAAAAAAAAGGATAATCTCCCCAGCTTTCTCCTTTGTCAGTGAGAAAGGTTCTTCCTTTAACTTAATGTGCTGAACTATCTCTGGAGGAAAATTTCTACATGGATTATATAAGAAGCCAAAGCATAGACATAATTATGGGTATAAAGATAATAAAAATATATTTAGAATATTTTTTTTTTCTTTTTGAGGATGAGCCCAGATATATAGGCCTTCTTTAAATTGTATATGATTTTCTGGAAGTCTGAAATTGTGCTATTTTGTATGGTGGTTAGATTATTAAATAATGTTTTTCAAAAAAATCTAAACTAATATCCAGTGAATCACAGACATGATGGTTGTGATCAAATTTTGTGCTTGAATCAGAATCTCTCCTAATTTTCTTTGTCTGAAAAGTATATCTAAGTTTTCTCAAGTACCTATCCTAGCCAATAAAAAAACCTTTGGTGAAAAAGTACAAGAAACATGTTGACTTATAAGCTAAAGTATTCCTTTAGGAGATTTTCTTTTTGTTTCAATGTCTTCCTTTTCTCCATGTGTTTTAGCTATTAGTTTCCCTTTAGAAAATTAAAGCAAAAAATTACATTGGTGTAGTTAGAAAATCCTTCCTTTAGAATTATTCTTCAGGAAGCTGTGTTTATGATGAGGTGACATTGAAAGATTAAAAAAATTATTTCAAGAGGTATGGATACCTTGTAGTTAATGCTCCTCAAAAATGCTTGTAGTTTCTTGCTGCCAAAATAATTGAAGGTTTCTCGTGTCTTTATCATGACCAGCTTTTTGTGTCTAAGGCACAAGGAACCAGACAAATAATATAAGAAATATGGGGTGAAACCTTAACACAGAGAGATACAGAGATGTCCAAAATGTGACTCTCTGTGTTCAGATCTTACAAAGCACTGCCTTTACTTATGCAACCCTCTAAGATTTAATAAACTCAGTTACAAAGACAGACTGAGATTCACCAGTGTGCCCTGCTCTGAAAATGCACAGTAACTATCAGTGCAGTTTAACTGGGGTCTGAATTACTTGGCATGGTAAAATGTCTGATCTCAACAGTCAAAATACTTATTTTTTTTTAAGTTTTGCCAATTCACATTTTCATGTCATTAGAAGTCATGAAAGGAATATTCTCTGACTTCTTATTCCAGTTTTCTAGTATGAATTGTTTGGCAATTCTTTAAAGGTAATGTGAGTAAAGGAATGAAAAAAAATCCTATTTTCTTTCTTGATGATCCTCCATTATTATTTCCCAAGAGAAAGACACAAATAATACTAAATTTTATAAACTTAAAGTTTTTTAATCAAGTATTGAATTACGCAATGAATGCTTGGGCCATTATACTCAAGTGGCCTGAGGTCCACTATAAAATAACATTATTATCCCAAATTCCTTGTAGAACAATATCAGAATGATACAAAAAATTAAGATTTCTGAGCAAGTTGCTCTGATTTAGTCCACTGACTGTGTCACTTTGGATGACATGTGACTTTGGTGATTCTTCTTGAAAATGATTTTTGCCTGTTCATGTTAAAAGAAATGCTCATTTCACTTTATATACAGATTTCTTTTCAAAGTAAAATGTAGTTTTCTATGCTAATGGAATGGAACTAATTTTAGTATTTCTGTTGTATTTTCACCAAAGTATGTACATTATGATGAACAAAGTAACAGGTAAAGCAGTTTTAAGGTTTGTTTTTCTCTCTTTTTCCCATAGTACTCAGTTAAAATAGCAGTAAATGAAAAGATCCTCAGAATAAGGATATCTGCATTCACCTTATAATGAGACAATTGTGTCTCCAGACTGAAACTTGACATCTCAGCTTAACAAAAGGATGATAAGGAAGTTTAAAATGCCTTTTTATATCATCCTAAAGATTTAATGTAATAGCATATGTTTTTATTGATTGTCTTTCACATTCCAAATACCCTGAAGTATATTACTAAAATATTGAGACACAAGCTGGTCTTTTCAATGGGTGTGTAAGAAAGAGTACACTGTGTCTGGTAAAAGGAGAGGGGTGCTCTGCATATCTTCTTTGGTGTGATATGCATTGACCTCATGCAGAACTGTCCTTAATAATAACTGTAAGCAGAGTTTTGCAAAAGGAGGACTGCTTGAGCAAGCAGCTCATATGTTATCCCTCCCAAGGAAAGGGATATAGCTGAAGTACCAGTGGAACTTCTGGTCTAACTTCCCAGATCAGCCTGGCACAGGTTATTGTGTGAAGTACAAATTAATTAAAAACATTCCTAAGCTGTCCAGTCCATACAAAATCAGGGCAAATAAATATCCAGCTGGATGCAAAGTAATGTACTTTTATTCTACATTGGTATCAGTGTCTACACCACAAGAGAACAAAATGATTAGGAAATTGTTTGGGAAAGGGCCCCCAACATTTTAAACTGTCACAGATTCATATATACCAATATCAGTTAATTGCTGTTGCCCATATTTCCTGAAATTTCTGCAAAGTATTTTGAAATACCAGACACAAGAAACCTTTAAACAGTATAATATAACCTAACAACTTTGGGCAGCACCACCAAAACATTCAGGTATAGTGGATACATGACTTGCCCTCTCCATCCTCTGTCCTGGAAGTGGTTTCTAAATTAGGCTTCTAAATTACTTCTTCACTGTAATGATATTGTCATTCTTCCTGTTACTGCTGTATTGTGGCTGTAAGATGTTACTCAACTTCTCTACAAGCATCCTAGAAGTGAAAACACTTATCCCTGAGTATTGATATTTAAAGAAGAGCACATTAAATAAAGTAAGAATTGACAACAACACAAAAGCATGCAGGGACAGAAGGTAACTGGTCTCTGCTGTCTGCATCAAGGTTAAACATACCATGTTAGCTTGTGGCCAGAATAGTATTAGACTTAGAACAGTAGCAGCTGTGGCAGAATACTTTTTTGAAGGAAGAAAGAAAGCACCTTATTTACAGCTAGATTATTTGCTGCACATAGTGTAAATAAATTAATAAGAATTTTCTTTTTTAAAAAAATCAGTTTATCTTTAGAAACCTTACATGTTTTCATCTGCGTAGTGAGTTATGTAACTAAAGCAGCTAGTGTAAGATTAGCAGTAGTGGCAGGGGGTTGCCTTGTCAGATCTGGATTTAAGACAATTTGATTAGGGAAAAATAAGTACTTTGGAACAAAGCAAAGCATAACTGTGGAAAGATTCAGCTTCTAGAGAACCTTACCACTACAGAAACTAGAACAGCAATACGTTATTTTTAAATAATGTTTCAGGAACCGCTAGAGTGGTGTATTTTGCCCTTTCACAACAATATTTTCACGGAGGTGAATCAAGAAGAATGCCTTCTTGATCATTGATACATATTGCTGTATGCACATCCTCAGTTACAGGGAATTGACCAAACTTTTATATAGTGATGTCAAAAAAAAAAAAGGAGTCATTTTGAGAGGGAAGAGAAGTAGCATTGAGCTTTTGACCAGGTCAAGCAAGTGGTAGCCTGCAATGATGATCAGAAAGAGATGTAAAAATTCTGCCATACACCAGCACAGGAGACAACAGCAGCTTGTGACAACATCAGCAAGAGCTTATGGCAAGAGCTCCTCAAGAAATGCAAGGTGCTGAGATTTGAGAGCTGAGGCCACAAAATATTCAAAAATAACTACATTTCTGGGGAGCAAGGATTTTATGCTGCTGTTGAGGACATTCTGCATGCCACTGCAGTTCTAAGCACAGAGCAATCCCTGTGATTATACCCTAAACTATCTGGCCTGGTTTTTTTCTTCAATACAAAACCAATTGGTGGAAGAACAGCTACTGCCATGTAGCAAAAATGTGTGCTGACCTTTACCCTGTAAATACGTACTGGCTCAAGATCCAGATTGGGACTAGGTGACTTTATTAGTCTGTAGCCAGCAAATCGACAATGTGAAAAAACCAAATTCCTCGGGCTATTGAAGCCCCAGCAGATAATGAACTTAGTGCTGTAAACAAAGAATGGAGTGTGTTTACAGATAGACCTTGTAAAATTACAGCAGGGATCAGGAGGTGGTGAGCTGCTAATTGGAATTCCTTCATGGGAGGAGCTGCCACCTGTGAAGGGACTGGAGGCTCTAGTCAGTTTGCAGAAGTAATGGACTTGAAAATAGCCTTGGAACATGTTCAGATACATCACTGGCCCCAGTATATGTACATAAAGTCTTCTGGTTAGTGGCTAATGCAGTGTAAAAATTTCTCAAAATCTGGAACCATGTTAACTGGCAGCAAAAAAGCTAGGGAGCCTGGGGAGAGAGGAGGAAAATGTTAGTGTTTAATTGTGTGTTTTCCTTGTTTGGTTTTTTTTTAATACATGAACCTGTAATCAAAAGTTTCTGTTAACTGACAATAAAACGTAAGTAAAATTCTTCTAATTAAAAATATTTTGCCTCCAACTGTTGGCAAGGTGGCACAAAGAAGATTCCTAGAGGATAGCTCCGAAAAGCAAAATACTGGTCTCATCAGGTTGCTATTATACTCTTACTTGTGGAAACTGCTAAGGGTACTAAGTAGATGGACAAATCTTAAGGGACAAATATACCAGACTACTGAGGGAGCTGTAGAGGTAGCCCTTGCAGATTTAGTTAGGAACAGACCTAATAAAAATGGATGTTTCATGCTGGACAAATATAGACAAAGTATCTGAGTATGCAAGATTATTGTGCATATGTTTAAACAGTGAGAAGAGTACAAACACTACAGAAGACATATAGCCTCAACAAATTCTCAACTAGACCTGAAAAAGATCAGATCAATATTTAGGAAATATTGGGATGCCACAAGATTTATTTACAATTTCTGAGAGAAACTCTATCTGGAGGGCAAAATATGTCATGATGAGAAAACTAAAGATAGATTTCTGACCTGACATTGAGTCAAGAAATGTGCAACATATTACAGGAGAGTTCTAGTGGTTCAGTGGCATCTGGGAATCTGAAAACATAATGGATAGCAGTAGGCATGCATAATCCCTTGGAAAGACATCCAAGAAACTGATGACAAGGGCAAACAAACAGAAAAGGATCCTTAACTAGCCATGTTGGATCCAGCAGAACATCTTCCCAGGTAGCAAAACAAAGTGTGATGAGCTAGAAAAGCATTTTTATCCCCTGAAGTCATCTGGACCCCATCAGAGAAATGACAGACTCTGTCACAGTTAGGAGAATGGCAAGCAATGTGTGCAGCCCTCTATAGCAAGGAAGATCTACAGCTGCGCGTGATCACGTCCGACTGTCCAATTGCCTAATTTAGGCAATAGCCCATGTTCCCATGGAAAATACTGCCTGTAAGGTAAACACAGACTGAGAGAACAGCAGAGAGAAAACTGTGCACAACAGCATGGAATTATTGGCAGACTGACAGCATATAAAGGACAGAAGAATAGCTACAGAGTCACCTGGAATGATATCCTATGAGAAATGAATATGCCTAATACATCTACAACAAGAGTTACATGAGCTGACAAATCCTCGTAGGTACTAAAAATACTTTCAAAATCAGACTTTCAAAGACCAAAATCTTTTTAACATTGATAGGAGTTCTGAAAAGATCTTTTTCCACTCTGATTCAGAAGTAATCATCAACCTTTATCTTCTAAGAAGAAAGCTGGATTTAGCCAACTGTACATCAAACCCATTTCAAACTGATGGCAAGATCTTTCCTTTTTTCCACCAGGTTCCATCTATGACTTTGTTTTAATGTCTAAGCTATTACAGTATGTAGACTTTCTGAAAATGCACAAAATAAATACCTTAAACAGCAGATGTTCCCAAGTGTGAGTTATTTAACAATACTTTAATTTGGTGCAGATTCTTTAAGCAGTTAGTGCAAACACAAAGGGATGAAAATCTGTTTTATTAAATATAGCAAAAATAAGCAGAATTTCAAATTTTCCCCTGATTTGATTTTTAAGTGAGAAATGTTGCATTTATCCTATATAATCAATACTAAGGAAATATCTAGGATAATCTTTCATATATTCATAGAATGCTGTACCAAATGGATTATGTGTTATGGATTTAAAATTTAATCTAGGTAGAACTGATTGTCAGTGTAAGTCACAGAATTACATCAAAGTAAAATTATACAATGTTTGTCTTCACACTATTAGGGAAGAGCTTACTAATTAGCACTACTTAGAGATTTTAGGTTTTACTTAATTTGAATGAGGGTACTCAAAGCAGTTTCTTAATTTTATCTCCACCACATTAGCACCAGTGGAACTTCAGTGTTTGAAATGGAAATTAAATGGCAAGCTAAAATTTGATGGGAAAGGGTGAGATTGCATTTAGAAGGGTAACACCTTCCCATGCCTCCTCAGTGAGACTGTAAGAGAGCTGACAATGTGGTAGTGCCCATTTCACAGTTTACTCACTTTTTTCAGGTAGGCTTACTGAATGAAATCTCTCACTTAAATGAAAAATACAACTGATCCATTGTAGACAGCCAGGATGGATGAAAGAAATGGTGCCAAGTACTGTAAAAATAGACCAAATATATATATTGCCATGAAGTATGCTGGTGTGCTGGATGTGGAATATTCAATATTAGAGATATTAAAATACAGCTGTAGAGAGTTGATACTTAGGCATCAAACCAAATATAACTTTCCTATCTGTGAAGTATCTACAGTAAAAGACATCATCCTTTTTGACCTATGTAGGCATAAAATATGACGGAAGATTTTTCTATTTACCTTTTGTTCATTTTTTAAAGTAGGCAGTTCTGCCTCTTTTGATGATTTTATGAAAAATTATGCATATATTTTCAAAGCTTTCCATATGATTCTGTATATTCTTACAAAATGTAAATCTGTTCAGGGAGTTATTCCAGTTAACATTACTTATGGAAAGATATCAGAGATTCAACTTTAATCTTAGATGCCATTGTAAATAGTATTTTTTAATTATTTCACAAAAGAATGATCAAGGTTTTAATATAATTTCTGGCATCTAGATTACCTAACATTAAATTAGGAAAATAATCTAAAGAGATAGTTTACTAACCAAGAAATTGATACCATATTGTATTATATTTCAAAATTAATTACTTCAGTTAATGGAAACAATTAACCACTGAGTTCAGCAGGAACTGTGTTGGATTTTCATGACTCTGAATTGAAAACTGAATGCATTCCTAAAAGTCATGGTCTAATTAATAAATGATTTAAAGGGCACATGGTGAATTTCTATTCCTTTCATATACACAAGATGTAATTATAATGATATTTTTTACCTGAAGTACTCTAAAAATATCTCTTACCTAACAACATACCTGTAAATTCTCATCAAATAGGAATGAAAGTGCTTCCATGCTAAAGGAAAAAATTAGACATCTGTTGATGCTGATGGCATGCTGTGATATGAGAGCATTTATGTGACACCCTTTGCTTCCATTCTCATTGCTTCTAGTGCAATGTTTTGCATAGCAATAAATATTTGAAGCACATGAAAACAGAAATTTCTCCTGACATGCATTTGAAAACTGTCTCTCTGGAAAACAGTTTTATGCTTTATGTTAGCTGGAAATTTTATTTTAAATACATGTAGATTAAACTTTGATTTTATAGCTTTTAAAATTTCTCATTCATAGTTGTGCTCATGTGTTCATGGATGTAATATAACATAATGTGAAGTGAGGAAGGAAGAGTTAACAAACCTACAGTCTGTTTCTACTACCATATTTTTATTGGAATGAGCTATCCATTTCACTATATCATTACAGTGCTAATTTAGAGCCTTAAAATGTGATACATAATTTCCCAGAGTAAAAAAGGAATGAGGATTGGAATATAGCTTATCTGCAAGGGAAATAGAGTTTGAAATAAAGTAGGAAAATGTGGGTAGGTAGTTTTTTTAGTAGGTTAGTATTTTTGAATGCAAATTTTAAAATGTTAAAAATAATTTTAATTGCCCTGGCATTGCATGAACATTATTGGGTTAGTCATTAATGCATGCTGGCAGCAGATCTTTTAATACCTTTCCTACTTTGCTCTGTGAGAAAACAGATCATTTTAATGGATATTTAAAGTCCTGAGATGTAACTAATACTGGAAAATCTTTAATGCAAAACTGGCAAAACCATAGTGACTTCTTAATTTTATTCAAAAGTGTCTCAATGCGGCTAATACATCACGGAGACAGATCTCACAAAAGAGAGATCTTGTTTACAGAATGACAACAATGATAAGGTTGGCTCCATTTGTGCTGTGTCTTCTTCGCTTTCCCTACTTTTGCTATTTTAAAGATATAGAGTAGAAATTTGCTGTTTCCTTCCAGTCTGGAAAGCTTTCATTGAGGACAGTTAATGGGATTGAAGAGTAGTTTAGAAACTAAATAACTGACAAATAATTTTATATTAGTTGATTCCCACTGGGTTTCAAGGTTTCCTATTCAAGGCTTGACCAACCACAGACAGAGCCACAAAAATGAGCAATAAACTTCTCTGGGGACAGACAGAGGACTAGATTTAGTGAGAAATTTAGGTACAAGGTATTGACGATTGATGGAGAGACGGGAAGACTGATTCGGTGATCAGAATTCGATTTTACTCAGATTTTGCCAAAGCTTATATACCATTTCAGGAAGATTAATGATTTTCTACTATTACAATTAAGTTACAAATTACACAGACAACTCATACATTTTACAACACTTCTTGCTTGGAGAGAGATGATTGAATCTTCTGTTTCCTGTAAGCAGGTTTAATCCCATCACCTGTAATCTTCAAAGTTCTGTTTGTTCCTGCCATGGCATCTTGGTTATCAAACCAGCTATGCTAATCAAGTCTGTCTGACTTTCTGCCTTGTGTATTGCCATAACAAGGAAGTGTTTGATCCCAGTTAAATATACTATGAATCTATATAGATTCTCCAGATAGCTCAAAACCAGAAGATATGATACATCTGTACTAACATCCTAAGTTACTTGCCCAGATCCTGAAAAGGTTGTTTTTTTATCCAAAGCTCCACATACCTGGAAAACAGGATGTTATGCAGTGTAATACCGTGCACAAAAGCACAAGTGCTCGCTGGCATATCAGAGTTTACAAAACCCTGATAAGTGTAAGCATCTTGAAATCTTTTGCACTGTGTGGTATTTATACATTCTTCGTTCATAAAATCATGAACAATGATTCATTTATCTACATAAACTAATAATTAAACCCCAAAGTTTTATTACTCCTAATTACACTAGGCAGTCCTTACTGGTGTACTTGTAAAAGGTGTCTCAGCCCTAACAATTAAATCATTAACAAAGCCGTTGTTATTGGTTCAACACTAACAACCAACAGTAAAACTTTTAAATCCACAGGTAAAAAACAATCAAAACACTTGAAACTTAAATGATCAATTTAGATTAGTACACAAAATATTGCTAACTGCAACAGTACATTCCTCATTTTTAATTTTTTTTCCTTTTAACTGTGTGGAATCTTAGGCAGAAAATTCACTTGACAGCATTTGAAAAACATTAGAGATTGTAGGATTCAATATGCTGGTTTTGTCAGAAGAGATACAAACTGAGCTATATTGTACTGAGCAGTTATTGCTGCTGCAGAAATCCACTCAGTTTTCTTTTAATATTTGCAAGGGCAGGAAAAAGATAAAAAGTTGGTGAGAGTCAATTGCAACTTAAAAATAAGGAAAGTACAAATACAGTGTGCCATGTTATCTTTCCATTCCATTCCATTCCATTCCATTCCATTCCATTCCTCGATAAATGTCTACCCATGTCTGTAAACAGAGGAAAAAGAGTCTGATGTAGGAAAGCTCAAGTTTCCTGATTTATACAAGTTGTATAGGCAATATGTGTGTGTAAAATCACCTCTCCTAGGACTGTCATCCCCTTTTCAGAGCTTATGTGTGAGTTCATCCTGACCCACCTCCACTTAGCTGGAGAAAATGCTTCACTCCTAAACTCTCATAATGCTAAGTGCTGCCTCCTCTTCCTTCTATCTGTACATTTGAAATGGAAATCAAGTGAATATTCTTGCTTAAATTATATAAAGGATAGTGATTTTGACCTGCTTCCCTTCCTAACTTCTACATTTGCTCGACAGTGTAATTTCTGGATTGCCTAATGTATCATGTACAATGTAAGAGATCAAGGCTCTTACCTTGTACTTTAGATTCCAGACTGGTAGGTCTCACATGTCAAACCATTATTGTCTTAGGGGTTAAATACAGCTGATTTAACTTAGATAACTAGCTAACACCACCATTTTAGATATCTAACATGGTAAGATTTATCTCTCCTCTAAATATGTATTTGTCCAAGCTGAAGAACCTAAATTAGGCAGGTATGATGTTGCTCATGAGGACTTCAGGGGCACCTACTCTCCCCATTGAGCAAATGGATGTGAGCTGTTCCTCTAGAAGTTTGCATGCTTTTATACAACTGAAATGGAAGGTAAACAGAGCAGCCTATGCCCTAAGAATACTTTGGGGTCTAGCCTGCAATGCCAGGCCCTGCATTTTAAGTTTTTTATATTGTCCCATTTGTGTTTTATTCCAGTCCTCAGAATCATTCAGTCATCCTCACATGATATTCTGTATTTAAAGTGCTTTTCAATTCTCTGTCATCAATAAATTTCATTATCACATTGATACTTTTGTGCCAAATCCCTAATGAAATATTTAAATAACATGAGACCCAAGGCTAACCTTTTAGGAACTTCACCAATAAGTTTCTTCTATGAAGAAAAATCTAATTTCAGTTCTGTTTCAGATTCCATTGGTCAGTTTCTTACCTATAATACAATTCCTCTATTATTCCTGGTTTAATGAACATCCCATGTGATACTGCATTAATTTCTTTTGGTGAAGAGCTGATTAAATCTGCTGCATTTCTCTAAATGGCTTAGAAACAAAGTAACATGACCTACTATATTAAATCAGCTCAGAAATTATATCTCAGAAAAGTTTAGTGTTAAAATATAGTAATTTTAAGATATTAATCAAAAATGAGAAGTAATATTCTCAGAATTCACTCAGAGGCCTAACTGAAAAACTCCTTATTAAAACAGGTGAAGATAAACCAAAAGACTACTTTCCAGAAAAGAAAAAAAAAAATCAAATTAAATATTTAAGCTTTTTAAAATGACAGTTATTAACTAAGCTGTTTTTAGTGATCTGATATTTAAATATAAATCAGCTGGGTATCCTACTACCTTAGCAACTGCAAATACAGGTTTTGCAATATAATATGTTTTACTTCTCTCCTCCTTGGTTCATTCTTTCTGACAGTGTGATGAATTATATTGGTGTTTCACATTAGAGTCACTAAAGTTAGAGCACAAACTCATTTGTATGGCAGCACTAAGAAATTACTCTGCCTATTCCTTGAAAATGAAGAGTCCTTTTGAAGCTGCAATTGTTTCTATCTGCACCAAAAAAAACCCAATTTCTGTGGTCTCTTAAGAGAGAAATTACTTTCTAATGCACATCAAATCCATGTGTCACGAATGACATCAATAAACTCTGATATGTTTCTTGCTAGGTCTTCAGGTCAATGCCTGAAATAGAGTACTGCTCCAGAGGAAAGGAATAACCTGGGAAATGCAGATAAACAGAGGACTCTTGTGATTCAAAAGCACAGAAATGTCTAACTGGCTGCGGTGCTGAACATGTTCTATCTATTTTCCATCCAAGACAG
The DNA here is from genome assembly GCA_013400435.1 of Pycnonotus jocosus. Classification (NCBI taxonomy): domain Eukaryota; kingdom Metazoa; phylum Chordata; class Aves; order Passeriformes; family Pycnonotidae; genus Pycnonotus; species Pycnonotus jocosus. The sequence goes on from VWYP01033624.1 coordinate 51,162, forward strand.
ACTGTATTTTTTCCTCTCCTATGAGCAGAAGAAATTAGTACACAGATGTGTAATGATGAATGTCAGACAGCAAAACCAGAAGCTGACAAGATCAAGGGCAATTTATTATTCACAAAACAGAGGATTGAAATTTAGGGATAATCTCTGAGAATGAGATTTTTTTGAAAAAGTGGATGAAATATTGGTTCCACTGACATGAGTGAAATGTCAACAGTTTTAACAGATTTATTTTCTTACTTTTGTCTTTCTTTTCACATGTCCTTCTTTTTGACTCCCTGGACAATTTATATTAATAGTTCCATTTTTCAGTTTGGGCCTAGGAAAAAAAGTTGCATATCTGTATGTCCAAAGAATTTGAGTCATCTCAGTATATTTTGATTGATTACTTTAAAAGATTTTTTAAAGAAGGATTTTGCATTTGTCCTTGGGGAATTTTATAATGTTCCTGTTGGACCATCCCTTCAGCCTGTCCAGGGCACCTTGGATGGCAGTCTGCTCTCAGCCGTGTCAGCTGTTCACTCCATTCTAGTGTGTTCTGAAAACCTGGGGAGACTGCACAGCCATTTCTTCAAGATAATGATGTTAAACAGAGCAGGTACCAGAGCAGACCCCTGCAGTTCTACACTTTTTGTCACCTCCAGAGAGAGCACAAATATATTAACCCCTAACTTGCTGAGCCTGGTAGCCTCCAATCATCTTTTTACCCATCTAGACTGAAATCTACTAATTTGGATTCAAGAATATTGTGTAAGTCAGAATCAAAAGACTTGCTAAAGGTGAATGATATTCACTGCCCTCACCTCATTCACAGACTTTGATATTTTGTCGTTCAAGGCAATCAAGCTGGTTAGATGTGATTTATCTAACCATGTCACTGGTTCCAATTATCTCCTTCTCTCTTGTGTCTCCTGGAAAGTGTACAAAAAAGACTTCTTCCATTATTTTCCTAGGGACTATGCAGGCTACCTGGACTGCCACAAACTGAGGCTTGTCATACTAAGGTTGGTGATTAGGTAAAAAATTTGATAAGGAGTAATGCAGTGCTGGAACAGATGATGGAATTTCCATCTCTGGAGTTTGTCAAGACTCCGTAAGGCAAAGACGTTACTGACCTAATTAACTACATCAAAGAATTGTATTGAATTATGTGACCTGCAAAAGTCTGCCTAACTAAAACTTCTCTTATTTTATAGCCCTTTGATAGAATTAATCCCAAAATTCATAAGATTTTGAATATTCTCTATATGACAGGGATGTTAAGATGCATTTTTTGCTCTTAATAATAACTTTATTGTCTTGTGAGAATTTACTTAGTGTTGTACCACAATCACATTTTTATAAGTATCAGATTAAGCCATTTTTTGGCTTTCATGCAGCATACGTAGGAGTGTGTTTTGCCTATTGTACATTATTTTTTGATTACTCTGGGTAAAAAAAAAAAAAGTGTACTTAAGGATGCTCTAAGGCAACATTTAAAGTACAGCCAAGAGAGCTTTAGAAAACATTACACAGAAAATGCACAATCATTTAAATTTTGCTCTCATATGAAGTTCACAACTACTCTAATAGTTGGAACAAAGAAACTAGGTGGCATTGTCCCTCCTCAACCACTCTAAATCCTATATAGACACAGAAATAAATTTTTAGGTTCTACTGTGCAATATGAATAACTACGTTTCAAATGGTTTTGCAACCAAGGATGAAGTAAGAACCTCAAAAATGTTGAATCCCAGCAATCATATCTGATACCTATTTAAAGAGGGGCATTTTAGTAGTGTTTTGAACACAACATCTTACAGGGTTGTGCCAAATAAGTTCCATTCAAGAAAACTGTGTTGAACTGACTTTTTGAGACCCATGATACAGAAGATGCTGTTCCAACAAAGCTGTATTTTCCATCTTTTTTTGTCATCATCATGTTCTGTAGGACCCATGTGCAATTGATTTTATGTTGGTTAAGGCTTTTCATAAAGATTCACTTTTTTTCAGGTCATAAAATTGTGTTATTATACCTTCATTGGATCTACAAAATCAGAAACTTAGTAGTTATTGAAACTAATGGGGATTTGACCTGAATAAAAACTTAGCAAAAAACACATTAAAATTTTCAGATTCTATAGCCATTTAAAGAATTGAATATACCTTGTCATGGAATCAGTTAGTGTATATTGAGAGGGTTTTTTTAGCAATTAAGCATGGCGCTCTGTATATTTATTTTTTTAACATGATTTTACCTTCTTGTGTATTTGAATGCTTTTTTAAAAGTTGTATGAAATTTGATTTTCACTTTCAGTGTATTATATATATAATTTTTTGTTCATACAAGGATATGGCTACAGAAAGGGATATCATCTTTGCAGTAAATTGTGCTGGCATTGGATAGCTTTCAGAAGAATGTGATATATTCATTTAAAGCTCGAATTAGATTGTCTGTTTTCATCTCTACTCACTACACTATTTTCTCCATGATTTACTTTAATTTCCAAAGCTTGGGGAAACATCAACCAATTGCTTAAAAAAATAAAATCAATGCACTGAAAAAGTATTTTCCATCTTCCACATTGCAGACCCTAGTGCTACATCCTCATTTTCATCTTGGAAATAATGACCTCACAGAAACTACTTTTAAGGCCTGGGTTCAAATCTAGCTCAGTATTAAAATGGAATGAGCAGAAGTTTTCCATCTCTTGCCTACAAAAAAACTTTGTCATGTTTTAAACATACATGTTAACCTATGGTTGTTGCCTTTGTCAAAAGATGGAAAATAGAGCGCTCAAAACTGAAGGGCAAGCAAGAAGTGTTACAAAACTGTGCTGGAATTTCAGTTGTGTCCTTTTGATCCCAACCATGCTCTGTAAGGAGGTCAGAAGGGGCCTCTGGGGGAGCTCATGCCCACACAGGTGTCCCTGACAGCCAGGCCTGTTGCTCACCTGCTGCTGGTGCCAGACGATGGCAGATGCTGCCCCAGCGTGTCCATCACTAGATGCCAAGTGGAGCCACCTTCCATCTCTCCAGATTAGTCTTATCCAGTTTGTTATCAGGCCAGTCCCTACTGCTTTAATATTTATCTCTAACAAAGATTTTAATAGAATGAACCTAAACTAGGTTTTGAAAGATCAAAGCTGTCCATATCATCTGATTACCTGCTGGGAAATGACAAGTCTAAACACCCTGGAACCACTCAGGTTTGACAGATTAGTGGCCCTTGAAATCCTGAAGTATCAGTGACCAGCAAAAAACCATTTTCTCATCTGAAATCTATATTGTGAAAACAGTCTATAGCTTGTTGGGCAAAAAATAAACAGATTAGTGCCCCATGCACCTGGTGTTTTGTACAGCCTGGGCATTGACATAACGAGCTTATGAAGTTGGGGCCAGGCCAATTCGGATTCCAGGAACACAGCAAGAGATTGATTAAAGTGAGCTTTATACCATCTGTGGTTAGGTTATGCTTGGTATAGTTCATATATCTGCAAGAGTAGCAACAAATATGCCATTAGAGAGAACAGGTTTTCATGAATTGAGAAAAGAAATAGGAGGTGACAAGGAAGATGCCTTCTGCTTATCAGTAAGGACTTGAGGAAGAGTGGCTCCCTGTCACCTGTGAAAGATCAAGCACAAAGGAAAGCTAGTACTGGGAGATGGTCCCTCAAAAATGAATTTATGATTCAAACTTAGATTCATTCCAGTATCTATTCAATTAAATTTGGTGTAGGCATTTTGGCAGAAGTTCAAAGTCTGCATTAGCAAGACAGTAGCAAAATATATATCTGGTTAGGAATGACTGGCTCTCAGCTGCATCACTCTACTAATGAAATTGAAAGTAAAGACCAAATTATAGCCAGGGCATAAACAGGCACAGTTTAATTGTCTTCAATGGTATGGTACATATTTATACCAGACATAAGTTTTGCCACAGAAGGTCAGTCTGTAACTAGTACTTTTTTCTCCACACCTTCAGCTCTCACCGAGCAGCTGTCCCTCCCACCACAAAAATTACTTGATTCAATGTACATGCCATTTCTGATCCATCCACAGCATAGGCCTTGTGCCAGCTCCTGCTGTGGGTGGTTTGGCAGGGAACTCCATTGAGATCTGAATTACCAGCACACATAATCACCAATGTCAGTTGTTAAATATGAGGCAGTCTTTTATCAAAGGAAAAAGCAGAGATTATAGTCTGTGATTAATCTCCTGTTTAATGTTTTGTTATCTCAATCATCCAACCGAACCCAGAAAATACTTGTTAGAGCTTATAAACATTCTAGCACTAAACTCATAAGAGCTGGAATACTACAGGAAACATTTTCCATGTTTAAGAGAAGGCAAGAAGTAGATAGCTGAGAACAGTAGTGTGTATAATTTTAGCAAGTAAAGCAATACTGTGTTCTCAGATCTGCTTACACTGGAGTAATTCAGATACACTTTTGTTGCCATTTTCACTGGGATTTTGATATAAAATTTTCCAAAATGGGTTAAGTGTGTATATATAGCAATAAAAACATAAGGCATATTTTTAATAGTAGTCTACATTTGTGAGTTTCCCAGGAATGTTCAATGACTGTTGGATCTGCTCTGGAGCAGTATCTTCTCCTTAAAGAGTACCTAATCCATTCTATGCTATTAATTAATGCTATCATTATTACATGTATTCTCTCTTGCAGAGTTTGCCAGGGTAGACCCTGCTTCTCACTAATGTCCTCATCAAATCCCTTTAATCTGGGATTAGACAGTAATGCTAACAGACCAAGCAACTGTCATGGACTCCAATATTATCTTCTGGCATTGTCTTTTAGAAGTTATTTGATTATGAAAGAAATCTAATAATCTCACTTTTTCTGGGAATGTCTTTTCTTACCTAGCCTTCTGATAGAAAAGTATTTTTCAAGCTTTATTATACCAAAGGCAGTCTGTGGATATATCTCTGGATATTCTCTGAACTACTCTTGGCTCAGAATATTAACCTACTTGTTACTTATTCATTTTAAGCTTTACTCTTTTTTTGGATCAATTTCACATAATTTTTGATGACCAGAGTAGCTCTTAAAATTTTAACTATACAGTTGCTTTTCAGGAGTTAAGATTAACATACACAACTTCCATTAGCTTTGTTGATGTATGCATTTTCAGATAAATGTTTCATTTGACCAGGCTAATTCTAGGCTCTTTTTTTTCCCTGGATTTTGTGGTTGAGTTTCTTTTGCCTATAAACAGAGCCATATGCAAGACTCAGGATGGTGTGCCTTTTTGATCATTTATTACCACAGAATCTTCCTGGGAACCTTAAACCATAAAAGAAATACATTTTGCAAGTTATGTACCTTTCATGTTCTTGTCTCATACAAGAGAGTTGAATGTTTGACTATTCTCATCATCTTGAAGCAGCATTTTTAAGCATTAAATTATCCTTTGAACATCTTAACAGACATCTTCTTATTTTAAACCTAAAATTACCAGGTCCAAAAAAATCCATATTTTGAACCCTCTGTGTAGCAGTGACTTTCCATTACAAGCTAGGAATCCATATAGCTGCTTTATTTGATCTTCAGTAACAGAATCCTTTCAGTTTTATTTATCTATTTAGACAAAATTAAACAGATTAATGTAAGGAGCCAAGTTCACAAGAGCTAGCCATGGCTTAGAGAGCATGAAAAACTGATTCTGTGGTTACCATGGTGAATGACAACACTCCCAAATGCAGGTCCAAGATTTGTCACTACATTTGCCACATCTCCTAAGTTTAGCATCACTGAGGGATATTCTGAGTGTTTGGGTCATAAGCCTAAGGTGGAAAACTGTAAATTCTTAGGTTGGTTTTAGCTTCAGTTTTATCTTCAGCTTGGGTGAGTAGATAATGCATGTCATGGGGAAGGCCAGCAGAACAATCCCATTATACAGAGGCTTAGGTAACAGTAGTCACCCAGCCACAGACAGAAGTGTGTATAACACATGCACAGGCTTTCAGTCAGTCTCAAAATAACTGCCTGATAACATGTAACTCATAAATTTTAGAAAGGCTCATATCCCTGTGGGTTTTTGTTTTTTTTTCACAGAGGAGGCAAAGGGATGGGCTTCACATCTCCAGTAAAACATTGTTTTGTGTTCAAATGGTTGCTGTGTTTCTGGTATTGTGAAAAATAGCCACCGGGTGATTTCTAAACATAGGGAACAGAGTTTCTCCACATACTTCAGTTTGGGGTAAAGCTGAATTTTATCAAATTTAGATGAAGGCACATATCTGGTAAGAAAATTTTAGCTCCATTGCTGAAATTTCACAAAGGTAATTGCAGGTGGAAATACAAATTAGTGCAGGAATGGCATCATTACTGAAAGGTTCTTCTGAAACTTGCATTTATTTGCAAGACATCTTGAAAAAGCAGTCATATAAGCACAATTTCCCAGTGGTATCTAATTACATTACCAGGATACACTTGTCACTGAGATTATGTGCTGCAGTAACTGCAATAATAAATAATATCAGAGAAGGATTTGCTGAAGAAATTCCAAAGGCTGAATCGCCATTTTTGTTAAAATAATTACATTGGGAAGATTTTCAAAATTACAAGAGGAGCCATTCACTTAAACCATGTAGAAAGGATTAAACAGTGGTGGTGGTACATTGAGATCGTCTTTGGCCCATCCTCAACATAGCTGAGAGGACGTGAGTACTCACGAAATTCTTAGCTCAGCAGGAATTTTCTACATTAAGTCTTGATGTGTTCTTTTTAATTCTCCCCTTAAGTAACATCTACCGGGAGACATATTTCAAGTAAGACAGGTTTTCTTTCTTTATTTTTGCATCATCAGCTGCTGTTAAAACTGAGAAATGAAAGGCTAAATCTTAACCAAATGGGAAAAAATGAGTGGGGAGTATTGGCTGACTGTATGAAAAAATAGGTAGGGGGCCAAAAATCTGTATGGCACCAGACCTGAAGAAAAACTTGTCTTTCCCTGGAGTAACTGATCACATTTAAGGCCATGGGACTGTGGATAGTATTTGTCCATCATACAGAAAACAATATAGACCCAGAGGTTCTCATTCATATTTCTCTTACATAGAAGACATTTCCTTGTTATGGATGTAAATTTAAGTGATCATTTATATGCCTTAAATAGTAAAGGTCTAGGGCCCAAGAACTTTGTTTTTCTAATTTCCTCATTTCTGGAGCCTTCATGTGAGGAGTTATCATTAAGCATATCTACTGCAAGAGGCTAATAATAGGAGTCCTGTGTATCTGTAGACTATTAGAGCCTACCATGAAAAGAATTCTTGTTCTTTAAGGCAAGCATTCAAGATTTCAGATTGGAGGTGCAAGTCCTCTAGAGTCCTATTAATTTATGTCATAGAAATAGACAGACTTGTGCTCTGTACTATTGCCTATGGAAGAAGCTCTAAAGGATGAATTGGGAAGCTGTAATTCCCTGCAGGTACCCATATATGAGCTAGGGAGGAAACTGGATTAAAATGCTAAGAAAACTGTACCTATACTTCCTCCTAACTACTCCTCTGGGGAACAACTAAGATGCTGAATTTAATAAGGCTTGAATCTGGAACTCAATTCACACAGCTAAAAGGATTTTTTAGGGGTAAGAGCTCTGGCCATACTTGTAAGATTCCTGTGGTAAACATGAAGAAATCAAAGAGAAAATGTGCATTTATGTTGGATTGTGTCCCATCTGCAGTTAACTGGTCATCTTAGTTTTTAATCCCTGCTTCTTTACTATCTGCACTTAATAAAACATCTTATATTTCTAATTTCTAAAAATCCTGCCAACCTCAGACCATTCTAATAGCCTTGGTTCAGAGAAGAATGAAATGTAACTAGGAGAGTGGAAAGGATACTTGGTGGAAATGTTCCATTCTTAGATTAAATTCTTAGAACAGTTAAATCTAAGCTATGAAGTTTTAATTTTATAGTTAATTCCATAAGAACATTTATTAGTAATTTTTCAGTTGTGTCTAATATCAGCTTTAGTCTTCGTTATTATTGTAAAAGTTAATTGGCAAATAAGAACTTTTCTAAAAGTATTTGGAATATATTTCAAACACAGAAATACTATTCCATTAGATAAACATGTCATGGATACCTTTGAAGTCTAATGAAAAAGTTCCTATGTTTTTTCTAAAATTCCTAAATATCACAGTAAGTGCTACAATATCTCTACTTGATTTAAACACTGTAAATTTATTGCCCTTCTGACCTTTGAATATCTACAACATCATCAGTTTAAAAACTTCCATATCATTAACAGGAAATGGAAAAAGTCTCAATTATGTGTGCTAAGGAATATATTGTTCTTTTGAAAGCACAAACTGTGTGTTGATAGTACTGCAGAATACAAGATTAAACAAAATTTAAAAATTAGCATGTCTTTATGTTTCCTTTGACTCAAGCAGCCTATAAAATATATATCACAGGAGAAAAATGTAAATCCCATCCAAATATTGTCCAACATTTTTCTGTTGGAGACATTTTATGCGATTCACGAATTACAAGGAAGAGCATAGTTAGAATGTCTGTGATTTTCCATAGATACACTACCCACATACTGCTTTCACCTTTTCAAAACCCCAAAGCATTTCTGAGTTATATTCAGAGGTTTCTAAGTCAGGTCTGTCACTTACTGTGTCACAGTAGCATATAGACTAAGGTGACCAGGAATCAGAAACCCAGACAGTTTGGGCAAACAGAGACATCACCTTGCATCTCCCATGGATGCCAACTGGAAGATGTTTACGAAGTGATAAAAATGTACCAGGCAAATGGCCACTGTGACCAATTTTCATGCTTCTGCTTTTCCTCTAAATCTTCAATGTTACATTATGTTCTTCATCAACACATCACCCATTTGAAAGTAAAGCAAGCGTCATGTGCTAGAGGAGGGCAGATGGTCTAGCTCGTTCTAGTGAAAAAGTCTAGGAACCTCTGAATTGAATGACCCAGCTTTGAGTTTAGTGGAAGCTGAAAGAACAATGAGAAATTTTTTAGGCAAGTGGTGCTTCTTTCAGGGTCACTTAAGAATTTAATGCAATGGAAGAGAGAAGTGTTTGATAAGCATTTGGAGACCCTTAGATGTAAAATGCTATTTAAATGATAATATAACTATGTATTTATTCATGAGAGAGGCTGAAGTGGGATTGGCTTTCTGTCAAAAACTGACAGACAGAAATAGAATTCCTTCTGGATAGTTGTCTTGAGGTTTGCTCCTGCTACCTAAGAGGTTTACTTGGAAAGAGTTGCCAGTGTATCAGAGGCCAGTAGGTAGGACACAAGACTAGATGTGAAAATAATTTTATTCTACTAATGCCTCTGACCTTAAGTATTTTGTGATCTTTGATGTGTCCTTATTCTGCCTTCCTTTTCTTTCCTAGGTGTTGTCAGAATTTTCTTCTTCTGAAAATTTGTAAGTGCAAAGGAAGGAGAGGGGTCTTATAAGCACTAATGACCCAGTTGCACAGAGACACTGCAATAGTGACTTTATAACTTTCTAGCCTCTTCAACCTCTGTCTAGCTTCTTGTCAGAGGCAGTGACTGTCTTCTGCTATATATTCTTGTGATGAATTAAAAAAGGAAACCGAAAGATTATGTTGATGTTTGTGCAATATTACTACTGCTGTTGTTCTCACTGTAATAGTATTCATAATTATAATGATGTTCTTACACGTGTATTTGTATAAAAGTTGTTTAGCTGTACATTAGGGTCTCAGACTACAAGCTCACATAACAGAGATTTCCTGGGCATCTGAATATGTCAAAAGCAGGCATCAGTCTCATTTTGGTTACAGAAAGAACTGTAATGCATTCTTACAGGTCTTGACCTGAACAACACAGTGACCTGGAACCCCAGCAGATTTATGTAAGTAGTAAATTAATTCTTTTCAGAATGTGAAGAAGCCATAGGACATACTTTTTTCTTTTTTTTCTTTTTTTTCTTTTTTTTTTTTTTTTTGTCTGGTGACGTACAATGAGACATGTATGCATGAGGAAGTTTGTACGTATTCCATTTCAGTTAATTGCATGTGCCTGTAAAAAAGTTATATTCAGAACAATCAGTTTAATCTATAATCTGTCCATGAAAAATTCATGCTTTGACTTTTCCTTTAAACATTATGCTTTATTGATTTTCAAATGTCATGAAAAGAACATATAATTATTTAGCACAGAAGAAAAACAGGTGTAGATCTTTCAATAAATGGAGGAGGCAAAAGACTCATAACAAGAAATGACAGTTTGCAGACATTATTTCATAAATTATGGAAAAGCAAGCAGAAAGAAAGTACTATCAATTTAATGGTTATAAATCAGCTAAAATAAGGTAATGCAAAATATTTTCTATAATTATCTGACTGACCTTTTTTTTTGCATTCCTTTTAATAACATTTTAAATCTTGGGGCTTTATTTTTTTTTTCTAAATTTTTTTTTTTATTATTATTAAAGCCAGTATAAATTGCTTTTGTGGCTAAAATGTTTGCAGACAGAGAGCACAAAGCCACTTCTATGAAAATAACCTGAAATCTAAATTTATGTTTGCATGTATGAGGATTTGTAGTAGAGCTGCTTGGATGTCTATCCAATCAAGAAATAAGAACAGTATCATATGACTTTGTTGATCAAGGCATCCAACACACAAATACTCCATGAAATCGGTTTGTATTTAGTCCCTAAAATCAATAACTTTTTAAAGGAAACTATTTTAATTCTGACTATTTTATAAATTTGAGGGAACTGCAATCTCCTTATAGATATGGCATAAGAAAAGGATTTAAATAAATTATTCATAACAAACCATTCACTCACCTATGTTCTAAACAATATCCATCAATATCCAGTGTTCCTGAAGGGGTTTATATGACAACAAAATGTATAAATACAGATATGAGAGTGATCTGCTCTATATTATGCCTGAGAAAATAAAAACTTGTTACTTTAACCTATAATCCCCAATATAAAAACAATTTAGTAAACTGACTTTTACAATAAAATTTCCAGATTTTGTTTGCAGTATGTAGTTCTACAGGTGAGTTGTGTAGGGAGCAGTTTGGCACCTGAGTTCCTGATTTGACAGTGGTTCTGTGTCACTTGATACAGGTAAAACAGTTTAACTTGATATAGTTAAAATAGACAAAAATTCAATACTTAATAACACTTCCCTCAAAGTATTGAAGCTACTCTAATCTAGTGAAGATGCTATAATATCGGACAGGAGAAAAAAAAATTAACTGTTTGAACGTGTTTCTGTATAAGAACAGACAAATAACATTTTTTTAAAAATGATCATAAATTCATTCCGTAATAGAAGATACTATATTGCAATAATATTATGAAGCTTCAATTGTCTGAAACTGTAGAAATCTCAGCTGTTCAAAATATAATCAGATGAGACATGCATTCACATGTAGACTGTGACTTAAACTGTGTATTTTGATACGCAAGGTCAGGTCTTGAATCCATAGTTGTCTGTAGGACCTCAAAGGAATATGGACATCCTCAATGGAAATAATTCATGAATCAAAGATTGTAACTTTTTTTTTTTTTATGTTTAAAGTATTAAATTCAAAATCTGGGCCCTAATATAGCACATATGATAACACTTAAGGACTTTAGTTCTCCTTTGGTCCCCCTAACACCAATCTGTGCCCATGAATGTATAGAAGCAGTGGCGTGGGACAAATTCTGGGACATCTGATCTCTGTTGTACAACTAGCTCAGCATTTTAGCTCTCATTTTCCTGAAAACCCCAAAGTGATATGGTCCATCATGGCCTCTGGAATAACCATACTTTAGGCGTGAGATAAATGTTAAATAAATAAACCCCACAGTCAACTTTTAAGGAATCTGATTTTTGGGCTGTGTTGTCTGTGAAGTGACTACAGTATTTGCAAACTCATAAATTATTCCCAAGTCTTTGGTTTGGTTTGGTTTTTTTTTTTTTTTGGTGGTTTTTTTTTTGTTTGTTTGTTTCTTTCTTTCTTTCTTTGGTTTGGTTTGGTTTTTTTGTAAAAAACTGTTTCTCTATGTCATTACTGTCCCAGAACCAGGGAAGGGACTCTTTTAACAATTGTACAGTGTAGATAATCACATTCTCATTCCTGGAAAAAACTGTCTATACATTTATGAGTTTGCTGAACAGACTTTCTGGGAATTCCCAGCAAAAAATTAAGGGATTCAGCTTCTTTTTCTTTTGCAATTCACAGACCCTGATACCCTTAAAAGCCTTCCACATTTTCAGACTGTAGGTAGTTACCACATCTCAATACAAAGTTTTACTCTCAAGCATATATCATATCTGCATGGGTTTTTTTAAACACAGCATCCTTCAAAATACGAGGAGGTTTCACTTCCAGTGTAGAATTTATCATTATTTAGTATTTACTGTGGGAGGAAAACCATCATTGTGTGGGTAGCAGAAACCAGTAATAAAGAAACATTAATTGCATCATAAATGAGATTCATGTGGTACTGAGAGGCTTGGTTTTAGGGCTGCTATGCAATGTGGAGAATCTGTAAAGGAATAGGTTTCTCCAACTTCATAATCTTAGTTATAGAATTTAGGAGACCTCTTGTAGTACAGTTTGTGTTGATGTTGAGTAATAAATATAAAGAAACTTTTCACTGATTGCCTTCTTGAAAATATGCATTCCTAGTATAAAGAGCATGTAGCATTGTAATTGATGGTCTTGAGAATAATGTATTTTGTACTTTACAGAAAAGAAAATTTAACCTGAGGGAGAACATCCTTGAGATTTGTGGGAATAGTACTAGTCCTAGTACTAGTTTCATTAGCTGTCTAACATCAAGCTAAAAGACCATATGACAAAAATCTCATAGAGGAGCTGAAAATTAAAGGGAAGGTCTCTTCAAATATTGCTCACTAACCCCTTAAGGAGTATCTCGTTTTTTCCCATGCATTTTCAGACATTTTTTTTTTTAAATATTTAGTTGATTATCTTATTAAGTTTACCCAGGGGTATGTGTATGTGTGTGTGTGCATCTGTGAGACAGGAAGGCTTGGGGCTGTATGTGTTACAGTAGGTTTTTTGTCTTGTAATTACTTGAAAGAGTCTGAATTCCTGAGGTTTGTCAGACAAGTGATATTTGTCTGATTTAGGTAAAAGATGTTAGGTAATGTCTGAAATAGCAGAAGGTACTTGGATAGAATATTCCATCAACTAACATACATAGTACTTGGAGTCACATATGGTAAGAGCTTTGAATTGCAGCTACCACTGAGGCTGGCTACACAGATGCTCAGACATGACTGGGTGGGGGAAGAAAATTCGATTGCTAAAAGAAATAAAATAGAATTGGAGAGGAGGTGTATCTCAGAAAAGTAATCTAACTGATAGTTTTTGGAGAAAAGAATTTTTTTAAATGAAAATTTAATAATATCTAAAATACTTATTATATTGTTTAAAGTAATCAGGATTACTGCATTCTAGAAGAGCTGGAGAGGGCACCTTGAGCCACCACTATCTGTTCTTAAATCCATTGGGAAAGACACTGAAAGTGTGTAGGAACTTCTGGGCAAATACCAGCTCCTTCTGCATTTTATGATTTTGCCAGGGAGGATTCACCTTGCTAGCTAAGTGTGCACTAAAAATATATATATGGCTTTCTCAGGCTCTTCCATTTTATAATGCATTCAGATTTTATCATCATGCTGGCTTAGATAATGCTCCTGTTTCAATTTTTGCATTTTTCCTTTGCAGAGGAAAAAATACCACAAAAACAGTCTATTGGTTTCAAAGTCAGAATGTGATCAAATCTTTTTTTTGCTATTATTTCCAATGTAATTAATGTCTCTTCTATAATTTCTATTTTAAAAAGCTTTCTTTCTCCATTTTCATGATGTTATTCTCCCCTTTTGGGAAATGAGATGTATATATGTTTTCTGTCTTCTATGCATTTATGCCTTCTGTGATCACTAAGGAGATTCCACAAGCATTCCACTAAAAGGGTTCCACAAGCAAGTGAGGTTGACTTTCCAGAGGGATTTTATACCTAAGATCATTGATTCATCTATTTCTGAAAAACAGACAGAGCAAGTCAGTAGAAAATTTCACCTGGAAGCAAATTTTCAGTTTCTTTAATTTTCTTGTAGATTTTATTAATTTGGCCATTTGAAATATTTTCCATTAATGTCTTTGAATTTGGAATCTGATTCTGCCAAGGTCATTCATACTTTAAATTGCCAACTGTCACCTCTTTAAAAGCTGTTATTTAGTTTGTCAGAAAAATGTAATCTTTAGTACATCTGTGACAACTTATTTTTTCTTTTTAAGGGTTTGGGATGTTGGTTGTTTTTCTGAGGGTTGTTTTGGGGGTTTTTTGTCTTTTCCAGAATTCAGTCCAGAGTTAAACACATATGCCCAGTGCTCAAAATCTGAAGGACTGAATCTCAATGCATGCCTGTTTAATGGATTTGTACAATTCATTTACCTGCAGCTGGATGAAGAAGAATGAGATCCTGCTGTCATCTCGTTGATATACCATCCAGTAAATTAGTCTTCACAATGAAAAGACACTATTTCAATATGAAAACCTGTAGACAAAATTCTCCCTTGGTATTAACTTTTAAAATAAAATTAAATATAGGATAGGACTAATCTTACAACAGGTTTTTTTTTGCTGCAGGGATGGGTGACAGAGGGACCTAGAGCGTATCAACTTTTAGTGTGTTAACTTCACATTTCTAAACTTTTCTATGAGGCATTCTATCATTAAAAGGATTAAAAAGGAGTTGCCTGTCTAAACAAGCAGAGTAATTTTTTTTTAAATAACAGACAAAGAAAAGATGATGCTGACTTCATCCTAGCAAAAATCTACAATGCCCAGGTGAAGTCCACTATGTACTAAAACAGTTTTCTAGTTTATATTCTATTTCATGAATGCACAATAATCTTGTGTCCAGTTAGAACTATAATTTCTGTGTCAAAAATTCTTGCATTTCATGGAATTTATTGCTGAGAAGAGAAAACCTGATTTTTATGTATGTCACACACAAAACCAATTGTTTTAAACAATCAGTGTGTGAATTGAAGATCATAGTATCAGGAATTTATGCAGGGCAGTTTTTCCTTAGAAATCCAAATCTTTGATAGTGTAAATGATTACACTTTCCCATAGCATAAAATGGGGGTTAGAAATTTTTCTGTGATATGCCTTATGTTTCTTGCTAGTTGTTCTCTATTTTCTGTGTTAGTTTTTAAATTCTGTTCCTGTACATGTGCTATTTTTTTTATTTCAACTACATCCCAGATAATGTAAACACAATCATATATTCATAGAATATGTCAAATTGAAAAAGACTCACAGAATCACTGCATGCAATCCACTGCTCCTTGCAGGACTATGGAAAACTAAACTATATTACTAAAAGAATTGTCCAGACACTCCTTAAACTGTCAGGCTTGGTGCCGTGATCCCTTCCCTGGGGAGACCATTCCAGGATCACCCTCTCAGTGAAGATGCTTTTCCTAATGTCCAATCTGAACCCCTCCACTCACAACTTTCAATTTCCTTGTGGTCACCAGCAGCTGAGAGATCAGCAGCTCTGCCTCTGTGGTGAGGTACAAACTGATTTCAGCCACTCTTTGTAAGTCTGGCCTTCTCACCCCTCAGTGCTTGAGTACAAGGATTTGCTCTCCAGTCTGTCACAAACTGGGCCTTTCCACAAGCAACACAGGGAGTATAGTAGGGTATTGGCCAAATTGATTTGATATCCATATTACTGGTGTTTGAAGGAGCAATCAGATATACTCACCTTTTTTTCATTTTAGAACTGATTCCAGTAAGAGATTTCTTAACTTCTTACTTCAGTAATTTTTTTTTCTTTTGTTTCTTTTCTTTATTTTTTTAACTGCCTCTGTCTTTTTCCACTACAGACTGCTTAAAATAGATTTTTTCCTTTCTGAAGTGGATGTGACAAATATTTCTGTGTTGTAAGACAGAGAAAAGTAGAAAACAAAAATACAGTTAAGGCACATCATTGGAGAAATGGTATTAGAAAAAGATAATAAATTTTGTGCATATGTTCAAGTGAGAACGGAAACCTCTTTTCTTCTGAATCTTTCCTTCTTACTATTGAGAGTCAAATTTGTGCTTGATGTTTACACATAGTGGAAGAACTCTAGCACAAGATACTGTAAAAACCCCAACATCCACCCCAGAATATCCTAGAACTCAAGACTGAAGAATTTAGAATTAAATCTCTACTGCAAATCAAGCAAGGAAAAAAAATTCTGTCTAGAAACTCAGTCATACACATGCATGTTGACTTAGTTTTTAGGAAATCATTGCACTGTTTGCTTGTTCAATAGTCAGACTGTAACTAAAATTGTGAGATCCATTGTAAATGGCTGAGTGAAATCACTGTAAGAGTGGCCTGTTCTAGAAAAAGAAAGACCTGGGTTGACAGCAGCTGTAAGCCTGGATTTTCAGGGACTGTAAAGTCTAAGCAGATGAAATGTAGGGAAATGAATTTCCCTGGGCTTCAGTATGAAGCGTACCCATACACCTCTCTGAAGGTCCAGCCTTCTGAGAGATGGCTGATTAATTAGCGAGACAGCTTCTCTGGGTGTGTTTTGTAAATCAAAGAGTTTAATAACAAGAAAATAATAAACGTTACAGAAACAAAAGAGAAAAGCCGTTCACATGTGCTAAAGAAGCTTCTGCACATTGCTACAACACCCCAGGAAAAGCCGTTGGTGTCTTTTGTCTTCCTTCTTGAGTAGTTTGTGTTCCAGGTGGGCTCTACTGGCCAGCTGCCAATGGAAACACGTACAGGCTTTGACAGGCAATGACAGGGTCCAGCCAAAGCTTCTCCTTTGGCACTGGGCCAATAGCTGAAAAAAAGGGACCGAAGGTTCTGGCTGGCTTCCTAAAAGGTCTACAGATAACTGGAAACCCCTTTCCTTGTTGGGAAAAGCCTCACTGGGGTATGTAGGGGTGCAATGTTACACTTCAGCAACTCCAGATACTGATACAGAGCCTGGATCATCTTGCAATACTAGTTTCCTGAGGGCTATAGGGTTTGATGTGTCAGAGAAAGCTGCAGCCACAAACGAAACATGGTGATCTGTGATGTGTTGCTGTCACCAAACACAGACCTGATTCTGCTTTGTGGCAGGCAGCTGTCAGGAGCTTGCTCAGCTACACAGCAAGGAAACCTCTCATAGTTTGGCTCTCCTAATTCAGTGAATGAGCAGCCATTCATAGCTATGGGCTCCACACCTGCCCTTCTGACATTCATGCTCCACAATATCACAAGGACCAAGCAATATACTCATGGCAATGTGAGGAAGATAAAACCAGATTCCAGCCGAAGACTGAAACTGCTACATTTTCCATACTTTTCACTTAATCAGCTGCTCTAATGCCACACCAGAAAAAGCTCTGGAAGCAACCAATATTGCCTGTGAACAGTCCTATAATGCTAGTTATTATAAAATTGGTAGGGTATATTATATAAATTTGAATTAATATTAATTATCTGTAGCTGTTAAATAGATAAACTGGTAACCTAAGCATGCTCAGCACTTTTCTCTAACTTGGTGCTAAGTGGAAAAAGGGTATTCTAATCCAGTCCTATTAAACTGTCTTGAAATTCAGAGAAATCAACCAGAAATACTCTGCAGCTTGCACTGATGCCCAGACTTGTGGGAACCCAGGGGATCTCTTTGGCTGCCCTTGGAGCTCGGGAGACCCTGACCAAACAATCTGGGAACTGAGCAAAGGAAATTTCAGTTTTACCCAAGAGCACTGTAATACCCTGGACCTGGCCAGAGGGGTGAACAGAGGGGTTTTTGCCTCTGTCCGTGGGGGTCACAGACCCTGGCACAAAGCAGAGATGAATTACAAATCTCAAGAGTGTAAAATACAGTAGTTTAGTTTATCATAGAGTGAGAAATATGTAGTTTTAGGTTTTTATAGGAGAAGTAGATGAAGACAAGATAGATATTTTGGGGCAGTCCCTAAGCTTTTTCTTCTCCTTCTTCACCTTCATTTTCTGCTGTGATGTTAGCACAATGTGGCTTGGGGAGATTGGGCCAAGT